>OY992887.1:59737320-60337320 GCA_963921405.1 Cepaea hortensis
GATGTCTGTACAACATGGTCTAACACCCACTGGATGCCTGTACAACATGGTCTAGCACCATATACCCAGTGACATCACACCACCCACTGGATGCCTGTACAACATGGTCTAGCACCATATACCCAGTGACATCACACCACCCACTGGATGTCTGTACAACATGGTCTAGCACCATATACCCAGTGACATCACACCACCCACTGGATGTCTGTACAACATGGTCTAGCACCATATACCCAGAGACATCACACCACCCACTGGATGTCTGTACAACATGGTCTAATACCCACTGGATGCCTGTACAACATGGTCTAGCACCATATACCCAGTGACATCACACCACCCACTGGATGTCTGTACAACATGGTCTAGCACCCACTGGATGTCTGTACAACATGGTCTAGCACCCACTGGATGTCTGTACAACATGGTCTAGCACCATATACCCAGTGACATCACACCACCCACTGGATATCTGTACAACATGGTCTAGCACCATATACCCAGTGACATCACACCACCCACTGGATGTCTGTACAACATGGTCTAGCACCATATACCCAGTGACATCACACCACCCACTGGATGTCTGTACAACATGGTCTAGCACCCACTGGATGTCTGTACAACATGGTCTAGCACCCACTGGATGTCTGTACAACATGGTCTAGCACCATATACCCAGTGACATCACACCACCCACTGGATATCTGTACAACATGGTCTAGCACCATATACCCAGTGACATCACACCACCCACTGGATGTCTGTACAACATTGTCTAGCACCCACTGGATGTCTGTACAACATGGTCTAACACCCACTGGATGTCTGTACAACATGGTCTAGCACCCACTGGATGTCTGTACAACATGGTCTAGCACCATATACCCAGTGACATCACACCACCCACTGGATGTCTGTACAACATGGTCTAGCACCCACTGGATGTCTGTACAACATGGTCTAACACCCACTGGATGCCTGTACAACATGGTCTAGCACCATATACCCAGTGACATCACACCACCCACTGGATGCCTGTACAACATGGTCTAGCACCATATACCCAGTGACATCACACCACCCACTGGATGTCTGTACAACATGGTCTAGCACCATATACCCAGTGACATCACACCACCCACTGGATGTCTGTACAACATGGTCTAGCACCATATACCCAGTGACATCACACCACCCACTTGATGTCTGTACAACATGGTCTAGCACCCACTGGATGTCTGTACAACATGGTCTATCACCCACTGGATGTCTGTACAACATGGTCTAGCACCATATACCCAGTGACATCACACCACCCACTGGATGTCTGTACAACATGGTCTAGCACCCACTGGATGTCTGTACAACATGGTCTAACACCCACTGGATGCCTGTACAACATGGTCTAGCACCATATACCCAGTGACATCACACCACCCACTGGATGCCTGTACAACATGGTCTAGCACCATATACCCAGTGACATCACACCACCCACTGGATGTCTGTACAACATGGTCTAGCACCATATACCCAGTGACATCACACCACACACTGGATGTCTGTACAACATGGTCTAGCACCATATACCCAGTGACATCACACCACCCACTGGATGTCTGTACAACATGGTCTAGCACCCACTGGATGTCTGTACAACATGGTCTAACACCCACTGGATGCCTGTACAACATGGTCTAGCACCATATACCCAGTGACATCACACCACCCACTGGATGCCTGTACAACATGGTCTAGCACCATATACCCAGTGACATCACACCACCCACTGGATGTCTGTACAACATGGTCTAGCACCATATACCCAGTGACATCACACCACACACCGGATGTCTGTACAACATGGTCTAGCACCATATACCCAGTGACATCACACCACCCACTGGATGTCTGTACAACATGGTCTAGCACCCACTGGATGTCTGTACAACATGGTCTAGCACCCACTGGATGTCTGTACAACATGGTCTAGCACCCACTGGATGTCTGTACAACATGGTCTAGCACCATATACCCAGTGACATCACACCACCCACTGGCTGTCTGTACAACATGGTCTAGCACCATATACCCAGTGACATCACACCACCCACTGGATGTCTGTACAACATGGTCTAGCACCATATACCCAGTGACATCACACCACCCACTGGATGTCTGTACAACATGGTCTAGCACCCACTGGATGTCTGTACAACATGGTCTAGCACCATATACCCAGTGACATCACACCACCCACTGGATGTCTGTACAACATGGTCCAGCACCATATACCCAATGACATCACACCACCCACTGGATGTCTGTACAACATGGTCTAGCACCCACTGGATGTCTGTACAACATGGTCTAGCACCCACTGGATGTCTGTACAACATGGTCTAGCACCCACTGGATGTCTGTACAACATGGTCTAGCACCCACTGGATGTCTGTACAACATGGTCTAACACCCACTGGATGCCTGTACAACATGGTCTAGCACCATATACCCAGTGACATCACACCACCCACTGGATGTCTGTACAACATGGTCTAGCACCATATACCCAGTGACATCACACCACCCACTGGATGTCTGTACAACATGGTCTAGCACCATATACCCAGTGACATCACACCACCCACTGGATGTCTGTACAACATGGTCTAGCACCATATACCCAGTGACATCACACCACCCACTGGATGTCTGTACAACATGGTCTAGCACCCACTGGATGTCTGTACAACATGGTCTAGCACCATATACCCAGTGACATCACACCACCCACTGGATGTCTGTACAACATGGTCTAGCACCCACTGGATGTCTGTACAACATGGTCTAGCACCATATACCCAGTGACATCACACCACCCACTGGATGTCTGTACAACATGGTCCAGCACCATATACCCAATGACATCACACCACCCACTGGATGTCTGTACAACATGGTCTAACACCCACTGGATGTCTGTACAACATGGTCTAACACCATATACCCAGTGACATCACACCACCCACTGGATGTCTGTACAACATGGTCTAGCACCCACTGGATGTCTGTACAACATGGTCTAACACCCACTGGATGCCTGTACAACATGGTCTAGCACCATATACCCAGTGACATCACACCACCAACTGGATGTTCTTAAACCATGGTCTAGCACCATATACCCAGTGACATCACACCACCCATTGGATGTCTGTACAACATGGTCTAGCACCATATACCCAGTGACATCACACCACCCACTGGATGTTCTTAAACCATGGTCTAGCACCATATACCCAGTGACATCACACCACCCATTGGATGTCTGTACAACATGGTCTAACACCATATACCCAGTGACATCACACCACCCACTGGATGTCTGTACAACATGGTCTAGCACCCACTGGATGTCTCTACAACATGGTCTAACACCCACTGGATGCCTGTACAACATGGTCTAGCACCATATACCCAGTGACATCACACCACCCACTGGATGTCTGTACAACATGGTCTAACACCCACTGGATGTCTGTACAACATGGTCTAGCACCATATACCCAGTGATATCACACCACCCACTGGATGTCTGTACAACATGGTCTAGCACCATATACCCAGTGACATCACACCACACACTGGATGTCTGTACAACATGGTCTAGCACCATATACCCAGTTACGTCACACCGCCCACTGGATGTCTGTACAACATGGTCTAGCACCATATACCCAGTTACGTCACACCACCCACTGGATGTCTGTACAACATGGTCTAGCACCATATACCCAGTGACATCACACCACACACTGGATGTCTGTACAACATGGTCTAGCACCATATACCCAGTGACATCACACCACCCACTGGATGTCTGTACAACATGGTCTAGCACCATATACCCAGTTACGTCACACCACCCACTGGATGTCTGTACAACATGGTCTAACACCCACTGGATGTCTGTACAACATGGTTTAGCACCCACTGGATGTCTGTACAACATGGTCTAGCACCCACTGGATGTCTGTACAACATGGTCTAGCACCATATACCCAGTGACATCACACCACCCACTGGATGTTCTTAAACCATGGTCTAGCACCATATACCCAGTGACATCACACCACCCACTGGATATCTGTACAACATGGTCTAGCACCATATACCCAGTGACATCACACCACCCACTGGATGTCTGTACAACATGGTCTAGCACCATATACCCAGTGACATCACACCACCCACTGGATGTCTGTACAACATGGTCTAGCACCATATACCCAGTGACATCACACCACACACTGGATGTCTGTACAACATGGTCTAGCACCCACTGGATGTCTGTACAACATGGTTTAGCACCCACTGGATGTCTGTACAACATGGTCTAGCACCATATACCCAGTTACATCACACCACCCACTGGATGTCTGTACAACATGGTCTAGCACCATATACCCAGTTACGTCACACCACCCACTGGATGTCTGTACAACATGGTCTAGCACCATATACCCAGTGACATCACACCACCCACTGGATGTCTGTACAACATGGTCTAGCACCATATACCCAGTGACATCACACCACACACTGTCTGTACAACATGGTCTAGCACCATATACCCAGTTACATCACACCACCCACTGGATGTCTGTACAACATGGTCTAGCACCATAAATCCAGTGACATCACACCACCCACTGGATGTCTGTACAACATGGTCTAACACCCACTGGATGTCTGTACAACATGGTCTAACACCCACTGGATGCCTGTACAACATGGTCTAGCACCATATACCCAGTTACATCACACCACCCACTGGATGTCTGTACAACATGGTCTAGCACCATAAATCCAGTGACATCACACCACACACTGGATGTCTGTACAACATGGTCTAACACCCACTGGATGTCTGTACAACATGGTCTAACACCCATTGGATGTCTGTACAACATGGTCTAACACCCACTGGATGTCTGTACAACATGGTCTAGCACCATAAATCCAGTGACATCACACCACCCACTGGATGTCTGTACAACATGGTCTAACACCCACTGGATGTCTGTACAACATGGTCTAACACCCACTGGATGTCTGTACAACATGGTCTAACACCCACTGGATGTCTGTACAACATGGTCTGGCACCATATACCCAGTTACGTCACACCACCCACTGGATGCCTGTACAACATGGTCTAGCACCATATACCCAGTTACGTCACACCACCCACTGGATGTCTGTACAACATGGTTTAGCACCCACTGGATGTCTGTACAACATGGTGTAGCACCCACTGGATGTCTGTACAACATGGTTTAGCACCCACTGGATGTCTGTACAACATGGTTTAGTACCCACTGGATGTCTGTACAACATGGTTTAGCACCCACTGGATGTCTGTACAACATGGTTTAGCACCCACTGGATGTCTGTACAACATGGTTTAGCACCCACTGGATGTCTGTACAACATGGTTTAGCACCATATACCAGTAACATCACACTACCAACTGTCTGTACAACATGGTCTAGCACCATATACCCAGACATCATCATTACAGACAGAACTGACAATAAGTAGAGAGTCATCACCAGACATCATCATCATCACAGAGACCATGTCGGCGGCGCTTATTGCCAGTATACATCTCTGGGAGGTCCGTGTGAACAGCCAGCTCCTGGACATGATCTCCTACTGGGATAGGTCTCTGTGAGGTCCGTGACATTACTTCATTAGCCTGGTAGAGATGACAGTGCATCGGACCCCGCCTCAGATGACATTTGACTTAGAGAGAAGAATGGCTCCTTGATGGAGAGGGAGTCCCATAATTGCCAGTGCTGCTCTAATCTTGATGAAATGCCATCATGGTGTCTGGCGTTCCCTCCTGAAGTGGGTCATGCGGACAAATTCCAGGCCTTTTCGCTCGGTAGCTTCCCCCTGAAGAAGGGGGTGCCTTTACTTCTGAGATGAACAAGAGCGCTGTGGTTGGTCATTTCTGCAGGATTAAGCCGCCTCTGACTCTATGGGCTCATGGACTCTTCATTCATGCGCATGCTCCTAAAGCCGTGACATCTGGGGTGCCCTCTATATGGGCACCAGTTTAACCATGTTCCTGAATGCACCAGTTCCCTATCTGACTTAGACTAGGCGCTCATTAGCTGCACTGCCTAAAAACAGGTTACGCTTCACAGATGCCATTCGTGACAGACGGCCTAGATAATCTGTCCAGACCAAAAGGTAAATAAAACCTCGGTCTATAGCCAACTGTTGGTAGCCAACAGGATGGACATGATGTGCACTGATAACAGAAGAAGAAGAATAAAATAATATGTAGAGGAAGAGAGGAGGATTAGGAGAGGTACATTTTGTAGCAACCTCTTACTAATGTACAGTATTGTTGTCATGATTTTGTATGGATTGCATTTTGTAACAAATACACATCAGAAGTTCTGTATGATGGCCATGAATAACAATAAATACTAGATGAGTTATACTCATATCAACTGATGAAGATGGGGGAAAGTGGTGCAAACTATGAGAACCCCAATCAACAGAAGTTAACTCAACACACCACACAACACAGCACACCACTCAACACCACAACAACAGCAGGTAATAGGAAATGATTGATGAGAAGAAGAAGAAGACAAGTCAGTTAATTTGTAAGGTGCAGAGAAACAGTTATATACACTATGCATAACCAAAATGAGTTGATGAAGATGTTGTATTGTATGCCATTTATTAAAATGCATCCTATCCTTGTCATGGTCTAGCCCTATCAGCTTGACTTAAATGCTCAGTGGAACAACACATCATCACTCCTATCAATGTCTGACTGTACACATCTCAATGAACCCAGGTACACTGAGAACATGCATACAGCAGGGAACAGATGATAGCAGGTGCATACAGTGTGATAATCTCTGACCACACACAAATTAACACAACACCAGATCAGAGGAAGGGGGGGGGGGGGACTAGCTCCTACTTTCAGGATGTTAGATTTCTTCCGACCTTATCCTTCTTGTTGTGTCTTGTTCATTCTTACTAGCATTCTAAAATATTACATTGGTAGGATAATACAAACCTATGTGAATTTTACACAGTGATGTTCTTAGTGGCGACATGACCAGACGAGGGAGGCAGAGAAGATGATCCCCACACTTGAGATGGAGAGATACCTCAGGCCTTGACCAGAGCAAGGGCAGCCTTCAGAGTAGCTTCACTGGCAAGTACTGAAACGGATCCATTAGTCTATGGACCCAGGCTCAACCAAGTCTACCACTCAGAGGTGACATTTCTCTTGCCAACACACCGAATCCCTCAGAGGAAAAGTAGGACAGGACAGCCCAAAACTATATAGGGCAAATTAAGATTTAGAATTGTCTTTGCACAGAAAAAGATCTTATACCACACATATTATTATTATTTTATTGATTGGCTAAAAATTTATGTTACTGATATGCATTCACACATTGATGAACAAACATGTATTCATTACATATGATGTGAAAAGCTTTATCAAAAGGCCAAAAGAAACAGGCCCAATCAATAAAACTACACAAACAGTAACCGGATCTCATGATTTAATTTCAGTTCAACATGTCTGTTAAATATCTGTTTTATTTGTGAAAACAATGTGTTCTATGTGTATAAGTAATTGGTAAATAATCATTAACCAAATTACTCAACTCAACTAAATGATAACATAGGGGAGAGAGAAGACTCTATATCTCATGACTGCTCAAGACCCATGCTATTCTTCAGCTGATTCATGCTGATGAAGTCTTTTCAGACTTTTCTCAGACTATCAAAGGGGGCTCAAGAGCTATAGGATCCTTGGTGAAGGAGCAGAGTCTCATCTGGTATTAACTATTCCAAAAATAGGACCACAACCACCGAGTCTGAAATACTCAAGGGTCATATTCTTGTGTATTAAAAATTAGAAGAGGATGGGGCCCAGCTTCTTTGACCAGAATATTTACTGACTAGAATTTAATATTGTAATTACCTGACTTAACATAAGAAAATTTATATAAAGGTACATAACTTTTAGTAGCATTGCTATATCTTAGGTTAAGTCCCCTGGCTATAGATAGACAGACAGACAGACAGACAGATAGATAGATAGATAGATAGATAGATAGATAGATAGATAGATAGATAGATAGATCTGACCCGATAGATAGAGAGGGTGGGATAGCCGGAGGGAGAGACGGACGGACGAACGGGCAGACAGACAGACAGACAGACAGACAGACAGACAGACAGACAGACAGAAAGTCGGGAACGGGAACTTTTATGACTACTTATATGAATTAACACGTGTTCTTAAACATCCGGTGTGCTGATGCCGAGGTAAGGGGTTCAATCCCTACACCGGGCAGTTTGACCAAAATGCTGACCTATCGTCCTTGCTTGGAGATGTAAATTACAAGTACCTCTGAAGTCGGAGTGCATTCACTTGATGGCAAGGGAGACTGTTAATAGGGGAAGCTAATCCACATGCAAAGTTCATTCCAGCATTACTTGAAATAGTGTGTATGGACTACGCTTGAGTTCAAAGCGAGCGAGCGCAAATAAAAAAAAAATAAAAGACATGCTTCAGAGAATTTTCAATAAAACCCACAGCAGCCTGATGACAATGCTGATGGAAGCAAAGGGCAACAAACAGTTCACAGAGGCACCACCAACAACAAACCCAACCTTGATGTCACCTAACTAGAATGCTCACTTCTCAACTGACAGGCATGTCACACACCCCCCCCCCCCCAAAAAAAAAAAAAAAAAAACTACAAATGGCATAGATATTTCAACAAGGAACAATCTACTGTGTTAAATGCCTCACAATATCGTACACAAGAAAATTGGATCCTTTATTTTGGGGGAAAACAAGTTTGTTTTGTTGAGAAAGCACAAACACATATTGTCTTCATATGACAAAGGTCAAGCATGGCTAGCGGGTGATATACAGAAAACATGCTTACATTTAGCTTTTTAAAATCAGGAATATGCCATATGGGCATGAGTAATACTTGAGTGAAGTAAGCGTATGGGTGGCATCCATGTTAGGATGGGTGGCATCCATGTTTGTTTACTTCTGGTACGGTGATGTGAGGAGAAAGGGACAATAATATACAGACATGTAGCATCAACAAAGAAGTTATAATCTAGCAAAACCAAACAGCAAAAACACTAATCCAACAAACAAAATTGCTAAGTGTAGCAAAAACTTCCAGTGCACTAAAACCCAATCAACCAAAAACTAATCCACCAAAAACTTCTAGTATACTAAAAACTAATTTACCAAAAACTTCTAGTGCACTACAAATCCAGGAAAATCTCACATCTAAACCTAGAATTCTGGCTTATCCTGTAGATAAAATAAAAACCAACAAAAATACTATTAGGGAAAGACAAGTCAAACATCTCAACATGATGACCCAACAAGACAACACCAACACCCAGTCTTTCTACGTAAGACAGACAACACTTTTGTACTTGTGACGAATAGACACAAGATGCAACATCCTGACACTTATTCATTAGATTCACTTACATCACACATCACAAGCAAACACAACATCTCAACACTGATTTGTCTAACATGGAGGATGTCATAGAAGAAACCCCCAAACAGGACATCCTGATTGTGCTAGACTTCAACGCAATAATAGGTAGAGAGCAAACTCATAAAAAAGTAGCCGGTATGGAAAGCCTACATACAACTTCAAATGATAATGGATGGAGAGTCATCAACTTGGCAGAAGCCAAAGGACTGCAGATTACCAGTACCAGACTGCAAAGAAAGGATATACACAAGCAAACTTGGAAATCATGTGACAAGAGAAACTATAATCAAATAGATCATATTTTAATTAACAACAGAAATGCATCAAACATACAAGTTAGAAGCTATGGCCTATAGAGGAGCTGAGTGCCACAGCGACCACTTCCTCGTTGGGGCAAAATTTAAAATAAAACTTAAGAGAGCTTTCTATGCTAAACTACAAAGGTTACACCCAACATATAACAGAGAAAAACTACAAGAAATTACAGTCAAAGAGAAATTTGCAGATGAAATAAAATGTAAACTTGAACTTCTACAAAACCCGTTGCAGGAAAGTGTTGACCAAACTTGGTTGAACATTAAGAATACAATTCAATCTACTGCAGAAGAATGTCTCGGTGTGTTAACAAAGGATCTCTTTATTGAGTAAACACTTCTAACAATGCAAAAAAAAAAAAATTGATTAAAAAAAAAAGCAAACAAAATTTGATTTTGACAAGGCACGGACGTTGGAAACTTGAACATTCTGCTGTGTTTCGTATTTACCGGTACCCAATGAGGCCCTGTAAGGGAGACTGTTTACACCTAAGAGTTATCATTCACTGCGGAACTATTTAGACCCGTCAATCGGAAGAGTGCCCAAATTATTTATTGTCAAAAGTATCCCTTACAGAGCCTCAATAGGTGATATAATAAAAATATTAAAAGCTACGAACTAAAATATAGAACTGAGAAAATCGAAATACATACCAATAATATTTGACATTATTATTTGAAAGTACCGTATGTGGAAATATGTACTTACAATAAATATTTAAAATAGTGGGAGACATTATTGACAGACGTTTGTGAATGTCTCGTACATTATTCACAAACGGCTGGTCACGTGATGTTTACCAATGCCATCGATTGGCTTCAGAACACTCTATTATTCTCTCTTCTTGTCTGTCTTTTGTTTGCAGCTTTTTCTTCAAACCTCACAAAGACGATATTTGTCGACAAGGACACACTCTTGGCAAATGATTATTTGACAAATAAAATTCACGTTAAATAAAGACATCTATTAGATCCATCGTTTCCGACATTCGATCACTCCGTCGCTGCCTGAGAGGGGGGGGGGGGGGGGCTTCGCTCCTGGCAGCTTCTGCAGATCCATAGAGCACACTTTATTCACAAGCTTCGAGTTTCTCAGTTCTGTATTTTAGTTTGTAGTGTTTAATATTTTTTTTTTATTAAAAAAAAAAAAATAAATAAATTGCTGGCGGGGAGTCGAACCCAAGTTTCCCGCATGACAGGCGGAGATACTAACTCGAGTACTGATTTTGCATCTGTCAATAGCACCATAGGTTGTGTACCATTGCTGGTATTTAGTAATTTCTCTGTTGCTATCTTGATTGCCTCAATTTCAGCATCGTAGTTATGGCAGTACTTTCCTGTCGGTACTCTAGTTGTGTCCCTAGTACTATTTGGGTATTCTATGTACACTCCCGCTCCTCCATTTCGAACAGCATTTTGTGCTGACCCATCTGTGTAGACTCGGATCCAGAGGTCCTGTGGGTATTCTTCATCAAGGAAGCTGAGAGTGGCTGTTCTGCGCTGCACACTGTTCTGTTCTTCCTTGTCAAATATTCCTCTCACTTTCGTCTGGATTTGTAATGATAGTCTATGCTCATCTTTCCATGGAGTTCGCTCTGGAATAGTTGTTAGGGGGATACCAACTGTGGGCAGATCGGTGGTTTCTCTGCAGTGTCGTTTGGCCTGGTGGCTAAAACTACTTCTTTTCAACCGCCCCATAGCTAGGTTTTTAAATCTGCTCTTCATATGGTGGCCTGGCAAGCTGAGGAACTTTTCTGCTTGTATTAGCGTTTTCGTATCTCTGCGCCCACTCAGTGCTTGTGTCCTCCCCATCTTCTCCATTTCCACTATAGGGGTTGATCTCATCCCTCCTGTGGTGACTCTAAGTGCTTGATTTTGCACTTTGTCCAGCTCTTGTAGTGTGGTTTTTGATGCCGAACACCACGCAGTTGACCCGTATTCCAGGTGCGGTCGTATGCTCTGTTGATAAACTTTGCTAAGTATTTTCCCACTGGCTCCCCATGTGGTTCCACTTAGCTTACTCAGGATGGCTATTTTCCTTCTGGCTTTTGCTACTGCTTTGTTGATGTGCTTTCTCCATGTCAGCCTGCCATCAAATGTTACTCCAAGTTATGTTGGTTCTTTATCTTCTCTTAGGGGTGTTTCATTTATCTGGATGGTCCCTGCCTTTTGTTTTGGAGAGAAGGTAAATAGGGTGATGCTGCACTTGTCAGTGTTTATGCTGGCACACCATCTATTTGCCCATGCAACAAATGTGTCTACAGCACTTTGTAGTAATCTGGTGGCCACTGATGCATGTTCATTTGTGCTCCATAGAACCAGGTCATCGGCGTACATTGCCGCTTTAATTCCATGCGGTAGATTAGCAACGAGATCATTGATGAAGATTAGAATAAGTGTGGGGGACAAGACTCCGCCCTCGGGAACACCATGACGCAGTAGTACTTTCTTGCTCTTTAGTCCGTCTATCTGCACTCGGGCTCTTCTGTTGTGCAAGTATGCTTTCACCCATTTGTACATTCTTCCATTGATTTTGCAGTTTCTCAGTTTATTCATCAGACCTTCTTTCCAGACTTTGTCAAAGGCTTTCTTCAAATCTATCCATGTCGCAAGCACCAGCTTCTTCTCTTGGAATGCATCCTCAATTTCTTGAGAGAGGTAGGTTGTCTGATCTTCCGTAGAGTAGCACTGCCTAAAGCCAGCCTACTGTGGCGCAAGGATGTTTTTACTTTCAATGTACCACTGCAGTCTGTGATTGATGATACGCTCCAGTGTTTTGCAGAGACAGCTGGTGAGGCTAATTGGTCTGTAGCTAGAGGCAATGGAACTATCTTTCCCTGGTTTTAGGAGTGGTATCATGATTGCTTCTCTCCAGACTTGTGGATCACTGCCTAAGGTCCAACTATTATTGAAGATCTGCAACAGCTTTGCTTTGGCCTCTGTTCCTAGGTTCCTGATCATTTCATTGGAGATACCATCAGCTCCTGGTGACTTTCTCATTTTCAGTTTTGATATGGCTAGCTCCAGTTCGCTGATTGTGATGGGTGCCTCCAGAACCTAATGTACTATTTCCTTCTGTCCTGTATGTTGCGGTTTCTCTCGAATCTCTTGTTGTTTCTCTGGACTAATTTTGATATTGTTATCTAGTGCGAATGAGTCCGCAAAATGGTCAGCTGCTTGCTTTCTTGTTAAGATGTTTCCATCTTTATTTAGTGCAATTTTTGAGTTTCTCCCTGTGCCCTCATCGTTAAGTTGTTTTATTAGCTTCCACAATTTCCTTGTGTCTCTTTCAAAGTTCAGAGACTCTGTTTTTTTTCCTGCCAGCTTTTCCGTCTAGCCTGCAGCTTGGCCCTTTGAAATTTGGCTTTTGCATGCTGGAATTTATTGTGGTGCTCTTGGCTGGGTGTGGCCTCTGCTTGCTTTCTACACACTTCCACATCATTATGCAACTGTTCCAGTTCACTACTCCAGTAGGGTTTATATTGTTTACGGGCTCCTCTTGGTAATGTTTCTCGCGCTGCCTGTAGTATGCATTTCCCAAACTCTTTAGCTACTTTATTTATGTCTTTCTCAGTGTTCAGGTTTCTAACCAGTATTCTGGTGCGATTCTTGTACATTGCCCAGTCTGCTTTCTTGTAGTTCCACCTTGAGAGGGTGCTGCTTTCACTTACAAGCTCATTTTCTACAGTTAGAAAGACTGGCGATGGTCACTGCCACCAAGTTGTTTCCCAACAATTCGTGTATTATTCCACTCCAGGTCTGGTGAATGAAAAGCCAGGTCAGGTGTAGTTGTAGAGTGCCATGATCTCGAGTAGAAAGTATGTGGGTCGGACGGCTTGTTAACCAAGATGAATCTATTCTCATCCTGCCAGTCTTCCAGTCTTTCTCCTCTGTGACAGGTTGGCCCACCTCTCAGATCGTTTTGTTACTAGATGGAGATAGCCCTCAGTAAACCCTTCTATGTATCCTGTAGTATTTTTTATTTTTATCTATATTTTCAAATATTAGATAAAATCGTCTTTGGTTAGTGTATTTATATACATAAAACTATAAAGAGAGTTAAATACTATTTCTTCTTATAGTTAGAAGTAGATGTAGGGTAGAGTTCGTTTACAAGCCAAGAAATCAAGTCAGGCTGAATTTTATATTCACGTTTGGCTGTGAATAATAATTTGGCCACAGGAAGGGAACTCTCCTGGATGAGAAGTTAACTTCCGGTAGCACCCTAAGATCTGCATTTTTTTCAGCAACCTGGAAGGAGAAGGAGCTATCACGTCAATTGGCTAAAATTGAACACCTGTCTGTGTTTAAACATATTTTATTGCTGGCTCTTGTTAAGCCGAAAAACCCTCTAAAACATAGAAAAGCCAATGATAGTCTCCACTCCCGATAGGCCAGTCAAAATCTAGTTGCAGGAGCCTGCACCCTGATCATCTGTAGCCGTAGTCACGACCGGTGATTGAGCTACGAACCACTCACTTGATGCAGCAGAGAGTGGAGTCCATACCACGATCCAGTCAGCACTGCCAGCTTACCATCCAGGAGGCTAAGGATTATCAGATGAGTGGCTACCCGCCCGTTTGCCACTGCACAGCAATCACAAAATTTGTCTGCTATCGGCTAAGAGTCTATGATTATATCCTCTAGCTGAACCTTATCTTGTAGAAATTTCAGGGATCTGCGTATCTCTTATGTGTCAGTGAGTTCCCAGTGGGGCTCACGTAGTGTTCTTTAGGATTAAACGTTATGTTATATTTGTACTTTTAACAACTGCGTCTGTCATTATAGAATTAGAATTAGCATCATCAGATTGTGTGACGAGTGAAAGGACTACATCTATACTATCATTCTGTCTTATCTCCTGTTGTGTGAGAATACATTAGGCAGTGGGGGCTCATTATTCATCCAGGCACGTTAGCAGGAATAACTTGACATGCTGTCTTCGTGTGTTAGTACAGTTAGTCGTCATAACTTTCCGCCTGGCACTGTTTAGAAGTAGTGATCCATTCTGGGACTTTGATAATCATTCTTCTAGAATTGCGAGCCATTTGATCGCTTCTTCAGCAGTGGTTAGATTCTCTATTCGTAGAAGTCTATTTAGTATCTACTTTGATCCAATTCCATCCTAGTAGTATACGTTACGCGACACTGGTGGCTCGGTCCGGGCATGACAATCCTATAGATTGTTGGGTTCAGTCGAGTATCCAACTTCATAGATAGTTCTAACTTTCAGTCACTAAATAGAGATAGCTACTAATCATACTAGTTAATATATATATATATATATATATATATATATATATATATATATATATATATATATATATATATACTTATAATATAGGATAATATACTAACTAGGATTATAATATAACACATACATAGGATTAGTATAAGATAACATAAGTTAGGGCAAAGGTGAATTGCTGGCAAACGGGTAAGTGTTGTGTCAATGTGTAACATTTTTTATGCTTGTCATTGAAGATAATATTTGTGAATCTTTGCGACAAACACATTCTTGATTAAGTGAGTGAGTTATCCAGGTGTATCAACAAATATCATCTTAGTACATAGCTAACATGTCTTCCGAAAAGCCATCTACTAAAGAGGAACTGCGAGAACAAGGGACATTGTTAGGTTATGAGGGTGTAGAGTTGAACAAATATGTAATAGAAGAAGGAAGAGAGTGGCGCCGAGAACAAAGGGACATCATCAAGGAGAGAGAGAAGGAAGAACGAGAGGAAAGAATTAAATTACAAATCCAGATGGCGGAAATTGAATCCAGAGAGAAGATGCGACAAGCTGAATTGGACAACCAGTTGAAACAAGCTGAATTGGACAACCAGTTGAAGCAAGCAGAACTGGACAAGGACTTGAAATTAGCTGAGCAGTTAAGACAGCACGAGTTAGAACTGAGGAGATTAGAACTACAAAATCCTGATGCCTCCAGATTTAGCAGTGCCAGCTCTCCAACTGACAGTCAAGACATTTCCTCAGGACAACATATTACTCCAGGAGCAATGAGTTTTCCACTGGCCCACTTCGACCCGAAGGAGGATCAGATGGATGAATATCTTGACAAATTTGTGTTAATGTGTGAAGCCTACAATCTGCCTAAGGATAAATTTAATATTAAACTCTCCCAAGCACTTCGCGGTCCAGCGTATGACGTGTTTGCAAAACTCCCTCCAGGTCTTGAGAAGGACTTTGTCACACTCAAAAATGCTCTCTTGAAACGATATCAGTTAACTTCTAGTGCCTACATGTTGAAGTTCCGTACAGCCAAACGGTCACAAGGAGAATCATTTCCTCAGTTCGCCTCACTATTACACACTTATTTTAACAAGTGGGTAGAACTGAGTGATTTGGATGCTACTTATGACGGACTGGCGGAACTAATACTTGTTGAGCAATTTAAAGATGTTCTTCCAAAACAGCTACAAACCTTTATTGCAGAGAAAGGTGGTGCTCGGCTAGAGGAGGTTATCTCACTAGCCGAACGATATTTAACTGCCCATGGCGAAGTAGTTGCCACTAAATCTTGTAATTCTTCTACTGCTCAAAATACTCCTGCAACACAGAATAAGGGTTGTCAGCAGAACAACTCTTACGGTAAAGACACCAGAGGGCACACTGGGGGTCTTAGCAGTTATTGTTTGGGATGCATGTTTCATAATTTTCACTAGCATGTATTACCTCAATTTACATATTTTGCTTCCTTAAACAGCACACTGATCTAATGGAAACAGCACACAAATGATATCCTATTCTCTCTGCTGATATTTAGATCAAACATGTACAATCACAATGCTCTACGTCAAAGACCACATTCCAAATATATATTCTAAGTCATGATTAATCATGGAAACATGAACCACAATTCACATAATGACGTAACAGTACATATATGATGACTTCAATGGAATGAAACTCAGACGCCACAACTCCGACGTCACATATACATTAACAAACCATTAAATCGATGAACCACCACACATCATTTTCCCAAGTATGGAAACACACAAACTACACTCCACACAATGAATTAACATCACATATTGATGAATTCCATAGAATGAAATGAAATCACACACAACAACTATAACGTCACGATGTACACGAGTGAACCATTACATCCATGAACCACCACAAGTTCACTTAAAGAGTTATGAGTTGTACTAATAGCAATATTCTTCCTTATATTTTATTAAGCCTAATTAATTATCTAGAAGATTTCTTAGCTAGGTTTAAGATTATTTTCTCTATACACAAGAACAATATTAGGGTTGGAGAATTCCCCCAAGGTTTGAACTTTGTTAAGTGGGCCATATGGGACCACATGGTAGTAATCTGACTATGGGCAAGATAAGAGATTAATAAAGAATAATTAATTGTAACTATTCACTCTCTGAACTAATTCCTTCAACTAATAAGTATTTTATCTAGAGAAATACGCTAGTTCCGATGTTAAGCACATAATTAATTTATCTTAACTCTAATCGTCTACTGACTAACTCAGGTGTCCTTCCGTAGGCGGATAACTAATATAGTGATCGATGATCCGGTATATCCTTTCATGCTTGGTCGTAAGTATGTATATTTAGGAGAACCATCACCAATGATAATGGCAGCAGTGGAGACCCGGAGTCAGGTTGCACAGTCACATGAACCTATACTCTCAATCAACCCTCTACCTCGGGAGATTAGGGCTGCACAAAATGAATGTCCGACTTTAGCATCTTGTTTTGGCAAACTGCCAAACGGTAGAAATCCTCCAGCAGCTGGAAATTTCTATTTAAAGGACAAGTTGTTGTACCATAGGGCAGGAACTATGGGTACCGAACACGGGCAACTTGTCGTGCCGAAACAATATCGTAATCAGATATTGCATATGGGACATACCATATCCTTCAGTGGACATATGACTGTAGGAGTTACTACCCAGCGTATTTCTTGTCATTATTTTTGGCCGGGAATGACTGCTGACATACGAAGATACGTCCAGTCTTGTCCGGAGTGTCAACATGGCTCCCCCAAGCAGTGGTCTACTCCTGTTTCCATAGGGGAAGGGTTAGTTTTGAACACTCCTTTTGAGCGAATAGCTATAGACATTATTGGTCCACTGCCCACTTCTAAGAAGAAAAATACTTATATTTTAACTGTAGTAGATACAGGTACAATGTGGGCTGAAGCTACTGTACTGCCCTCCATCAATGCAACTAGGGTAGCAGAGGCTCTCCTAGAAATATTTACCAGAGTAGGATTCCCTATTCTTATTGTAAGTGATAGTGGTTCATTATTGAATGAGAAGTTAAGGGGAGAAATCTCCGACATCTTCAGGATGCACCATATCAACACAGGTTTTAGTCTCACAGAGAATAAGCGACTTGTGGTCAAATATACAGGGACTCTCAAATCGATCGTGAACAAGTTAGTCCAGGAGAAACCCGATAGTTGGGACACGTACTTATCAGCAGCAATGTTTGCCTATCGAGAAGTACCACATGTCGCCACCGGGCTTCCACCTGCTACACTATTGTTCGGACGACCAATTAAAGGACCGCTTGAGGCTCTTTTGAGAACCTGGACTGATGAAGGAACAGATGAGAGCGTCAAGTCTTCACAGTATGTAGAGGAACTGAAACAGAAACTGCACACGGGATGGAAATTAGCTAACTCCACTCTCCGTCGTGCCAGAAAGAAACAGGCTTCCTTCTATAATAAACCTATTAGAAACCAGTCTCTAGAGGTAGGAGATAAAGTGCTAGTCTTATTAACCAAAGGGGATAATAAGTTAGAAATTGCTTGGCAAGGACCATTCATCATTAAAGAGAAGGTGTCCAGCAACAAGTACTCCGTTTCTATTCGCGGGAAAACTACAGTCTTCCACGTGAATTTACTCAAAAGACATTTTGAGAACAACACGAACCCACCAGTTCATATTATGACTCTGGCTGTGGTTGATAATGGATCCAAAGGCGATCAATCCAGATGGGAAGACAACCCCGACAGATGTGAGGAAGATGACGCGGCTGAACACGATCCCAACTTAGAGACGTCTAAAGGGAAAGTAAGGACGACGCGCATGAAGTATAGGGATCAAGACCAATTGGGTCGAAGGAGAGATGTTGGAATTGTAGGACCTTTATCAGTGACAGACGAAGGACACCCCGACCAACGAAAGCAAAGTTTCCAGAGAAGATTTCCATGGAAGCGACATCAAGAGAGGAGGTTTCTTAGAAGGTGTCTTAGAAACGAAGAGTCTGAGAATTGTGAATAGACATTGTGCTATTGATGAAGAGGGCGACCTGTCCAAATGACCCATAAACGTCAGAGTAAGGGCTGACAAAACTATATGAGAGTTCGGGCTGGAGAAAAAGTTGCTTCTCCAACTTTTTTTGAACGATGGGCATTTGTGACAGGTTGGCCCACCTCTCAGATCGTTTTGTTACTAGATGGAGATAGCCCTCAGTAAACCTCTCTATGTATCCTGTAGTATTTTTTATTTTTATCTATATTTTCAAATATTAGATAAAATCGTCTTTGGTTAGTGTATTTATATACATAAAACTATAAAGAGAGTTAAATACTATTTCTTCTTATAGTTAGAAGTAGATGTAGGGTAGAGTTCGTTTACAAGCCAAGAAATCAAGTCAGGCTGAATTTTATATTCAGGTTTGGCTGTGAATAATAATTTGGCCACAGGAAGGGAACTCTCCTGGATGAGAAGTTAACTTCCGGTAGCACCCTAAGATCTGCATTTTTTTTTCAGCAACCTGGAAGGAGAAGGAGCTATCACGTCAATTGGCTAAAATTGAACACCTGTCCGTGTTTAAACATATTTTATTGCTGGCTCTTGTTAAGCCGAAAAACCCTCTAAAACATAGAAAAGCCAATGATAGTCTCCACTCCCGATAGGCCAGTCAAAATCTAGTTGCAGGAGCCTGCACCCTGATCATCTGTAGCCGTAGTCACGACCGGTGATTGAGCTACGAACCACTTACTTGATGCAGCAGAGAGTGGAGTCCATACCACGATCCAGTCAGCACTGCCAGCTTACCATCCAGGAGGCTAAGGATTATCAGATGAGTGGCTACCCGCCCGTTTGCCACTGCACAGCAATCACAAAATTTGTCTGCTATCGGCTAAGAGTCTATGATTATATCCTCTAGCTGAACCTTATCTTGTAGAAATTTCAGGGATCTTCGTATCTCTTATGTGTCAGTGAGTTCCCAGTGGGGCTCACGTAATGTTCTTTAGGATTAAACGTTATGTTATATTTGTACTTTTAACAACTGCGTCTGTCATTATAGAATTAGAATTAGCATCATCAGATTGTGTGACGAGTGAAAGGACTACATCTATACGTATCATTCTGTCTTATCTCCTGTTGTGTGAGAATACATTAGGCAGTGGGGGATCATTATTCATCCAGGCACGTTAGCAGGAATAACTTGACATACTGTCTTCGTGTGTTAGTACAGTTAGTCGTCATAACTTTCCGCCTGACACTGTTTAGAAGTAGTGATCCATTCTGGGACTTTGATAATCATTCTTCTAGAATTGCGAGTCATTTGATCGCTTCTTCAGCAGTGGTTAGATTCTCTATTCGTAGAAGTCTATTTAGTATCTACTTTGATCCAATTCCATCCTAGTAGTATACGTTACGCGACACCTCTCTGGTCCATGTGATCATAGCCCCAACTCTGCGAGTGGCTGTTGAAATCGCCACACACAATCATTTTTTTCTGTTAATAGTAGTGTGTCCAGTGCCTGTGGGCGGTCACTTGGACAGTAGTAATTGATCAGTCTGTATAGCCTGTTTTAAGTTTAAGTGTCTGATACTCAGCTCCTTCCATATAGACTTCGATTTGGGAAGCAGCGATGTTATTTTTTACAAGGGTAAGTATCCCACCTTTTCGTCTGTCCTTTCGGTCAGATCGGTAACACTGGTAGCCTTTGATTTTGAAGGCTATATTTTCGTTGAGGTGAGTTTCTTGCAAGCAACATATGCTTACTTTTTCTTGGTCCAGGATGTTTTCTAATTCTATTTTTTTTGTTGCTGACTCCCTCCGCATTCCAGTGCATTATTTTAAGTCTTTGTTTAGTATGGCCAGCCGTTCTATTCTCATGTCCCCTGGCTCCACAGGACATCTGAGAAGGACCTCCAGTAGTTGGGGTTGGACCCTTTCGAGACATAGGGCCCGGCACTGCACCTGCCTGGGGGTCCAAAGCAGGGCGAGCACCATAACATTTAGCAGCAGTCGACATATTCCATTTTGCGTAATTGCGTGGCATCCTGATTTCTGTGGTGCACCTCCTGGCTGGTTGCCTTCGTCTTCAGCACCTTTCCTTTGCTAGAGCAGACTGTGATCTCACTCGAGTTTAGATGTGTACACACGCACACACGTGTCTGCACATGCAAGTATGTGTACACACATCTAGAGCACACTGATTTTTTTACCGGCGCCAGATACTCGCCGTCGCCCCTTCTCCTGTTAGTAGAAACAGTTCCGCCACGTGAAGACCAGGAGTTGGACTTTTGCTGCATAGGTTATGTATTCACGAGTCATTGGGGTATTTAAGCAATGTTGGGCGCTAATCCCAACACTGCGCCCCGGCTACATACAGCAACATTTGGAACCATACACTCCGATGACAGTGAGGGCCCTCTGGGCCCAGGAAACATTTATTGCATCCATCGATGGGTCTAGCAGTCCACCACATAGTGTGTGACACACTCAGTGACTGTACATATCGCCTCTGAATCAGCTTATCACCCATGAACGAGCATAATCACCTAAAGAGGCCCTGTAAGGAATACTTTTGACAATAAATAATGGGATCCGATAAATAATTTGAGACCGTTATTCGGAGGAGTGTCATAGTTTCTGATACTGATATTAATTATTATTATATTCCTCCATACTGCATGCGTACCATGATGTCAAACTGTTCAGGGAATTCTTATTCTCCCCTGCCTCTCTTTTCCTCATCAACCTTCCCGTTGTGGCGACATACTTCACCTTTCCCCTTCTTCGTTCCCCCAGTATATGGACTGTGCTTTTCTGATGCGAGTAACTAGTTAACTTCTCTCAAGAAATCTTTACCGCTCTATTCTTCTCTCCATGACCCGTCCTCGGTGTTCTCATCATTTTTCTATAAACGAAGTGAGTATTCAGAAAAATTTGTGAATAATGCAAGACATTAATCACAAAACTTTGTGAATAATATGAGGCATTAATCACCACACACACAAAAATGCTTTACTACATTATTAATGTTTGTGGAACTATTATTGTGTTCTCGGTAGTGTAGTGGTTAGTATCTCTACCTGTCACGCGGGAGACTGGAGGTCGACTCCCCGCCGGCAATTTAAAAAAAAAATTAAATTTTTAATAAAAAATATTAAACATTACGAACTAACATATAGAACTGAGAAACTCAAGCTTGTGAATAAAATGTGCTCTATGGATCTGCGGAAGGTGCCGGCGGGCGCAGCCCCCTAGGCAGCGACGGAGTGATCGAGTGTTGGAAACAATGGATCCAATCTCATCTCATTTGCCTAATAGGCCTAAAATATCACTGTACGTAGAGTGTGTCCTTGTCGACAAATATCTTCTTTGTGAGGTTTGAAGAAAAAGAACTTGCAAACAAAAGACAGACAAAAAGAGAATAATAGAGTCTTCTGAAGCCAATCGACGGCGGTAGTAAACGTCACGTTACCTACCTCGTATTATTCACAAATTTTGTGATTAGTGTCTCGTATTATTCACAAATTATTGTGAATAGTGGCTCCCTTCTATAAAACCACACACATCTCTTCAGCTTCCAAATAATTCCTCTTGTCTGGTAATTACTAATAGTCCATGAATCGCTTCTGTTCATCAGTATTGACTGTCAATCAACCAGGTGCTGTCTCCTCAATGAAGGTTAGCTGCAATGGATCTCCAACACTGTCTCTCGCCTTGATTGTACATTCTGTCAGACTGATGTTCGTCCATCTCTTGATGTTATCTTCCCGCTTGTATTGTTGTCTGCCTCTAACTCGCTTGCCCTCAGCCTTGCCCTCCAGCATGGTTTTTATAATAGTGTTGTCTTTTAACGTGACCAAAATATTTCACTTGCCTCCTTTTTATTTCTTTCATCAACTCTCTTTTCATTCCCAGGTTTTCTAGAACTTATGTATTTGATTGTTTTTGTTTCCATGAAATACAACATATTCTTCTGTATATCCACATCTCAAAGGCCTCTATTCGACTTTCTAGTTTCTTGTTCAATGTCCAGGCCCCTGTGCTGTACAGTAGTGTTGAATATGTGTAGCATTTGACAATTCCCATGTTTAATGCGTTATTAATCTCTCTAGATGTTAATAATGATTTCATGCTGTTGAAAGCATTTTTGGCGATTCCTAATCTCTTTTTATTTCTACTTAACTTCTGCCATCATCTGTTATTACATGTCCAAGATAGGAGAAACTAGTTACTTGTTCTAGTATCGCCCTGTTTACTTTGATGTTATTTGATGACCTTTCCTTTCCCCTGCTAATTGTCATAGTTTTCATTTTTAGGGTGTTAATATCTATGCTACATTCTGCACTATGCCAGTTTACTTGTTCCACTAGGTTTTGTAACTCTTGCTCGCTTTCTGCTAGTAGCACGGCATCGTCAGCATATCTAAGATTGTTTATGATTCTTCCATTGATGTAAGTCCAGGCAGTTTGACTTGGTTAAATGTTTTCTGTGTATAGGTTGAAGAGGCTTGGGGATAACACGCATCCCTGCCATACTCCTCTTTTTATCTCTATGGGTGACGAATAATTATTTCCGCATCTAATTGTTCCCAGTACAAGTTACTAATAATACGTCTGATGTCCTTTCCACTTACTCCTATATCCTGAATGCATGTAATTAGTCATTCATACTGTACTCTATCAAAAGCTTTCTTGTATATATATATATATATATATATATATATATATATATATATATATATATATATATATATATAAAAGACAATGTGTGTGTGTGTGTGTGTGTGTGTGTGTGTGTGTGTGTGTGTGTGTGTGTGTGTGTGTCCTTTATGCGTTCCCGAACGGTCCATCCGATTGAGATGAAATTTTCTACAGATTTTCTTCGCACTCCCGCAAAGCCAACTGGCATAGTTATTTAGTTTAAAATCAACAATTTTTCCTCCAGCACGAAAGAAAATGGCACGAGCTTCAGGAACAGACGGATAAATGTTCTGCTATCTTGCTGCAAGGGAACTAACTCTCTGATTAAACCAGAAATTAGTTAGGAACAGTTGTTGTTCTTCACTCCCGCGGATCAAACCGAAATAGAACGGGATCATCAGACCCGGGCCGGGAACAGACGTGAACGAATAGATAGATAGACAGATAGATAGATATACAGACAGACAGACAGACAGACAGACAGATAGATAGATAGATAGATAGATAGATAGATAGATAGATAGATAGATACACAGACAGATAAATAGATAGATAGATAGATACACAGACATATAAATAGATAGATAGATACACAGACAGATTAATAGATAGATATACAGACAGATAAATAGATAGATAGTTAGGTATGTAGGTCGGTCGGTAGGTAGGTAGGTCGGTCCCCGCCAGGGCCTGGGCGAAGCCGGGCCTGGTCAGCTAGTAGTCTATAAAACAAACATGCATATATTTTCTGAACTTCTATACATTTCTCAATTAGCATCCTTAAACAGATTATTGCTTCTCTGGTGCAGCTCTTTTTGCAGAACCCAAATTAATCTTCAGCTACTTCTTCATCTATTTCATTTTGAATTCTTTCTTGCGTGACCTTGAGTAGTATCTGAGTTATATGGCTCATTAAGCTAATAGTTCTGTAATCTTCACAATTAACAGCTCTTGGCTTTTTGGGTAGTGTGAGGAAAATAGATGTTTTCAGAAGTCGGATGTGTCGGCCTAACGGCGCAAGAACGCAGCTCTGCTGTGGACAGGCACAACGCAATCACGTCCGAAAAAAAAAAAACTCCGGATGAACGAAGAAGAAGAAGAAGAAATCCTTCGGGATGTACCCAGTATTATATATATCATTACATAATTCTGTGATAGTATCAATGCCAAAGCTGGATAAGGATTTTATCATCTCTGTTGTTATCTTGTCAGGACTGCAGCCTTTCCTTTTTTCATCTTTTTAATAGCCTTCACTACTTCAGCTTTTAATATGTTTGGTCCATCTTGAGTATTGTTGGTTTATTGCTCCTGTTGTCCCAAAATAAATCTTCGGTGTCTTCTGTCCATCTTTTTATTATGTCGGTATTATTAATTATAATTTCTCTATTGTCTCCTCTGATGCAACTGTTTCCTGTTATATAATTTTTCTTCTTTGTAAATCTTTTTATATTTTCATGCCTGGGAAGAGAGAAGGAGGAAGGCCAAAGAGAAGATGGGTGCAGGATGTGGCTGATGATCTCCAGTTGGGGTTATTGGATGCAGGACATCTTGCTTATGACCAAAAAGTTTTCTGGACGGTTGTTATTGGGAGCGAAGTTCTGCAAGGGACATGCTACTGAATGAATGAATGAATGAGTTTTATATTTACATGCATATTGAACTGCAAGTAGGTACAGGTCAATTATTATCAACTGTCATAGTGGATCAGGGAAATTGAACAACCCGGGAACAGCAATTGAAAATTTCATAGCTGAGAAAAACTCAGGAAAATTTTTAAAAGACGAAAACCGTGAATTTTGTCCACCGTAAATGGGAAATCCAAAATGGAATGAAATTGAATGTTGTGCAATGAGAGACCAATTAAATACCTCTGTATATTGTACACAGAATGTGATTAAACCATGCCTCTCTGCCAGTTTCAACCAAAGTTCATAAATATGCCTAGGTTTAAAACAAAAAAGAATTAACTATCACTTGGGAACAGTGAAAATTATGCAAGCCATATAATAAGGACAAACGTAATTGAGCATGGCGAGACTAGGAGAGTGCTTTGTGGTAATCTGTCCATTAAAAGCATTAACAGAACACCAGCGTCAAGACTTTTTTTTTTTCAATAGCTGTAAGAAATGTGAAAATCATTACAGATCATAGTTGTATAGCTTTCAATACAGCTTGTACGGTTTGACTAAACCTAGCTTTTAATACAGCTTGTACGGTTTTATTAAACCTAGCTTTTAATACAGCTTGTACGGTTTGACTAAACCTAGCTTTTAATACAGCTTGTACGGTTTGACTAAACCTAGCTTTTAATACAGCTTGTACGGTTTGACTAAACCTAGCTTTTAATACAGCTTGTACGGTTTGACTAAACCTAGCTTTTAATACAGCTTGTACGGTTTTACTAAACCTAGCTTTTAATACAGCTTGTACGGTTTTACTAAACCTAGCTTTTAATACAGCTTGTGCGGTTTTATTAAACCTAGCTTTCAATACAGCTTGTACGGTTTCACTAAACCTAGCTTTTAATACAGCTTGTACGGTTTTACTAAACCTAGCTTTTAATACAGCTTGTACGGTTTTACTAAACCTAGCTTTTAATACAGCTTGTACGGTTTTATTAAACCTAGCTTTTAATACAGCTTGTACGGTTTTATTAAACCTAGCTTTTAATACAGCTTGTACGGTTTTATTAAACCTAGCTTTTAATACAGCTTGTACGGTTTTATTAAACCTAGCTTTTACCCTCAATGTGCCTGTAATTAATCTGTGTCACTGTAACAGTCTGCATTTGGAACTGTTTTTACGACTGTTAACACATTTCGAAACCTTCTGCTAATCAGGATGTAATCTATCTAGTTTTTAATCCTACTGTCTGGTCTCCTCCATGTCCATAATCTTTTTGGAACTGTTTTTACGACTGTTAACGCATTTCGAAACCTTCTGCTAATCAGGATGTAATCTATCTGGTTTTTAATCCTGCTGTCTGGTCTCCTCCATGTCCATAATCTTCTAGGATGTTGTTTAAACCAGGTGTTTCCTACAACCATTTCTTGTTCTTTTGCCCATTCTACAAGTCTGTATCCTCTTTCATTTCCCTCTCCCAAACCATGGTTGCTTACAATGTATCCATCGCCTTGCTTTCCTATTTTTGCGTTGAAATCACCCATTATGATATTTCTGATTTTTTTACAGTTCTTCAAAGCAGTCTCCATGTCATTATAAAATTCCTCTATAGTTTCTTCACTGCATTCACTTGTTGGGGCATATACTTGAATGACATTTATTTTAAAAGGTCTTCCATTTAATTTTACTAATAGAACTCTGTCTGACACAGCCCGATATCCTTTGACAGAATTTGATGTTTGCTTATCTAATATAATGGCTACACATCTTTGCTGTTCTTCTCCCCCAGAGTAAATAATCTTACAATCCTCTCCTGTCTTTATCCCTGCCCCTTTCCATCTCATTTCCGATATTCCTAATATTTTAATCTTCTCTCTCTCCATTTCTTGTTTGATGTTTTCTAATTTTCCATCTGCATTCATTGTTCTAACATTCCAAGTTCCTACTTTCAATTCTTCTTCTTCTTCTTTCGTTCGCTTGAAATATGTCTATATCTGCAATGTCGTCTCTTGCATGAATTGAACTGTTTTTTTCAGTTCACACAGTGGTCCATAGAGTTTATCTTCCACTGTCGTCTCTCTAGGCCAGAAGGTTTGCCTAGATATGTTATATTTTGGGCAGTCTTGGAGTATGTGCTCTGCTGTCTGCGACGCCAATCCACATGTGCACATGGCTGTTTCACCAATCTTGAATTTTGTATACATGTGGTTGCGTAATCTATTGTGTCCTGTTCTGAGGCGCAGAATAATGACTTGTTCTGGTCTGTCCATAATGTGGTAGTCATCTTGAGCAGGTTTTGGTGGCTTTCTGACTGATTTGATCATTCTTTTCTTTTGGTGGTATGTAACGGGCACATCAGGCTGTTCCTCTTTGGCTCCTTCCTTAGCCAATTGATCAGCTCTGTCGTTTCCGGGTACTCCACAGTGGGATGGTATCCACTGTATGGTGACTTTATGCTGACTGCTAAGTTCAGAAAGTAGTGTCCATAGTACTGGCAATTTCCCAGAGAGGAGCGCCTCGAGTACTGATTTTGCATCTGTTAGTAGCACCACAGGTTGTGTACCATTGCTGTTATTTAGTAATTTCTCTGTTGCTATCTTGATTGCCTCAATTTCGGCATCATAGTTATGGCAGTACTTTCCTGTCGGTACTCTGGCTGTGTCCCTAGTATTATTTGGGTATTCTATGTACACTCCCGCTCCTCCATTTCGAACAGCATTTTGTGCTGACCCATCTGTGTAGACTCGGATCCAGAGGTCCTGTGGGTATTCTTCATCAAGGAAGCTGAGAGTGGCTGTTCTGCGCTGCACACTGTTCTGTTCTTCCTTGTCAAATATTCCTCTCACTTTTGTCTGGATTTGTAACGATAGTCTATGCTCATCTTTCCATGGAGTTCGCTCTGGAATAGTTGTTAGGGGGATACCAACTGTGGGCAGATCAGTGGTTTCTCTGCAGAGTCGTTTGGCCTGGTGGATAAAACTACTTCTTTTCAACCGCCCCATAGCTAGGTTTTCAAATCTGTTCTTCATAGGGTGGCCTGGCAAGCTGAGGAACTTTTCTGCTTGTATTAGCGTTTTCGTATCTCTGCGCTCACTCAGTGCCTGTGTCCTCCCCATCTTCTCCATTTCCACTATAGGGGTTGATCTCATCCCTCCTGTGGTGACTCTAAGTGCTTGATTTTGCACCTTGTCCAGCTCTTGTAGTGTGGTATTTGATGCTGAACACCACGCAGTTGACCCATATTCCAGGTGTGGTCGTATGCTCTGTTGGTAAACTTTGCTAAGTATTTTCGTACTGGCTCCCCATGTGGTTCCACTTAGCTTTCTCAGGATGGCTATTTTCCTTCTGGCTTTTGCTACTGCTTTGTTGATGTGCTTTCTCCATGTCAGCTTGCCATCAAATGTTACTCCAAGGTATGTTGGTTCTTTATCTTCTCTTAGGGGTGTTCCATTTATCTGGATGATCCCTGCCTTTTGTTTTGGAGAGAGGGTAAATAGGGTGGTGCTGCACTTGTCAGTGTTTATGCTGACACACCATCTATTTGCCCATGCAGCAAATGTATCTACAGCTCTTTGTAGCAATCTGGTGGCCACTGATGCATATTCATTTGTGCTCCATAGAACCAGGTCATCGGCGTACATTGCCGCTTTAATTCCATGCGGTAGGTGAGCAACAAGATCATTGATGAAGATTAGAATAAGTGTGGGGGACAAGACTCCGCCCTGGGGGACACCGTGACGCAGTAGTACTTTCTTGCTCTTGAGTCCGTCTATCTGTACTCGGGCTCTTCTTTTGTGCAAGTATGCTTTCACCCATTTGTACATTTTTCCATTGACTTTGCAGTTTCTCAGTTTCTTCATCAGACCTTCTTTCCAGACTTTGTCAAAGGCTTTCTTCAGATCTATCCATGCCGCAAGCACCAGCTTCTTCTCTTGGAATGCATCCTCAATTTCTTGAGAGAAGTAGGTTGTCTGATCTTCCGTAGAGTAGCACTGCCTAAAGCCAGCCTGCTGTGGCACAAGGATGTTTTTACTTTCAATGTACCACTGCAGTCTGTGATTGATGATGCGCTCCAGTGTTTTGCAGAGACAGCTGGTGAGGCTAATTGGTCTGTAGCTAGAGGCAATGGAACCATCTTTCCCTGATTTTAGGAGGGGTATCATGATTGCTTCTCTCCAGGCTTGTGGAACACTGCCTAAGGTCCAGCTGTTATTGAAGATCTGCAACAGCTTTGTTTTGGCCTCTGTTCCTAGGTTCCTGATCATTTCATTGGAGATACCATCAGCTCCTGGTGACTTTCTCATTTTCAGTTTTGATATGGCTAGCTCCAGTTCGCTGATTGTGATGGGTGCCTCCAGAACCTCATGTACTATTTCCTTCTGTCCTGTATGTTGTCGTTTCTCTCGAATCTCTTGTTGTTTCTCTGGACTAATTTTGATATTGCTATCTTGTGCGAATGAGTCCGCAAAATGGTCAGCTGCTTGCTTTCTTGTTAAGATTTTTCCATCTTTATGTAGTGCAATTTTTGAGTTTCTCCCTGTGCCCTCGTCATTAAGCTGTTTTATTAGCTTCCACAATTTCCTTGTGTCTCTTTCAAAGTTCAGAGACTCCGTTTTCTCCTGCCAGCTTTTCCGTCTAGCCTGCAGCTTGGCCCTTTGAAATTTGGCTTTTGCATGCTGGAATTTATTGTGGTGCTCTTGGCTGGGTGTGGCCTCTGCTTGCTTTCTACACACTTCAACATCATTATGCAACTGTTCCAGTTCACTACTCCAGTAGGGTTTATATTGTTTACGGGCTCCTCTTGGTACTGTTTCTCGCGCTGCCTGTAGTATGCATTTCCCAAACTCTTCAACTGCTTTATTTATGTCTTTCTCAGTGTTCAGGTTTCTAACCAGTATGCTGGTGCGTTGCTTGTACATTGCCCAGTCTGCTTTCTTGTAGTTCCACCTCGAGAGGGTGCTGCTTTCACTTACAAGCTCATTTTCTACGGTTAGAAAGACTGGCCGATGGTCACTGCCACCAAGTTGTTTCCCAACAGTTCGTGTAATGTTCCACTCCAGGTCTGGTGAATGAAAAGCCAGGTCAGGTGTAGTTGTAGAGTGCCATGATCTCGAGTAGAAAGTATGTGGGTCGGACGGCTTGTTAATCAACATGAATCTATTCTCATCTTGCCAGTCTTCCAGTCTCTCTCCTCTCTGGTCCATGTGATCATAGCCCCAGCTCTGCGAGTGGCTGTTGAAATCGCCACACACAATCATTTTTTCTTTTAGTGGTAGAGTGTCCAGTGCCTGTGGGCGGTCACTTGGACAGTAGTAATTGATCAGATGTAGATCTGTATTACCTGTCTTAAGTTTAAGTGTCTGATACTCAGCTCCTTCCATGTAGACTTTGATTTGGGAAGCCATGATGTTATTTCTTACAAGGGTCAGTATCCCACCTTTTCGCCTGTTCTTTCGGTCAGATCGGTAACACTGGTAGCCTCTGATTTTGAAGGCTATATTTTCATTGAGGTGAGTTTCTTGCAAGCAACATATGCTTACTTTTTCTTGGTCCAAGATTTTTTCTAATTCTATTTTTTTGTTGCCGACTCCCTCCGCATTCCAGTGCATTATTTTAAGTCTTCGTTTAGTATGGCCAGTCGTCCTATTCTCATGTCCCCTGGCTCCACAGGACATCTGAGAAGGACCTCCAGTAGTTGGGGTTGGACCCTTTCGAGACATAGGGCCCGGCACTGCACCTGCCTGGGGGTCCAAAGCAGGGCGAGCACCATAACGATTAGCAGTAGTCGACATATTCCATTTTGCGTGATTGCGTGGCATCCTGATTTCTGTGGTGCGCCTCTTGGCTGGTTGCCTCCGTCTTCAGCACCTTTCTTTGCTAGAGCAGACTGTGGTCTCACTCGAGTGTAGATGTGTACGCGCGCACACACCTGTCTGCGCATGCATGTACGTGCATACACATCTAGAGCATACTGGTTATTTTCCGGCGCCAGAGACTCGCCGTCGCCCCTTCTCCTGTTAGTTTAAACAGGTCCGCCACGTGAAGGCCAGGAGTTGGACTTTTGCTGCATAGGTTATGTATTCACGAGCCATTGAGGTATTTGAGCAATGTTGGGCGCTCACCCCAACACCGCGCCTCGGCTACATACAGCAACATTTGGAACCCCCTACTTTCAATGATATTAATCTTTTGCACCTAGTAGCCCGTTGACAGTCTGGAGTCACCTGGTGCACATGACTATCCCTACCGGGCGAGGCTGCTCCTATGGAGCACCCATTTACGCCGTTTCTCTGATTATTGATGAGTCCACACAACATGATTTTCTTGGCATCTGTAAAGAAGGTAGTTTGCCATTGCTTTCCTTCCTAGCAGTGACCATACTGGTCAGCAAATATTCTTAGAGAAGAACATGTTTGTGTGTTATACACACTGCAGAGGTCAGCAGGGCAGAATGGATATGAGCGCTCGCTCTTAAACTTCCGGTGTGCTGATGCCAAGGTATCAGGCTCAATACCTACACCAGTCAGTTGGACTAAAATGTTGACTTTTTGTCCTTGACTTGGTGATGCAAATTACAAGTACATCAGAAGTCAGAGTGGGTTCGCCTGATGGTGAGGGGACACTGGTAATAGGGAAAGCTAATCCACACACAAAATTCAGTCCAGTGTACTAGAAGTAGTAGCATGTTTATGGACTACGCTTGAGTTCAAAGCGAGCGGGTGAACGCCCAATAAAATACACTACTTGAGTGTATCTATCTTTCCCCCCCCCCCCATATTCATTCACTTTGGTAACTTTCCTTATTACCATTGTCCCTGGCCATCAGGCAAACCCTCTCCAACTTCTGGGATAAGTGTATCTATCTTTTCCCCCCATTTATTCACTTTGGTAACTTTCCTTATTACCATTGTCCTTGGCCATCAGGCAAACCCTCTCCAACTTCTGGGATAAGTGTATCTATGACCTAAAATCTAAGCAAGCCTAATCTTTCAGCTGTGAAGAGGTTCCCACCCTCATTAACACATATATAAAAAAAAAAATAAACTCACTATGTGACCCAAGCTGTCAGTACGAAGAATCATCTGCTCACTTACTGCTAGTGTCCAAGATCTGACCTGCAACACAAACTGCCAACCTGGTCAGCATGGCCGAATGGATAAGAATGCATGTTCTTAAACATCCGGTGTGCTGATACCGAGGTAAGGGGTTCAACCCCTACATCCGACTATTACACTACAATGTTGACCTCTCGTCCTTGACTTGAAGACGTAAATTACAACAACAACAAAACTGCCAACCACATGCAACTGTCAACAATACTCTACATGTCATTGCCACAGTTGAGCCATACTTTCAGCAATTTGTTGACACCACTTAGCATTAGAAATATGTAATGAAATATTTGCACTTCCAGGTATGCAACAAAAGCAACCATGAGTTATTTTTAAATCTTTTATTTAATAATAAAAACTACGCTGGCATTCCCTGGCCTCTGGTCAGACAGCCAGTGGAATATGAGATAACTTATGTTCAGTGTCAGGTTTTAGCTATAGTCCTTAAAGTCACAACAGTACAGTTATCATGGAGCACTTTAGGAAATATTATGACAGATAGATGCTTCTTTCTTCAGTGTAGAATTTCCACACTACAGTGGATCATTAGTAGGAGGAAACTGATTTCATGGCAATAACTACATGTCTGCATTTATCTTAAAACCAGACTAAACTAGAAACATACATGTGTATCTATTAGGATACTTGATTACTAGGTACTAGGAGAGGTGATTGCAGTACCAAGCAAACCATCCACTGAAATGTCACAAGTACCTGAACATCCCCTGACAATATGTGGCATTGATTGAGGCCTGGATAGTCAGTGACGTTCTCTGAACTGTTTCACCCCCACCACAGACTGTTTAGTTTACAAATGTGTGATAATGCAACTGAAAATGGCATCCACATTGAGTCTTTTCAATTAAAACATCGTAATTGGAACATGGAATGTGGACACTTTATAAGCAGTCTGCAAACAGAAAAACCAACAAACACAAAACTGCCAAGTTATTCTGAAGCTGTTGAGGTTTTTAGAAGTCTGGACCCTAACCGCGTGTAAGTAAAATAGCAATGGAGGAAGTTCATATAAAATGGTGAGGTGTAGATTGTCATAATCTCCCCACCAGTTCTACTATGTCGTCGTCAACGACACCTGGCAATTACAGCCAGGTCCGCCTGTGAGCGACACTAACCACGCTGTGACAGGAATGGTCAGTCAATGCATGCGTGGGACATGAAGTCCACGCAGGGACACAACCCCGACTAGCGAGAACTCACAGCGGTTAGCGCCAGACGGCTTGGGATGGTTGTACAGGACAGACGGATTGAATGGTGCTCGTATGACTTGTGTGTATGAACGCTAATAGATAGAACGCCTGTGAGTATAGGAGACTGCGCCTGGTATGTAGGATTGTGAGTTGTATACATTGCATCTATATATCTATTGATTGTATTATGGCATTGCTTTTGTGATTGCGCGATGCATGTAATGGTTGTGATGAGTGAGAAGTGCGAATAAATTGTTTGAATTGTATTTGCAGTGTGCCACGTAAAGTCATTCTGTGACAGTGTTTGTATCACATCTGTTAGTGATTACGAGCCTGTGTTATTGCTGAATGCAAGATTCTGACATAGATGACAACATGGCATAGACTTCACTGGCAGCAAGTGCAGAATAAATTCTGTTGAAAAAGTTAGTTGCATATCTTTTACAGGACGTCACCATCAACCCCAGCATTTTTTTACTGTGATTTTACTAAGCAATTTTACGTTCAGTAGTTTGTCATTGCTTTCTAAATGATCAAAGCTTACACTGTTGTTTAAAAAACAACACTAGACAGTCTGCTGTCAAACTTCCTGCAGCTGATATTGGGCTGGTGATGTGGGAATATGACACATGATTCACTATCCCTTAGCCACAGATGCTGGCAAATTCTATTGTAGGCGGCACAATACACAACAGTTTTTTTTAATGCCTTTTAAAAACAAAGCACCATACACAGCCTGATCACACTATACAGATTGCAACACAACTGCAGAAAGTCTCCCTCTTACATGTGTGTGCACAACCTACCTAACAAATGATCCTCCAGGGAATAGCTGCAGCCAAGTGTGTACTTGTTTGTTTTGCTGAATCTATGGAGCATAGGAAGAGCCTGACTACAAACTCCTGCACGGTGGCAGCCCTATAACCCACACGTGGAGGTGTGTGTTGAGATGGTAGAAGACAGAAATGTGGCAGGCATATACAGCATGAGCATCCATTAAACCAGCTCATCCATCCATTAAACCAGCTCATCCATCCATTAAACCAGCTGTCATTGAAACAGCTCCTCTGTCTCGTAGACCAGCATTGCTAATTATCTTACACTATTGTACTTTTTGTGAGCCATGCTAGCACAGTGGCTTTCCCATCCAGTGGCCATGTGTTGAAACCTTTGAGGCAGGGATTTGTTTCCAATTGACCCCAGTTTAAGGTAGCCTCAAATGGGTAGCAGGAAATGATCTTACAAGTAGAGGCTGCTGACATCGCATTAACCACTGAGTACTGATTGGTTTAGGCCAGTGGTTCTCAACCGGTGGGGAATTCCCCCCCCCCCCCCCCCCCGGGAATTTTAGGGTTTCCAGGGGGGGGGGGGGAAATGAAGACCATTTCAAGATCGTGTTAATACAAGAACCGATTACTTGATGTTGTTTTTCCCTTCATACTTTACAGTTATGTATGTCTCATCCTTCTAAAATTCATTTTATAAAGTAAGTAGACCCACAAATCATGTTTTATGTGGATGTCTAGACTTGTTTTAGTATATGCTATTACATTTGCCTTCCACTTTTACGTATACTGTGTAGGAGTGGGAGGATTTTTAGATAGGAAATATGAAAGGGTGGGAATGACGTTCTGAAAATACGGTGAAGGGGGGCACGGGCAAAAATTTGTATAGGAGGGGGGGGGGGGGGGGGGAATGGCGTTCTGAAAATATGGTGAAGGGGGCACAGGCCAAAAAAGGTTGAGAACCACTGGTTTAGGCAAATATGAAGCTACAACAATGCACCCATCAGTGCCAGGGAATGAATCCTTTGATTTCTCTACTGTATGTTGTCAAATCCAGGTCAGGTGTAATGTAAGCAATCATATGGCAGATAGAGGTGTGAAGTGACAGAACTTCACATATACTAAGTGACCAGCTCCATTTATCACCACCATTCCTTCCTAGAACAGTCTGCTATTGATTGTACGACTTACGAGACATGGTTGACTAGAGCTATACTGGTTGAGATGAACAAGTCTAATTTTAGATGTAATGTTTGTCTGCTGGCTTAGTGGTGAAGGGGTTATAGACGCAGTTCATAATCCTGCATACCACATTCGAAAAACAACTGCAGGGGATTTGACAGCAGACCACAACTGCAGGGGATTTGACAGCAGACCGCCTTGCATTGCATGTTTTATCAAATGGTATGTATTATCAAGTGCCGGATGTTCAGACAAACTACTGAACATAAACTTGTCCAGGAGTTACAAACTACGGAACATAAACTTGTCCAGGAGTTACAAACTACGGAACATAAACTTGTCCAGGAGTTACAAACTACGGAACATAAACTTGTCCAGGAGTTACAAACTACGGAACATAAACTTGTCCAGGAGTTACAAACTATGGAACATAAACTTGTCCAGGAGTTACAAACTACGGAACATAAACTTGTCCAGGAGTTACAAACTACGGAACATAAACTTGTCCAGGAGTTACAAACTACGGAACATAAACTTGTCCAGGAGTTACAAACTATGGAACATAAACTTGTCCAGGAGTTACAAACTACTGAACATAAACTTGTCCAGGAGTTACAAACAGCTAAAAAATGCTGGGGTTGACTATGATATCCTGTACAGGATATGCAACTAACTGAACTATGTTTGTCTACATTTGCTTTTATTTAATATTCCTCTGAATAGGTGTCACAGACTAGTGAGGCAGTAACCTCAGACATGCTTAATGCCAGTTTGCAGGATTTCTAATAAGAAATTTCTTGAGAACAAAATGATTGTCTCTATGCCTTGAACTGCAAATACTGAATCTTCAAACCTGTGTCAACAAATAAATATTTTGGACCTTCACAAAGTAATACTGATACGTGTGGCTATTATAAGGTTATCAGAAATGTGGCACTATCCTGAAGGCTGAAATAAAACAGGAATAATTTTTTCCTTAACTCTTTACTTTAAGTTTAGGAAAGAAAGGTTTTTAGAGCCAGGAATGAACAACATTCATAAAATATGTGTTCACAAATCACCATCATTGCAGTTGGGACATGTGCACTGTCCTGTTTTTCAGTAGCCAATGAAGAGTTCCCATGCTGATGCTACCTGTGGCGTACTGAGTCAAGGTCTGCCTGCACTGCCCACTACACATTGAGTGTTGTCCAGACCCAGTGCTAACATCCCCCATACGTTGAGTGTTATCCAGACCCAATGCTAACATCCCCCTACACATTGAGTGTTGTCCAGACCCAGTGCTACCTTCCCCCTACATGGTGAGTGTTGTCCAGATCTAGTGCTAACTTTCCCCTACATGTTGAATGTTGTCCAGATCTAGTGCTAACTTTCCCCTACATGTTGAATGTTGTCCAGATCTAGTGCTAACTTCCCCCTGCATGTTGAGTGTTGTCCAGATCTAGTGCTAACTTCCCCCTATATGGTGAGTGTTGTCCAGATCTAGTGCTAACTTCCCCCTACATGTTGAGTGTTGTCCAGACCCAGTTCTACCTTCCCCCTACATGTTGAGTGTTGTCCAGATCTAGTGCTAACTTCCCCCTACATGTTGAGTGTTGTCCAGATCTAGTGCTAACTTCCCACTACATGAGTGTTGTCCAGACCCAGTTCTACCTTCCCACTGAATCAGTCTCTCCAGGTGTAGATTCTGTTTTGCTGCACTTTCTACTCAATCCCAGTCTTCACCACAGCAGACCGGTCATAAAGTAGTTCACTACATCAGCCTAGTCATAAAGTAGTTCACTACATCAGTCTAGTCATAAAGTAGTTCACTACATCAGCCTGGTCATAAAGTAGTTGAGCACACAGTCCCCTCATTCAGTAGCCAACAAAGAGCTCCCATTCTGATGGTACCAGTGGCAGACTGATCAGTTTACACTTTCCTCTGTGCATTGAGTGTCATTTACATCCTCATACAAATTAGTTTGATCACATTTGCAAATTTTCAACAAAAAGTACATCTGTTTTAGTGTCTTAAAACATATTCAGATGATAAATAGCAGGAAACAGCCAATATGATGTTAGATTTAAATGTTGAAAAGTTCTATTCATTCTGTAAAGATAAATGTCACCATGCACAATACTCATACACCAAGTACATGTACCTGTAGATTCTTTATCCAACATAGATTATGTAAACATATACTGCTGACCACAAGGTAAATATGAGAATGGTATAGTCACATGGCACAATCGGGACAAGAACCCAGACCTGACCCAAAACAGGTGATCATGTGAGATGGTGAATCATCAGCCAATATGATGTTAGATTTAAATGTTGAAAAGTTCTATTCATTCTGTAAAGATAAATGTCACCATGCACAATACTCATACACCAAGTACATGTACCTGTAGATTCTTTATCCAACATAGATTATGTAAACATATACTGCTGACCACAAGGTAAATATGAGAATGGTATAGTCACATGGCACAATCGGGACAAGAACCCAGACCTGACCCAAAACAGGTGATCATGTGAGATGGTGAATCATGATCGCCCAGGCTGATCAACACGGCACATGATGATGATAATACTGACCATCACAAACCTCACATGTCATTCTGGTTATTCTAGATGTAGTTCAAGTTCTAGAAAATAACCATCACATCATAAAACAAATATCACTTAAAATGCTGGAGAGTTAAATAAATGTAAGAACACACACTGATGGTACTCCAAAAATATATATAGCTAGTATAAAGTCTGAGACTAAGTCCTCACAGTGGTTTGAGAATTTTACAAATATTTGACCCTGTCAATGACTATACAACAAAAATGGGAGAACAAATAAATGTATTCAAACAATGATACAGATAGAACATGCATATGCATGTAAACAACTCATACAGATAGTTTAACACAGTGTATTCACTTAGTGAATCTAAACACAGAAGCCACAAACAAAAGATTGCACACTTTACAGCCTGGCATATTTTGTTGCATCTCATCAGGTGTATGCTGTAGAGTTATATATCATAACCGAATATATAACGGCATGAGTGATATAGTTAATCTGTCTTCAGGTATCTCTATGCAAACGCCAAACTCGGCCATCTTTCAACACCTACTCATTTGTGGCCATAAAGTGAATAGAGAAAAGGCATTTCGTATACTGTATTTGGTGAACAATAAACGATGGCTCAAATATACCGTTGCTCTAGCAATTAGACAATTCCAACCAATTTTATGCAGACAGAAAGATTTAGTTTTAAATTTGCGGCTAACATGGGGATAACAAATACCCCAAATTCGAACAATGAATACGTGTTTCGAGTATTTCAGCCAAAGTATAGTTCATTTATTCAGATCATACAATATATAACTCATATAGATAAATTGTTAGAATGCACACAGCCAAAACCTTCATTATGAAATCTGTAACATGCAAATACCTAGTTTTATTTTATTAAATAAACTTAAGTTGGCAAGGAGAACAAGGGGACATACTGGGATTATTCTTGTCCAAAATTCAGATAGGAACTAATAAAACAGACAAAACAAAGAAGCCCAGAACAGGGAGAAGATAAGAACACCAGGGAAATGCTAACACAAACAGATTGCAACAAATAAATTATGGATTGGAAAGGATTTCAAAAGTAATTGATGACCCAGGACACTATCTTTTACATGGAATTTTAAAGTATATTCTATCATTATCAAGTGCAGCAAATAAATTATGCATTGGAAAGCATTATGGATTGGATTAAGCATGTAGCAAATAAATTATGGATTGGAAAGGATTTCAAAAGTTATTGATGACCCAGGGAACTGTTTTTTACATGGAATCTTTCAGTATATTCTATCATTATCAAGACAGCAAATAAATTATGGATTGGACAACATTATGGACTGGATTAAGCTTGTAGCAAATAAATTATGGATTGGAAAGGATTTCAAAACTTACTGATGACCCAGAGCACTATCTTTCACATATAATCTGTTTTCAGTATATGCTATCATCATCAAGTGTCATCTCCACATTGAAGTATGACTGTAATGAGTCTCTAACATCCTGTATCCTGCATCTTCACGGTGCATCCATACAAGCTTCTTCCGGCCCATCTCTTGCTGTTATCTAACAACATATAACGTTGTCTTCCTCTAACGCACTTCCTATCCAGCATACCCTTTAATAAGGAACTGTCTCTCTTTATATTCCTCCCATTCATTAATTGTCAGATCTTGATCTCATTCAATAATGTTTTATTGAATCCCAATCTTTTGTGTTAGCTGCATTTCTTTGCTTTCCTGTCATGATAGTCCTATTTGTTTAAAGTTACTTAGTTGCATGTCCTTTACAGGATATCATAATCAAACCCAACATTTATCGGCTGTTTGTGGATTTTCTAGGCAATTTATTTTACATTCAGTAGATTGCCATTTCTTTCCGAATGGCAGAGGTTCACAACATTGTAAAAATCAACGCAAAGCGATCTGCTTCCAAATCGCCTGTGGTGCCCTTGGATCAAGTATGTTGGGACTACTGCATTCACTACCCCTAAGTCACAGATGCTGACCTGTTTGTCTACATAACCGCAATTTAAAAGCTTCAATTTTGCCACCATACTGTTTATGTGTAGAAGTGGTTATGGGCACAATTTATAATCTTGCATACCGCGTTCAAAACAGCTGCAGGCGATTTGGAAGGAGACCGTCTTGCATTGGTATTTTATACAATGGTATGAGTGCCGGTAATTCAGAAAGCAATGGCAAACTACTGAACGCAAAGTTGCCAAGAAATAAACAGCCAAAAATGGTATGGTTGACTGCGACATCCTGAAAAGGATATGCAACAAACTGTTTATTTATAGTCCCAAGTTTCTGTACCCACAATAATGTAGAGTAAATGTAACACTTATCACTGTAAATTTTTAATTAGTTTTCTAGACATGAGAAGTTGATTCATACTATTAAAGTTACTTTGGTCATTATTATTCTCTTTCTTATTTCTCCCGCACATCTGCCATCATCTGTTATTAATTGTTCTATTGACTTGTTCAAGTGTCTTTCCATTCAATATAATTTTCAAAATTAACTTTATACTATCTTTGTTTAATCATTGTTTTTGTTTTCTTTATATTTTTATGTGTAAGTCATTATTTTCTGGACTTAATTTGGTTTTAACTTGATTTGCTAATTGTCAAAGACCCCACTGTTTCAGCTAACTAAACTGTAAGATCTACATATCTTATTTATTTTCCTCCAATGTTGTGTTCTGGTCTACTCTCTGTCCGTCTTAATATATTCTCTGCATAAAAATTGGTTGTTTTGGGTGTGTGTGTGTGTGGGTGGGGGCGTCATGCAATGGTAAAAAATGGTGAGAGGACCGCTTTATTGCACCGGGTCTGAACCCATATGGCAGAGTCCCTGTCTGCAGCGTGGTTTGCTGAAAACATCACACAGATCATAAACTGTAGCTCCAGGGACGACCACCAGAGTCTCAGAGAAAACTGCACTAATAAACTAAATGACAGTCTGAAAATGAACCCACAACCTTTGGAGTGCGAGAAGGCAGTTTAACCACTTTGCCACGGAAAGCATAGATATTGTAGAGGCATATATTACAGACTACACTATAGAGAGCATAGATATTGTAGAGGCATATATTACAGACTACACTATAGAGAGCATAGATATTGTAGAGGCATATATTACAGACTACACTATAGAGAGCATAGATATTGTAGAGGCATATATTACAGACTACACTATAGAGAGCATAGATATTGTAGAGGCATATATTACAGACTACACTATAGAGAGCATAGATATTGTAGAGGCATATATTACAGACTACACTATAGAGAGCATAGATATTGTACAGCATATATTACAGACTACACTATAGAGAGCATAGATATTGTAGAGGCATATATTACAGACTACACTATAGAGAGCATAGATATTGTAGAGCATATATTACAGACTACACTATAGAGAGCATAGATATTGTAGAGGCATATATTACACACTACACTATAGAGAGCATAGATATTGTAGAGGCATATATTACACACTACACTATAGAGAGCATAGAAATGTGGCTATCCAGAAATCAACCATTATGCAAACAACTACATGTGAGAGGGAAGCTGTACATGGAAAGCCAGTTGATGGATAAAATACAATAAAAAGGGACAGGCCTAGTATTTGAACCACATTAAAAACACATGTCACTTATAAAAGCCATAGGTAACAGTCAAAGGCAGGTGAGCAAGAAGTAGGGAGTGTGTCAGTCTCACACCTGAGCAAGAAGTAGGGAGTGTGTCAGTCTCACACCTGAGCAAGAAGTAGGGAGTGTGTCAGTCTCACACCTGAGCAAGAAACAAGAAGTGTTGACAATCCATTCAATCCAACCTTGACTGTAAAGATAACACTTGACTGATTCATGCTTTCACCAGATATTTCATGAGATATTATAATTAAAAAGCAAAAATGGTTATTTTGCTCCTTATGTTACTGGAGCCTATATAGTAGGCAAAGAACAGTAACAATGCAACCTACCATACGTGCCATAAGGGTGACTGAGGAGGGTTGGAGTGAGAGTGGCTATCTCATCCCATAAAAATCTTGTATCTGGAAAATTCAACCAATCATGAACAAGTCTACAAAGGTTCTGACATGAGTTGGTTGAGGGCCTCTGTTTAACTGGGAGATGACTGGTAGAAGAGAAGAATAGCCAGGACTTTTGCCTGTCAGGTATCTGCTGTTGGTGTCGCACATACACATTCATTACAATAAACAACTCTCTTCAACTAGGTCACTAGATGCATCTCATTTATTACTAACGTGTAATTGGCTAACAGTGAAAATGTCCAAACATAATGGAGACTTGCTTTTAACAGACATTTACAACACAAAATCACAAATAAAACATATAGCAGACAAGTCTCTCTTTCTCTCTCTCTCATGCACTCACGCATGCATACACACACACAGATATATATATATATATATATATATATATATATATATATATATATATATATATATTTGTGTTTGTGAAAGAACAAAATCAAACTCAACTATCCTTAAGTCTGGTGTGAAAAGTTATTAACGGTATAAATGATAAACAGCACTTTATATGACAAACAGAGAAAGGGGACAGCCTATGTACAGCAACTGTTGAAGGTTGACATGTAAAATCTGTTTAAAATCACCAGGATAGAAGATTTTACATCACTAGTACAAAACCAAAAATGAATTATTTTCTTTACAGGTATGATCAGCATTACAATGTAGAAAAATATAATTATCAATGAGAAAAACTGCATAAGCTTTAAAAAATTGCTCATTTTACATAAATAAATAGGTGTACAGCTGAAGTTAATTCTTCTGTAAACTAAAAATGCATGCAAACTATTTTTAACTACCATCAAGTCACAAAGTGTGGCAACAAAAAAGTTTACATACAATTGTGATGAGACATCTTACTTATTAAAGTAAGTTTGTGAAAGTCATGAATACAAATTTTAAAGCTATGAAACATACACAAATGTGAAATAATGGTGTTGACAATGAAAGTGATAACAACAGGCCATTAACAATTCACTCTTAACTACCATAGATTGATAGTGTGATACTGACATCATAACCCATCGAGTGCTGACTGGTCTAAAATATGGAGCTAGCACCACATATCCCCACGCCTCATGGCATGAAAAGTGGTCCTTTACCTTACTGATACCACGATCCACGTGAGATGGAATGTTATTTCTTCTTCTTCTGTGTGAATCCGGAATGTCATTTTAGACGTAATTGTGTTGTGCCTGTTTACAGCAGAGCTGTGATATTTGCACCTTTCGGCCGACACATCTGACTTCTTCAGGAATTTGTTGGCCGGGTTACCTTCCTGGATGAATGTTATTTGAAATGCAAAAACCAAATGCCGCCTAAGAGAGCTTGAAGTTATGCTGGTGTGTTTACAGCATACATTAAACATGATGTATTTTCAGCAAATATTTTCCCCAGCAACCTGTATGTATACATATGCTGGTACCTATAGGCTGATTTTGCCTGAACAATTTCTTTTCATATATTCAGATTGATGTCTGAAGTAATTGAAGAAAAGATGAAAGTGAAGATTATAGAACTATAAGTCTTATGAACCATGTGACTAAGATTTTATGGAGAATCATTAAGCCGAAGAGTAAGAAACAAAAGTAAATAAGAAATTAGATGATGAACAATAAAGATCTGTAGAAAGCAAGGATACAAACAATTCCATGTACATTAAAAGACATTAGAGCTATAGAAGTAAAAACAGATATCTGCACATGATTAATATACTACACAAAAGCACTTGGGGCAGTGATATTTGAGGAAATAGTCAAACTACTCAAACAATTAAACATTGATTGCAAAGAGCTGAGAATAATTACAAGAAACACGTATTATAGTGCGTTCACAAATCTTGCCCTGTGTAAAAATCCATAACTCAGTAACCAACTGAGGGAAAATGAGATTTAGCATATAACATTGCCATTATGTACACCCAACACACATTTTTGTTGTTGTGGAGATTGTACAGCAGATATCAATGTTTGTTTATATGTGGTATATAATTTACGGGTCACAGATGAAGTGCTTATTATGAAATGTATTATAACATGGAAACATCAGTGTTCAATAATGGATATTCTCCATGGTGCACAGGAATTTCCACATGAGAAATACGTCACATAGTGGAACAGAAGTGTTCATGGGTTGTTAACCATATTGACGTGCATTACTGTAAAACAAGTTTGTTAGCGTGAATTCAAGAGATTTTCACCAAAACATCAAAGAAATTTTGCAGCTTTCCGATTTCAGTTGCTTTTGGACCTATCAAAGACACATTCCTAGTGTAGGAGTAAATATAAGATGGCAGGAAAAATTTCATAATGGTGTAACAGATACTTTAAAACAATATTGAGCATGAATGAGGGCAAACATTTGTGAACACACACCAAACAGTAGCTATTGGCAGCCTTTAGCAACATTTCAGTACACAAAAAAGAGTGTGTGTCAGACAAGGATGTGTACTATCCTCTGATTTATTTTCTTTATACAATTAATATAAATGAGATCTATAGGAAATGTATCAAGGTTTGCAGTCATAATATATACAACTTACGTCAGGCCATTGATAATGTCATGAAAGCAACAAGTTAGCAGAAGCTACAGAAAATTATCAATGCTATGGTTGCAGACAGTAAAAGGAAGGACCTCGGTTTGAAAAAGAAGTCAAAAGTAATAGTAGCTTCAAAGAAATAGATCTTGTTCAAACACACAATTAAAGTCAATTGCATTAATTTGGAGCAGGTACATAAATTCAAGTCTCTAAATGGGAAAGTATCACAAAAATAAACTTGCATGTTGCATAGAGCCAATTGTAACATGGCTGTGGATCCTGGGTAATTAGCAGACAGGCAAAAAATTCCACTGAAGCCATAAACATATGGTTTATACAGAAAACTTCTGAAAATAATGTGGACAGCCAAAATGAGCAAAGTTTTGAAAGAGGGAAAAAAGACAACTTACTAAAGACAGTCACAAAGTTTGCCCACAAAGTAAGAGAAGAGAAACATTGAACAGACAAAAAGATTTGTGAATAAATAGATACAGGAGTTGACAATATATATATTATATATATATATATATATATATATATATATATATATATATATATATATATATATATATATATATATATATATATATATATATATATATATATATATATATATATATATATATATAGTTATATCAGACGTAAGTACATGGATTCAAGATGTGGTAGATAATTCAAACATACAGCAACAGAGGCAGGAAATCTGGCTTATGATGGAGAGACATTTGGATAGACTGTTATAGAGGGAAAGTTATGCACAGAACAAGCCACTGGATGAATATGTATAAGAGGTAGTTATGACAATTAATATGCCACTATCTTCTATATGAGATAGGATACAGAGTTTGTACTTGTGGTTTCAGTCAGATCTCAACCTACCAAATTTGTTACACTTTATGTTGCCACTTCCTGCTGCGATCATTATCGTTTCAGCATATATTATTTAAACAATGTAAAACAGCACATTTAAAAAGATGTTAACAAGTTTCATCATGAGTATTTAAAACATTCATGTTAATGTTCGAGTTTATCCTTGAATATCACAACGTGATCATCCAAATTTTCTAACCTGCATCACACTAAATGTATTATAAACATTTGTAATCACTAATACATGTGTTTATAATGTAATTTCTCATATGTGTTAGATACTGGTAATTATTGCTCATACTGTAACCAAATGGCACTAAATGTTTCAAAAGACTGAATGATGATAAACTAAATAACACATTTCAGTAATCAAGAAAACAATTATGTATCTTATAACTCATGGAGAATTAGCTTGACACATTTAATTTTTCAACAGATTTATTTCAGCATTTTTTCGCACTTCACTAAACTGAAAATCTTTTAGTAACTTTCCATTCTCGAACACAACCTGCAGAATGTCCTGCAAAGGAAGAAAACAAGGTTGAGTATCAGCAACTCATCTGAACCATTACTGGAAATGTCTACATACATTTAGTTGATGACAAGACATTGATGAGTGAATGCATTAATGTATTCATGCATGTAATACACAATGACTGTACAACAGCTGGCTAGCAAACAGTGAACACCAAAACACTCATAAGTTTTATATATGAGTTTGGATTCCTTGAACTGATAAATCCTATTCTACCCTAGCATTCTGAGGGCGTTCAACTTCCTTACATTGGTAAATACTGTTCTACATTAGTATTTAAAGTGTGTTCAACTTCCTTACATTAGTAAATCCTGTTCTATACTAGTATTTAGAGTGTGTTCAACTTCCTTACATTAGTAAATCCTATTCTATCTAGTATTTAGAGGGTGTTCAACTTCCTTAAATTAGTAAATCCTGTTCTACATTAGTATTTAGAGGGTGTTCAACTTCCTTACATTAGCAAATCCTATTCTATCTAGTATATAGAGGGTGTACAACTTCCTTACATTAGTAAATCCTGTTCTACATTAGTATTTAGAGGGTGTTCAACTTCCTTACATTAGTAAATCCTATTCTATCTAGTATTTAGAGGGTGTACAACTTCCTTACTTTGGTAAATTCTGTTCTACATTAGTATTTAGAGTGTGTTCAACTTCCTTACATTAGTAAATCCTATTCTATCTAGTATTTAGAGGGTGTACAACTTCCTTACATTAGTAAATCATGTTCTATCTAGTATTTAGAGGGTGTACAACTTCTTTACATTAGTAAATCCTATTCTATCTAGTATTTAGAGGGTGTACAACTTCCTTACATTAGTAAATCCTGTTCTATCTAGTATTTAGAGGGTGTACAACTTCTTTACATTAGTAAATCCTGTTCTATCTAGTATTTAGAGGGTGTACAACTTCTTTACATTAGTAAATCCTATTCTATCTAGTATTTAGAGGGTGTACAACTTCCTTACATTAGTAAATCCTGTTCTATCTAGTATTTAGAGGGTGTACAACTTCTTTACATTAGTAAATCCTGTTCTATCTAGTATTTAGAGGGTGTACAACTTCTTTACATAAGTAAATCCTATTCTATCTAGTATTTAGAGGGTGTACAACTTACTTACATTAGTAAATCCTGTTCTATACTAGTATTTAGAGGGTGTTCAACTTCCTTACATTAGTAAATCGTATTCTACCCTAGCATTTAGAGGGTGTTCAACTTCCTTACATTGGTAAATCCTGTTCTACCCTAGTATTTAGAGGGTGTTCAATTTCCTTACAGTTGTCAATCCCTTTCTACATCAGCATTTAAAGCTAAGCATGTCAATCTCATGCACTTGCTATACAAGGGAATAGAGTGGCTGCGAGGTACCACATCTACCTCAAACCTGAGTAGACCGTGCACAAATCAGTGTGAAGTCAAACAATATACACAACCCTAGAATGTTAAACAACTAATCCTGGTAGGGTAATGGACGGGACACTGGCCTTCTTGGACAATGACAGAAAAAGGGAGCTGTGAGTTGTGCAGGGAGAGTTCGATTTGATGTATTTGCCATAGGACTACTTTTTCTTTGAACTCCCACTGAAGAATATTTATAAGTGAAATTAATGACCTCTTAGTAGAGCGAGTAAATTGAAGTACTTGTTAATCACTTTCGACATATGTATGTCTTTTAAGGATCATGTGGAGGAGGCTTTGGTGGTGAAGGCTGGTAAGGGACTTAATGCATTGAGGGTGATGGCAGCAACCGGGGTAGAGCAGAGGATGCTTTACGTGCTCTTTCAGCAGTTAATAATTTTAGTCACTGAGTATGGTTTGGGGCTGCTGACAGTATCAAACTGCCAGGTTGAAAGGTTGGAGCGCATACAGAATGCAACCATGTGGGGCACAAAGGACACACCAATTATATGCATGAGGCATATCCTTGCACTGCCAACAATTGCAGAAAGGGATCACCCCCTGCCTGAAGCCATGGATATACTCAAGGGTCATCTTAGATAGAAGAGGCAAGTTTTGGATGACGCAGGCAGAAATATCTATCAGCCAAGTGTGTTAAATAGAGAAAATTAATCATGAAAAAGAGTGGGTAAAAGTACCGGAAGACATGTCAGACTGGCACAAGGTAATAGTAATACTGGGCTGTGAGTGCAGAGAATAGGCAGAAGTCCACACAGAGTTTGAGGTACAACTGATCCAGGATAACACACATCAAGGTGACATAATGATCTACACTGATGGGTCCGTGGTGAGAAACAAATTTAGTGACTGGGGTTTCACTGCAGAGGCTAATGGACGATGCTTGAAAAAGGAGTCTGGCATATGAGACTATGACCTCGAGCATGAGAATGGAGGTGGATGCAGTAACAGCAGCCTTCCGATGGTTAGAGGAGATTGCTGCAACACACATTGTATTCCTTACGGAGTATGCTTAGTAAGATGGAGAAAGGAATGTTTTGTGTAGAATGACTTTCCCTGCTTCAGAGGTCACAGACTGAGAATTGTATGTTTTTCTGCCCTGTAGTGACAGGAGTGCGGGGGAATGAACAGACAGTATGCTCCTCTAGGTGGACTGGCAGGGAATGCTCCTCTAGATGGTAGACTACCTATAGACAAGGGAGAGGTGGTCAGGTGCCTGTGAGACCAGGTGGAGAGAGCGGGAGAACAGACTGAGAACCCATAAGTGGAAAAAAATGATATGGTGGGAGATCGGTAGGCTTATGGTCGAATCTCAAAAGCTGAGAGGGAAGACCAGAAGAAGTTTCAATCAGATGGCAGTTGGAACGATTAGCAGTATGACTCTTTGCTGACTGCTGAACGAGGGCACGTGTGGGATTGTCCTGAGAGCAATGATGTCATTTCTTAGCTCAAAACAACTCAAGTGAAATAGGAGGTTACATAGACAGTTACTCATCTGAATGTCAAAAGTAGAAAACCTTGACCTCATTATTCTGTGACCTAGAATATGTGAAGAGCTAATACCTCATGTCACATGACAGCAACAGTATCTGCCATAGGACATGTCATATGCCAGCGACAGTATCTGCCATAGGACATGTCACATGCCAGCGACAGTATCTGCCATAGGACATGTCACATGCCAGCGACAGTATCTGCCATAGGACATGTCACATGCCAGCGACAGTATCTGCCATAGGACATGTCACATGCCAGCGACAGTATCTGCCATAGGACATGTCACATGCCAGCGACAGTATCTGCCATAGGACATGTCACATGCCAGCGACAGTATCTGCCATAGGACATGTCACATGCCAGCGACAGTATCTGCTATAGGACATGTCACATGCCAGCGACAGTATCTGCCATAGGACATGTCACATGCCAGCGACAGTATCTGCCATAGAACATGTCACATGCCAGCGACAGTATCTGCCATAGGACATGTCACATGCCAGCGACAGTATCTGCCATAGGACTACTTTTTCTTTGAGCCCACTAAAGGAATATTTCAATCACATGTTCTGGTATACAAGCACTTGGATCCTCAACCGTGCTGTGGAGTTCAGATCTTCAACCGTGCTGTGGAGTTCGGATATTTAACCGTGCTGTGGAGTTAGGATCTTCAACCGTGCTGTGGAGTTTGTATTTCAAGCACATGTTCTGGTATACAAGCACTTGGATCCCCAACCGTGCTGTGGAGTTCATGTTGAGATTCTCCTTGTGTGATATATGACAGGAGACTGGAGATGATCCTTTACAAACCAAACATTCGGTACAAACACATAGAAACCACATGTTTCCAATCCAAGATACTCTGAGAGCTGTAGTCGTGCAGTGGCCAGCATGCTGGCCTAGCGACTGAGTCAGGTCTTTTAACACTGACCCAGGCTCTCAGGCCAACCCAGTCTAAAATGGCACCAGTAATTTTCCTGGGAAGTCAAGGCAAACCAGAGTGTTGCATGGATATTTAGCATCCACACACTTCAATATCTGCTGAGGGAGATGTGGTCCTTCTAGTCGCGTTATGAGTACTATGATGTGGCTTTTGTTAACCAATAACTATCAAAGTCTGGACATTGAACAAGCAACTAGAAATTCAAATAGATGCACTGGAGATGTGGATATACAGAAGAATATGTCGTATTTCATGGAAACAAAAACAATCAAATACAGAGGTTCTAGAAAAACTGGGAATGAAAAGAGAGTTGACGAAAGAAATAAAAAAGAGGCAAGTTAAATATTTCGGCCACGTTAAAAGACATAACACTGTTATAAAAAAAACCATATAAAAACCATACTGGAGGACGGGGGGGGGGGTCATCGTCTTGAGCCTGAGGAATTAAGGCCGCCTGGCTAATACAGTCGCCGCGAACTGTGCAGGTTACGGTTTTATTTTTGTCCCCGATAGAAAAAAATCCACACCTTACAGAGGATTCAAACCCTAGCCACTCGGCCAGCCGTTCCTCATTCGGCCAGCCGTTCCTCATTCGGCCAGCCAAGTTCACTACTATTTATAAAATGTTGAGTCTTAGCATGACTGTATAAATTAATATTTTCATATGCACATCAATAATAAATGTGAATACCTTGTTGGGGTCTCCTGTTCCTTCCTCTCTGGTGATGAAACCATTATTCTGCCGTTCCAACGTTAACTGGCCCTTTTTACTTCTCTTCCCTCTGTCTGTTATTGGATCTTTGAATACATTCACCTAAGCATGTGAAATAATGGAATTAAACATATTTGTCTCCATATATGTATGTTATAGACGAGTTCTAAGAATATCTTGGATAAAGAAAAAAACAAATGCATCAATACTTAGAGCTAAATATTGAAGAAGGTTGGCTATTAAAGACGATAAAACAAAGCAAATTGAAATATTTTGGTCACTTGAAATGTCACGGAAGTTTGGAGAGGACAATAATAGAGGGGTATATGCCTGGGAAGAGAGGAAGAGGAAGGCCAAAGAGAAGATGGGTGCAGGATGTGGCGGATGATCTCCTGATGGGTGTATCGGATGCAGGATATCTTGCTTATGATCGAGAGGTTTTCCAGAAGGTTGTTATGGGAGCTAGGTTCTGCAAAGGACATGCTACTGAATGAGTGAATGAATGAATGAATGAATGAATGAATGAATATGAGGGAAAGTCATTAAGTAAATTGTATTATAAATTTCATGGAAGAGTATGGACAACTGAAAACAAACTTGCATTACAAGTGGCAGGGTTAGAAATATTTACATAAGACAGCCTGCACTGAATTTGTAGAGAAAACAAATCAAATGGTTTGGACAGCCTGAGATAATGAAGCCCCTTAGTAACCACTTTGTGCCTAATCATAAACTATAGAGCTAGAAGGAGACCAACAATCAGATGAATAGATTCTATTAAAGATACATGACGCAAACATAAACTATAGAGCTAGAAGGAGAACAACAATCAGATGAATAGATTCTACTAAAGATACATTATGCAAACATAAACTATAGAGCTAGAAGGAGAACAACAATCAGATGAATAGATTCTACTAAAGATACATTATGCAAACATAAACTATAGAGCTAGAAGGAGAACAACAATCAGATGAATAGATTCTACTAAAGATACATTATGCAAACACAAACTATAGAGCTAGAAGGAGACCAACAATCAGATGAATAGATTCTACTAAAGATACATTATGCAAACATAAACTATAGAGCTAGAAGGAGAACAACAATCAGATGAATAGATTCTACTAAAGATACATTATGCAAACACAAACTATAGAGCAAGAAGGAGAACAACAATCAGATGAATAGATTCTACTAAAGAAACATTATGCAAACACAAACTATAGAGCTAGAAGGAGACCAACAATCAGATGAATAGATTCTACTAAAGATACATTATGCAAACATAAACTATAGAGCTAGAAGGAGAACAACAATCAGATGAATAGATTCTACTAAAGATACATTATGCAAACATAAACTATAGAGCTAGAAGGAGAACAACAATCAGATGAATAGATTCTACTAAAGATACATTATGCAAACACAAACTATAGAGCAAGAAGGAGAACAACAATCAGATGAATAGATTCTACTAAAGATACATTATGCAAACATAAACTATAGAGCTAGAAGGAGAACAACAATCAGATGAATAGATTCTACTAAAGATACATTATGCAAACACAAACTATAGAGCTAGAAGGAAAACAACAATCAGTTGAATAGATTCTACTAAAGATACATGACGCAAACATAAACTATAGAGCTAGAAGGAGAACAACAATCAGTTGAATAGATTCTACTAAAGATAAATTATGCACACATAAACTATAGAGCAAGAAGGAGACCAACAATCAGATGAATAGATTCTACTAAAGATACATTATGCAAACACAAACTATAGAGCTAGAAGGAGAACAACAATCAGATGAATAGATTCTACTAAAGATAAATTATGCAAACACAAACTATAGAGCTAGAAGGAGAACAACAATCAGATGAATAGATTCTACTAAAGATACACTATGCAAACACAAACTATAGAGCAAGAAGGAGACCAACAATCAGATGAATAGATTCTACTAAAGATACATTATGCAAACACAAACTATAGAGCTAGAAGGAGAACAACAATCAGATGAATAGATTCTACTAAAGATACATTATGCAAACATAAACTATAGAGCTAGAAGGAGAACAACAATAAGATGAATAGATTCTACTAAAGATATATTATGCAAACACAAACTATAGAGCTAGAAGGAGAACAACAATCAGATGAATAGATTTAACTAAAGATACATTATGCAAACACAAACTATAGAGCAAGAAGGAGAACAACAATCAGATGAATAGATTCTACTAAAGATACATTATGCAAACACAAACTATAGAGCAAGAAGGAGAACAACAATCAGATGAATAGATTCTACTAAAGATACATTATGCAAACACAAACTATAGAGCTAGAAGGAGAACAACAATAAGATGAATAGATTCTACTAAAGATATATTATGCAAACACAAACTATAGAGCTAGAAGGAGAACAACAATCAGATGAATAGATTTAACTAAAGATACATTATGCAAACACAAACTATAGAGCTAGAAGGAGAACAACAATCAGATGAATAGATTCTACTAAAGATACATTATGCAAACACAAACTATAGAGCTAGAAGGAGAACAACAATCAGATGAATAGATTCTACTAAAGATACATTATGCAAACATAAACTATAGAGCTAGAAGGAGAACAACAATCAGATGAATAGATTCTACTAAAGATACATGACGCAAACATAAACTATAGAGCTAGAAGGAGAACAACAATCAGATGAATAGATTCTACTAAAGATACATGACGCAAACATAAACTATAGAGCTAGAAGGAGAACAACAATCAGATGAGTAGAATCTACTAAAGATAAATTATGCAAACACAAACTATAGAGCTAGAAGGAGAACAACAATCAGATGAATAGATTCTATTAAAGATACATGACGCAAACATAAACTATAGAGCTGGAAGGAGAACAACAATCAGATGAATAGATTCTACTAAAGATAAATTATGCAAACACAAACTATAGAGCTGGAAGGAGAACAACAATCAGATGAATAGATTCTACTAAAGATACATTATGCAAACACAAACTATAGAGCTAGAAGGAGAACAACAATCAGATGAATAGATTCTACTAAAGATACATTATGCAAACATAAACTATAGAGCTAGAAGGAGAACAACAATCAGATGAATAGATTCTACTAAAGATACATTATGCAAACATAAACTATAGAGCTAGAAGGAGAACAACAATCAGATGAATAGATTCTACTAAAGATACATTATGCAAACACAAACTATAGAGCAAGAAGGAGAACAACAATCAGATGAATAGATTCTACTAAAGAAACATTATGCAAACACAAACTATAGAGCTAGAAGGAGACCAACAATCAGATGAATAGATTCTACTAAAGATACATTATGCAAACATAAACTATAGAGCTAGAAGGAGAACAACAATCAGATGAATAGATTCTACTAAAGATACATTATGCAAACACAAACTATAGAGCAAGAAGGAGAACAACAATCAGATGAATAGATTCTACTAAAGATACATTATGCAAACACAAACTATAGAGCAAGAAGGAGACCAACAATCAGATGAATAGATTCTACTAAAGATACATTATGCAAACACAAACTATAGAGCTAGAAGGAGAACAACAATCAGTTGAATAGATTCTACTAAAGATAAATTATGTAAACATAAACTATAGAGCAAGAAGGAGACCAACAATCAGATGAATAGATTCTACTAAAGATAAATTATGCAAACATAAACTATAGAGCTAGAAGGAGAACAACAATCAGATGAATAGATTCTACTAAAGATAAATTATGCAAACATAAACTATAGAGCTAGAAGGAAAACAACAATCAGATGAATAGATTCTACTAAAGATACATGACGCAAACCCAGGCCAGTTGTTACATTTTGGTGAAGATTCAAAACTGCATTTGTCTATTACACTTAACAGTGAATGTAGACCAAACGTGTGTATTCATCTTGTAAAGTATTCAATATGACTTATACACTCTGGTTTATAATACAGATGAACTGAAATAATAATAATAATAATAATAATGAAGTCATACTAGCTTATTTTATAAATGAATAGAAACAATAATTAAAGCACATTAGTTGGTTTTACAGATAAACTGAAACAATAATTAAAACATATTAGTGTATTTTATATATAAACTGAAATAATAATTACAACTGCAGCTCACAAGCTCTCTCCATGGCAGCAACAACAATTTTCATAAATCAATAAAGTAAATCAGAAGTAATTAGAAATACCTAGTGTCTATCTGTAAATTGAAAGAACAAGTGAGGTTATCATCATGCTAATTGCAATCAAACCGAGCTTCTTCTGTTTAAAATCTCAGCCTTTCCCTAAACACACACTAAATATTCTGTTACTAAATATCTCACCTTCTTTCCACTGATGACTGCATAGCTGCACTTAAAGGCACATTTCTGAGTATCTCTGTCCATTCTCTGCAGCAAAGCCCCACCACTGCCAAATGTAACAAGTTCCGTACTCCACTGGTTTTTCTTCAAGTTCTCCAAGGTGGCTTCCAAAGTCTCGTAAGAAATCCCATCCCCTTGCATGATGCGTAAATAAGGCGGCAGCATTTTATAGCCTTTAGAATTTATAGTTGTCCCAAATTTGGAACCTAATATATTCAGCACCTGAAATGTTATATGAACATATTTGCATTAGCAAACAAACACAAACTCAAAGCAGCTCAGAGGACGAATATGACTCAAAATTGAAAATTTTAACCTCTATAGTCAATGGCAAATGTGCACTAAAAGTCATTGGGAATAAAAAATAGGTAGATATAAAAGTTAGTCAAATGTCCTTTCAACCCCAACATTTATAGGCTGTTTGCGAATTTCTATTGCAAATTTCTTGTCAATTTTGCATTCAGTAGTTCGCCATTGCTTTCTGAATGGCTGGCACTCAAACAATTATAATATTCACTGCAAAGCAATGTGCTCCCAAATCAATGGGGTCTAACTTCAAACCTGGAGTGCCAGGACTGAAACTGTGTTCGCCACTCCTATGTAGGTCAATACAATGTCTCTAGGCTCTAGAGTCTGCTGATACTCTGAAGGAAGCACCACCAACCCAGGCGGAATCCCAGCCAGCCCATACATGCTGTGCTGAATCTTGACCTAGTTACATCTGAACACGCCCCTCCACACATGTACAGTTCCAGTCTTGCACACCCTGCTGGGTTCTGAGCTTGGAGAGGGCAAGGACAGCTCAGCAACATGGTCCCATTGAAGATGGGTCTAGAGACAAATTAACATACCAACCCCACCCCAACATACCAACCCCACCCCAAAATACCAACTCCACCCCAACATACCAACCCTACTCCAACATACCAACCCTACTCCAACATACCAACCTAACTCCAACATACCAACCCCACATACCAACTCCACTCCAACATACCAACCTCTCTCCAACATACAAACCCCACTCCAACATACCAACCCCACCCCAACATACCAACCTCTCTCCAACATACCAACTCGACTCCACCCCAACATACCAACCCCACTCCACTCCAACATACCAACCCCACCCCAACATACCAACTCCACTCCAACATACCAACCTCACCCCAACATACCAACCTCTCTCCAACATACCAACTCCACTCCAACCCCACCCCAACATACCAAACTTTCTCCAACATACCAACCCCACCCTAACATACCAAACACCCCCCCCCCCCCCCCACAACATACCAAAATCGTTCCAACATACCAACTCCACTCCAACATACCAACCCCACTCCAACATACCAACTTCAACATACCAACCCCTCTCCAACGTACCAACTCCACTCCAACATACCAACCTCTCTCCAACATACCAACCCCACTCCAACATACCAATCCCACCCCAACAGATGCTAACCCTTTTTTATGAACTTAAAGGGTTAAAACAGTCTTTCAAAGGATTCACACCCAACCAATCAGCTGACCAAGAAACCATAGCGAAAACACAGAATCATATCAATAAAAATATGAAGAGTTGGGCGGAGTAATCAAATAAGTAACATTTTAAGGAAAGAAAAGAATGCAAATAGAAGAATCCACCTTTAAGATCAGAGAAATTGAGAAGGAGATATGGGCTACAATAATTGTTATTTTTTAAATTGAAATACAAATGATTACAGCTAAACAGTTAGTTGCACGTTATTTACAGTATGCCACATTCAATCTCAGCACTGGACGTCAGCATGGCAGAATGGATAAGAATTGTGTTCTTAAACATCTGGTGTGTGCTGATGCCGAGGTCAGGGGTTCAACTCCTACACTGGACAGTTGGACTATAATGTTGACTTCTCCAGCTTGACTTGGGGGTGTAAATTACAAGTACCTCTGAAGTCAGAGTAGGTTCGCCTGATGGTGAGGGACACTGGTAATAGGGAAAGCTAATCCACATTAAAAAATCAGTCCAGTGCTACTAGACGTTGTGTGTGTGGACTATGGTTGAGTTTAAAGTGAGCGAGCGCAAGAAGAAATCTCAGCATTGACTGACTGTGATTTTCAATGCATTCAGTAGTTCGCCATTGCTTTCTGAATGGCTGACACTCATCCCATTGTGAAAATCAATGCAAACTGATCTGCCCCCAAATTGCTTATTTTGCAGCTTAGTTTGAACCCAATATGTCAGGGTTGTGAAACTGCATTCATGACCCCTAAGCCATATATGATAATTCATCATCATGTGCCATGCTAAGCATGGGCGGTCATGTTTCTCCATTTCACACGATTACCAGAGTCGTGGATCAGCTCAGTGTTCCTGTCTCGTCCATGCCACGTGGCCAAGCCATCCAGGTAATTACCTCTCTGCCTTCTCTTTGTTCTTTTCCCCTCAATCTTGCCAGTTATCACCAAGTTCTCCAGGTTATTTCTTCTCAAAACGTGTCCAAAAAAAATCTTGACTGTCTACATCTAATCTCTAATCTGTTTACAGTTTTCATTCGTTTCTTTTAGGACTTGCTCATTCGTTTTTCAATCTGTCCATTGTATTCTTTGCATTTTCCTGTCATTAGATGTTTTTCAGCTTGTCTGCTTATTGTCCACAGTTCACATCCATACATACGTTTCTATATATCACTTCAACTCTTTTTCTCGTTGCAATTGACATATTTGTATTGGTCAGTATGTTTTCCATCAAGAAAAGGGCGACCATTGCCATAGTGATTCTTTTTCTAATCTCTTCAAGGTACCTCCCATCAGGTGTTATAACTGTTCCGAGATAATTGTACCAATTTACTTGTTTAAGAATATTCCCACTAACTCCTATATTAGATTGTGATATTTGTTTCTTCTTATAGATGACCATAATCTGTCTTCTTACAATTTAATTCTAACTCAAGTTGTTCACTGTGTACTATAACCGCATCATTAAATGTTGCAGATTTTGTTCGATGTCTGCAATAAATACTGTACCATTTGCATATCTACTATTAATGATGTTATGTTCCCAAAATTTGATTCTTCTCATATCTTCTAAATGTCTAATAATATTTTCACAGTAAGTAATAATACTTAATATAGACTAGACTGAGTGTCTGGCATCAGGTGCAGTATTTTAAAGTGCTGCTGTGGCACACATGCTGGAGTGCTTGCTAACCAAGACAGTGGTCCAGGTTCGATTCCCAGCAGTGGCAGGATTAATGTTTCCAACAAGCATGGCTTTGGGGCAGGGACACATATTGAAACAGACACAACAAATCTAGTTGTGCATAAAGTATTTAAAATGTTCAAGAATAAGCTGTGGTTACCTTGACAACCACTTCTTTAGGGTCACCTGAGTCTGGTCGAATAACAAGTGCTCCGTTGTTTGCCCTTGACATCACTTCATCCTTCAGTTCCTCGCCCCAGAGCTTCTCACAGGCATTCCAGATGTTGTAGCTGTCACTCACAATAGAAACCCCGCCACTGGGGAATTTATTTAGCATGTTTCTGAATCCATCCTTTTCTCCATCTTCTCCCCAAGTTGTAATGGTGCTGAAGTGCAAGACAAATTGAGAAGAATGTCAGAAATAATCTTAAAGATTTTAAATGACTGGGAGGAGTATTTAAGAGAATAATCGTTAGGGGGAAGAAAAAAAGTTTAAATGAGTGGAATGGTAATGGATAATAGTATTAAAGATTTGAAATGACTGGGATGAATGGTAATGGATATGTTTGAAATAAAAACAGTAGTGCTGCAGGGAGACCTTTTGCCAGCTTTATTATTCTGAATGACTATAGGCTGGATTCTGAAGATGATAATAGCTACCACCAGAATCAGAAACCAGGGACTCTGACAGTGCAAACTGATGACCTGAAATTCACTGATAGCCTCAGATGCAAGATAAATTTAACACTTGGTGGGAGATGCAACAATTAGGTCTAAGAATTCACAGTGGAACAAAGATAATGAGAATAAATCAAGCAAATGATAACCCAGTCTTCATTGGTGAAACATTACTTCAAGATGGTGGAACCACACACATATTTGGATAGTAATGTAGACAAAGATGGGGGAAGAGATAGATGTACTAAAATAAGAATACAACAGGCAAGAGGAGCTTTCACAGCACCAGTTATTTGTGGAAGTCAACAGAAACTTGACGCATGCCGGAATAGACATATAGCAAATGTTGATCATAAAAGACTAACATTATTTAGCCAGGTGTAAGAAGTGTTACATTTTTAGTATTATGTCTAAAAAATATAAAAGTTTCAAGTACATAAAAAATAATTGCTCTTAGGATATGTGAGTATATAAATCATAGCACTTCCAGTCACGGAGAAGGTGGAGGAGAATGAGGAGAAGTAAACAGTCGTAGAAATATCTGTGAAAGCCTATGTAATAACTCAAGTGAATAATTTATGTCTAATTTGGCACTCTGTGGTGGAATATGAGCTGGGCAGTATCTATTAAAAACTTTACTCAATTCTATGCTTTGATGGGTCAACAACAAAAAATAAAACACATTCCTGGATTGCCAAGAATAGCTATGAGCACCATTCATAATCACAGAGACAATAGACCTACTGGTGCTACACCAAGATCTGATATGAGAGCAAGAGGGCGCCTGAGAAGAAAATGAATTGACATCAAAAACATTGTACACTCACACAGAATGACACTATCTGGTGCCACCTTTCAGGCGCTGGAACAAAATTATTCCTCCCCAAGACGCTTGATGGCAAATTTGGAAGATGATAATGACGACGACGAAATAAACCTCAGAGATTGCCATCTGCAATGGTGGAATACTCTAGCAGACACTGAAGCACATCCCTCAAGACAGCTCAGATCTTACCAGAGAGAATGAAAATGTGGTCCAAAGGCCACTACAGGACAAATTGTGCATGATTGGTGAAAACCCCCAGATGCGTTGTCAGAATGAATGAGAATGAGCAGAAGAAGAAGTAGAAGAAGAAAGAAGGAGGAGGAGGAGGAGGAGGAGGAGGAGGAGGAGGAGGAGGAGGAGGAGGAGGAGGAGGAGGAGGAGGAGGAGGAGGAGGAGGAGAAGAAGAAGAAGAAGAAGAAGAAGAACATCAACAGTATCTATAAATGCTATCAGTTATACCTGTGTTCTGCAGCTGGGATTGAGAATCCAGCAATCTCACATCCATAGTATTTACGAGCAACGCAAAGGGCAGCAATTGTGTCTGTGCCCATGAAATTGACAAGATGTGCAGCACCACCAATGCCAGCTTGCTGTTAGGAGTAAAAGAACAATATTCTGAGAGACTTACTTTATACATGTACAGATACACTGATAGAAACCCATGTATAAACACAAATGAACATCTCTCACACTTCTCAAGGTGACAGCATTCATTACAGAAGGAATTCCCAAGGAAGGTTAAAAGTTAGTTAGTTAGTTAGTCGACAAATCATCCTCATTGCACATCGAACCATTCAGTCCATAAGTGCTCGGATCCCCTCCTCAGCAAATCCTGCAGCGTGTAGCGGCTAACGACGCCAGTTCTGTGTTGGTTTATCAATCTTCTTTGGCTTCCTGCGTAGTGTTCTTGTTTGGCCACCCCTCTTTTAATTTGCTTTCTCGCAGTCTGGCCATGGTTGTAGATTCACAGTCATCACTTGGTTCACGCAAAAGTCTTACTTCTCGTAGAGCATTCAGAATGTCAGCCTGGTCCATGGCGCGCCCGCCTTCCACAGTAGCCTCACCTGCGAGCTTGTCAGCCCACTCATTTCCTTGTACTCCCGCATGCCCTGGTACGAAGATGAAACTAATCTTTGCCAGCCGAGACCGCTCCAGAGGCAGCAACCGTTCTCTTCGGATCGACCCCTCCTCTATCCTCTTGATCATGTTCATTGAGTCGCTAAGGAAACATGCCCTAGTGAATGTCTGTGTCTCGAGCCATGAAATTGTTTTACTTACTGCCATGACTTCCATGGTCAGGCTACTTGTGGTTTCAGTGAAAGCACCAGAGTCCTCCTTCACAATTCTCCCTCTGGCCCGAGCCATAAAGGCCCATGAGTTCTCACATGTCTGTGTAGATGACCGCATCACCGCCTCGCAAATTCTCAAAAATCAACGCTTGTACTTCAGCCTCCACAGCAGCCGGATTTTCTTGTCTGCATTTTCTATCTAGTTGGATGCAAACTGAAAAGGATGTGCAGAAATCTGTTGGCACTTGCACCCACTCCTCGCCAGGTTTTAAGTCCTCAAGTGAGCACACCTGTTGAAGAATGTCTTCGGCTTGACCCATCCACGACCGTCCTCTTTTTAACCTGCTGCCCTTCACCTTCATAATTTCACTATGCAGTGGATGTTGTGTGTTTGCGTTAACTCTGAGGTAGGCGCGTGCCCTGCAAACTTGTATTCTCTCTTCAATGGTTGGAAAATCAAGAAGGTAGCGCATCGCCCTGCATGCTGTATCTCTTGTACATCCAAGAATAATGCGCATAGCTTCATTCTGTATCCTTTCCATCCTTTCTATCTGCTTACGACTGAGAGTCAGGATTGCCATTGCATACTCCAAAACAGACATGACCAGCCCCTCGTATAGAAGACATAGATGGCGCTGCTCACATTTTGCTGCCGCCATCACCCGCATCGCAGCCAAACCCCGCTTGGCCTTTGTTATCACCTGATCTATGTGCTCATTATAAGCAAGGCTTCGATCAAACCGTATCCCCAGGTAATTCATTGCCTGCGTTCTTTCCACCATCTCTGAACACAGCTTTACAGTTGGTGTTGGAGTGTTGACAATATGATTATTCAACGAGAACCAAGTCACTGTTGCCTTTGTTGAGTTGACCATTGCCCCAGCTTCATCACACCAAGTACTTATGCGATTTAGTTCGGTTTGTAGTTCAACAGCAACCTGCTCTCTATCCTTACCCTGACGATATACTAAAACATTGTCGCATATGACAATGTCCTGCCAGGTCCAGTGATCTGCTCACTGGTGATTCTCACTGTGTAGGCGTTGAACAGTACCGGAGATAATGGTGATCCCTGTGGTAGACCAGGATATATTGTTGTTGGTTCCGAAGTCCAACTGCTACATTTAAAAACTACTTTCCGTTGGAAGAGGGCTGCAGTGATTCAACTAAGGAGGAATGGACTTACTTTTAGTTCAAGAAGCTGAAGCATTAAAAAATCCAATGGTACTCTGTTGTATGCATCCTCAAGATCAATCGCTGCAGCAAAGGTTTCAATGCCTGAGTGGAAACCTTCATAGACATCATGGGCAAAAACTGCTGCATTGGTCCAGGTTTCTCTTTTTGGACGGTACCCACCCAGGGTAGGTGGGAAAACACCTTGCCTCTCTAGCTGGCTTGATATTTTCCTGGCAATTACCTTCTCCAGCAGCTTGTTCTCACTGGTTCAGCTGATTTGATATCTGTCTGTCCCTTTCATTAACATTTATGGATTCCCATGATGATGAATAGGCATCTGGTTTACCAGTTGAGTTAAGAACCGACATCACTGCACTCAGGAAATTCCCATACGTGCTCCGTCCCCTTATTCAACAGCCAGTGAAGAGTCATACTACTAATAGTTCTCACCGCTATCTGATTAAAAATTTTCCTGGTTTTCCCTCTCAGTTTTGAGATTCTTCCAGAACCCCTGCCGATCCCACGTAATCTCATTCTTTCCACATATAGGTTCTCAATATGTTCCTCTGCCTTCTCCACCTGGTTCCACAAGCGCACGACCAACTCCCCCTTGTCCATAGGCAATCTACCACCAAGAGGTGCATTCCCTGCTAGCCTATCAGCCTGTTCATTCCTCCGCACGGCCAGGGCAAAATATCCATACAATTCTCACAAATTCTCTCAATCCTGAGCTTTGCCAAACAGCTCACATGCTAGACAGACTGATCACATACCACACAACACACACACCTGACAGCTCATATGCCAGACAGACAGATTACATACCACACAACACATACCAGACAGTTCACATTTTAGATAGACAGCTCACAGAGCAATGCTTACAATATTTGTAGGATGCACAACAGGGAGGTGATCGTTGTCTTGGTTAGAAATTACTTAAACATTTGAAACTATACAGAGCAGTGAAGAGAAGGAAGGCAAAGCAAAAGAGAATTTGGATAAGAAATAATACAAGAATAATATGGGCATATCTATATGAAAAACTACATAACTAGTGTTAGAAATGTAAGAAAACATATGGTCATCAAGGAAGAAAGAGAAATGTAACATCCAAGTAAATGGGACACATTTTTTACCAGTCAATCACTACAACTATCTCAGAAGTCGTAACATCTAATGGAAGATGCCTTGCAGAGATTATAGCAAAAATGTCTATGGCAAAGGTAGCCTTTTGAAAGCTGGAAAACATACTGACCAATAAAAGCTGCCCGTGCTTTATAAAACCTATTATGTTATATCTGTCAAAGAAGGGCAATTAGCAGACAAGCTGAGAAAGATCTAATAGCAGTGGAAACATGGTGTCTGAAGGAAATGCAAAGAATACCATGGATGAACCGACAAATAAATGAAACAGTTCTCAAGAAACATATGAAAACCACTCCCCCGATGTGTCTCCACCTTGCCGTGGTGGGGGAGCTTGCGTGTCCCATCGACCCCATGTGCTTGCCGATGTGTGAAAACTACATATCGGACGGCTCGTGGGATAGGGACCAGACTAAGAGAGACACAACCTGCTGCTCTGCAGGTAAGACTGAGGATAGCAGTCAAAATCAGGCAAACGATCCCTAAATCTCAGTCCGGGCATAAGGCTCCCATCCGAGGTGTATGGCTGAACGTCTCTAAGCCATAAACTCTCGGAAGTGAGAGCCTGGCCGACACAGACCTACATCAAAATTGTGATGATGTGCTGAGAACGCTACATGCTCGGCGCAGATTCGTTCGATGGCTCTTAGCTGGGGGATATGAGGTATCCCCGGATGAAAGGGCCTGACCGTTATTCGCCCACAGACGCACGGAGGTAAGGTGCTGAGCCGGCAGCACATGTAGCCTACCTCGTGAGTGAGTACAAAAGGTGGAAAAACACCTCGGTCGCACGTCTCGCAGACGTCCGATAGTCTGTAACCACACTCATGGAGTGAGTGTAGTCAAAGGTGGAAAATTGTCTCGTTAACACGAAATGGAACGCCTGTCTTGCGAATCCATTACGTGGCAGCCCGAAGCGAAAGCTTGCTGTGTGGAAGCCGAAACAAGAGTCTCGAAACCCGAGGAAGGCTAACCTCATTAAAAAATGCACGCCGGAAGCCGGAAGTGTCGTCCTACGGGTGGCAAACTAAAAATTGACACTACGCATTTACGTCCGAGTAAAATGTCTCGTCCGAATGTCTCTCGTGCTAGGAACAGCTCTGACTACCTAGTTTCCGAATGCCGCTCTTGTTCGGAACAGCTCTGACTAGGTAGTTTTCCGAATGTCTGTCGTGCCTGGAACAGCTCTGACGAGCGCAACGACAAGCACATGTCCGAAAACTCGCTGAGTGGATACTGTCTGCAAACCTGTCTGGTTTGTGCGGGAATGGCCCGGGGCAAACGAAATGACCAATATATTGAAGTGAGGATTTAAAGCAGCCATGAGCAGGACGTGACGATTCCCTCGGCTAGCCCAGAACCAGGGCGTTATGTGTCGGCCCTGCAACTATGGAAGCAACCTTGGATGGCGGAAAATGCTATGGACTGTCCCTGCCTTCCTTTGAGGGATGACCGTTGTCTTCGACCGTTCTAACTTGGCCAGCATTGTTGTAGATGGCACCACAAAAGTGAGAGTCTCCCAGGAATGCTACCTGGTCAAAAAAGCACGCTAAAGTCGATGTGTTGGCCTACGGGTTTCGGCCCAAGGGCGCATAACAGACACACCGCAATCACATCTGAAAAAAACACTCCGGATGAACGAAAAGAAGAAGAGATATGAAAACCATAAACTGACTAGAGAAATTATACTTAGTCAAAATTTTTTGGGAACATTATGAGAAATAAGCAAGAAAACATAATGATAACTGGCAAAACTGATCCACATGGCACAATAAGGACAAGAACACACTCCTGATCTAGAACCCTGGTGATTGTCTGAGATGACAAACCATGACTGCAGATGCTCATGATGGCACATGATGAATGAATAAAAGAAAATTGAACACAATTAGAACAAATAATAGAGAATGTAATGCAGAAATAAAATATGCACAACCTGAAGCAGAAAACATAAAAACAAAAAGATTAGAGGAGACCTGGCTTAGTGTATTTATTTGCTCAACAAGATGTGGCAAAGTCCAGCTTTCTACTAGATTTAATCAATTTACAAGTCTACATTATGGAATCTACAATTTAATTATAAAGGCAATTACTAATGCAAGTAGCCAAGTCAGCACACAACAGAAATATAGGGTTTGAAGGCAAGAAGACTGATTTAATTGCACCAGGTTCCCCCATATGGCTCAGTCTTCTTTCTGCAGAGCAGCCTGCTGGAAGTGTTGCACAGAACACTCTGCTGCTCAAGTGATGAACCCAAGGGGTCCCTAAGATAACTGCAAACATGAACTGAAGAGTCCAAAACTGAACCCAAGACCTTCACAGCTTGAGGCAGATGGCTTGGCATTTCGCCATTGACACCTCCACAGCAGAAATAAGAAATAGAACATGAATAAAACAGACTATAGTTACAATGACATTAAGCTGTACCTCAACACTTGTACAACCTCGAAAACCAAAGTCGTGAAGCTTGAATGGAAGTCCTTCCAGACTATCTGCTGTTTCATTTAAATATTTGGCAATAATTATTTTCTGACAGCGAGAATTAGTTGCAACTGTCATCGGGTACCAGACCTGGACAAGCAGTGTCTGAAAGAAAAAGTAACAGCTTTTACACTAGTCATATTTGTTGTTATAATCTTATTTTAGCTTTTTGTATAAGAAGTGTGCAACTTTGGGTTAGATAAAGCTCATGCATCTCACTTAGACTAGTTTAGTGAAGGATTTTTAAAAAATCAGCAATAATTCTAACTTAAGTTACAGTTAAATTGCAGCTGCAGTAGTGATGTATCTAGTGCACTCACCTGTCAGCCCAGTGCTTCTGGGTTCAAATCTCACTCTACACAGACTTGTTTTCCTTACATGACACTAGCCTTATAAAACTGGCACCAAAACATTTTTGGGGAGTTAAGGCGATCAGAGGAGAAAGAAAATGGAAGTATGACAGAATCTCTAACGCGGAGCTTAGGGAAAAAACTAGGCAGATTCCAGCCAATCAATTGGTGAGGAAAAGATGCTGGAGCTGTATAGGACAATTATAAAATAAAATGGATAATTAAGAAAACCTAATAATAATATAACAAGGAAATATATTTCTGGAACCCACAGGGCAAAGGAAACACAGGGAGATCTAAACACATGGAATAGAACATTTGTGGCAGATGAATTTGAGGAGTATATATTGGGAGCTGTAGCAGAGCTTGGTGAAAAAGGGCAGCAGCAGAAGAAGGTCAGCATACTGCCCACATCAGTGGTAAAAAAAAGGATCATATTCTCAGCTAAGTCATGATCAATTGGAAACATATAATTAATAATAAATATCAAATAGAAATGCATCTGCTGCAAATCTTCACTACTATTTTGAAATTTAAATATTTTCTATATATTCTATATTATTCTATTTGTCTGAGATAATTTCTTCCTGCCAACCACTCTTCATATACACCCACTGACCTAATCAATGTCACACAGTGAGAGCATTAGTGATGCAGATCACAATATAATACAAGTAGATCACAATATAATACAAGCAGATCACAATATAATACAAGTAGATCACAATATAATACAAGTAGATCACAATATAACACAAGTAGATCACAATATAATACAAGTAGATCACAATATAATACAAGTAGATCACAATATAACACAAGTAGATCACAATATAATACAAGTAGATCACAATATAATACAAGTAGATCACAATATAACACAAGTAGATCACAATATAATACAAGTAGATCACAATATAATACAAGTAGATCACAATATAATACAAGCAGATCACAATATAATACAAGTAGATCACAATATAATACAAGCAGATCACAATATAATACAAGTAGATCACAATATAATACAAGTAGATCACAATATAACACAAGTAGATCACAATATAATACAAGTAGATCACAATATAACACAAGTAGATCACAATATAACACAAGTAGATCACAATATAATACAAGTAGATCACAATATAATACAAGTAGATCACAATATAATACAAGTAGATCACAATATAACACAAGTAGATCACAATATAACACAAGTAGATCATAATATAATACAAGTAGATCACAATATAATACAAGTAGATCACAATATAATACAAGTAGATCACAATATAACACAAGTAGATCACAATATAACACAAGTAGATCACAATATAATACAAGTAGATCACAATATAATACAAGTAGATCACAATATAATACAAGTAGATCATAATATAATACAAGTAGATCACAATATAACACAAGTAGATCACAATATAACACAAGTAGATCATAATATAACACAAGTAGATCATAATATAATACAAGTAGATCACAATATAATACAAGTAGATCATAATATAATACAAGTAGATCACAATATAATACAAGTAGATCACAATATAACACAAGTAGATCACAATATAATACAAGTAGATCACAATATAACACAAGTAGATCACAATATAACACAAGTAGATCACAATATAACACAAGTAGATCATAATATAACACAAGTAGATCATAATATAATACAAGTAGATCACAATATAATACAAGTAGATCATAATATAATACAAGTAGATCACAATATAACACAAGTAGATCATAATATAACACAAGTAGATCATAATATAATACAAGTATATGACCACTTGACATGCATGAGGTATACTGGGTGTATGGTGGTAGCCCCATGTGTTGACCGACCAATCGGCAACTCGATGCATGGTATGGTCAATATCACACCGGCAGCCGTAACTGTCCAGGAACTTCCTGGTGACGATTTTAGGTTGACCTGGGATGCAGATCAGGTTTAAACATCTGCCTCAATAAAGATTTGAATGCATGGCCATGGGGCAGTAGGCAAGCCTGTCAGCCACTGCAGTTCCCCAATGTAATGTAATGCATCATTATAAATATCATTTGGTTAGTTAGAACACTGGTGTCGAAGTCATCTGATTGTGTCACTTTACAGTCCCATGTTCTTAGCAATTATCTTCAGCTTAGAATAATTCTGAACCACAATGACTTTACATGACTGTGTATTATTGTTTCTTGGATACCTCTTTTTCTATCCCTACAGAACTTGCTTTCTAGTGTTGTTTTTTTTCTTCAGAAATAGACCTCTGTGTATCATAATATGGTCAATAAGTGAAGTCTATAACACAAATGAGCTGCAGCTAAAGTTAAAGTCTGACATAATGAGTACTGGATCTAAAGTCAGAAAACAGTATTAAAAAATAATGACTGCTCATTTGTTAATGTATACCTCAAAGTAATTTGTCAGCCAGAAACATTCCGGGTCAGTGTTTTCGACTGTGAACAACACATTCTTGGTAGGAACAAGTGTGCCTTCAGGAACCGCCTTTATCCTTAATGGTAGGTAGCCACCGTGATGCTGTCAAAATGTTTAGAACAACTGACGTTAGCATTTCTGTACTTTTAACAACTACAAACAAGAAATAATATTTATATATATGTATACAATAGAATATTTATTCTACCGACACTCTGCTACCAGTGTCAAGCATAGACGCTGTCTTCTTTTTTTTCTTTTTTTCGCTCGCTCGCTCTGAACTCAAGTGTAGTCCATACACACTATTTATAGTAGTGATGGACTAAATTTTGCGTGTGAATTAGCTTTCCCTACTAACAGCGTCCCACACCATTAGGCGAACCCACTACGACTTCAGAGGTACTTGTAATTTACGTCCAGCTGTCCGGTGTAGGGGTTGAACTGTTTAACTCGGCATCAGCCAACGTTCTTACCCATTTAACTATGCCAAAAAGCTGTTAAAATATTATGTGAGACAGGAGTCCAATCAGCTATCACCTTGTGTCTACAATTAAAGAAGCTAAGGCTAAAGATCTAATAGAAGATCAAGAATCATATGGATAAATTATATCAATAGTATCCTACACAAATAGAATTCAGTCCGTGTGAAGCTTTTAGTCCTAGATCAAACACTTTCAACCATCGCAAACTATTGTCCAAATAGGGATAGGCAGACAGTCAGACATACATGGATTCAGGTACATACATTGTTACAGCAACAATGTAACAGCAAGAAATGGACTGCAGTTTAAAAAAAAAAAATTATGTGCTCATCTGAAACTATATTATAACAGAAATAACCAATTTAAAAAAAAAACATATTCTTGTCACATCTGTTTTATTTATCTGCACCCATCCATGCAACTAATAGTAACATAAAACATGACATAATATCCGATGATGATGTGTTTGCTTCGCCAGGTGGATGGCACCCTTCATTGGATTAATTTATGGTGCCATCGGAAACAATTATCTGTCTAACAATCAAATGGAAATTCAGAATCATGAAGCTGAAATTTGCAAGAAGCAAAGGATTCAATTGGAAAATGAAAAAAAAAAAAAAAAAACGTGAAGCAGAGGAAATGGCTGCACTTTGAAAGAAAGCTGGTGTAGTTACAAGAGATTTGCTGTTTTATGTAACCTTCATTTGTTCTTTTGTGAATGTACAACGGGTGTGTCATTTTTCATTTGTTCTTCTGTACATGTACTACTGGTGTGTCATGGAGAATATTGTTTAAATCTGAAATAAAAGACATACATATTTTTATATGCAACCGGGAGGCCGGTCTCCCTGGCGAAGGGTTTAACAACTTTCTCCATAATCCTGTATATCCATATGAAGAACACAGCTGCGCGAGATTTGGCAGCGGATCGCATCACATTGGTTACTTACAGGGTATGTGAGTCGGTTGCTCAGAAAGCAATGGCAAACTACTCAGCGTAATCTTGCCAAGAACATTAACAGCAGCTGAAAAATGCTGGTGTTGACTGCAACGTACTGTAAGGGATATACAACTTAAAAAAAAACAAAACATATTTTTTGTTTCTAGAAAATGTGCACACCATAAACATCAAGTTCAGTGTTCCTTTTATTATTTTAAGGTCTACAGTTGTAAGAAGATCCCAGTAGACCTTACTTCTAATTGTTTTACTGTTAATTCTTTTTCTTATGTCTTTTATTTCCTTTACTTTTGTGCGTTTGAGTCCCAGATGATAAATTTCAGCCACTTTTATTTAACAATATTCAGGGCGGGGAATGTGACACTTAAATGTCAGGAACTTGAATGTCGGGAGTGTATATTGGGCATACTTCTTCCATTCATACGTCAATTCACGATTCAGAATTTCTATAGTTTTGTTACCAGGCCAGTCACACAAGTTGCACACCATTTTCACAGGTCCAATTTACCGGGGTGGTTGGACAAAGGGTATTCAGGTCAAATTTCTTCTTGCAATCTGCAGCAGTTTATAATCATCCATGAGGATGATTTTTGGCCCATATATGCCATCAAGAGTAGAGAAAGTTGCCTGGGTTATGTGGTATAGTTTACCCTAGATAGTCTTTACACATGATTCTTGGTCTTCGTCTAGCTCTCTAGCCACAACCTCCCGGGTTGTAAGCACAAAGTAGTTGTTGATTAATGAAACCTCACTTCAAGAGGCAGAATCATACACCTCTACAGGCAGAAAACTGGACAAAGATGAAGGAATAGATAAAGATATTAAAATCAGAATACAAAAGGCAAGAGTTATCATAACATTAGGAAATTAATGGAAATTTAAAAAAAAGTAAATTTAGCACCAAGCTTAGAATATTTAACTCTAACATTAAACCAATACTACTGCATGAATCAGAAACATGGAGAATGACTGAAACAATTATAAACATTGATTAATTGGTGCATGCACAGAATAGAAGGACTAAAATGCTACGACAGAATCAAGAATGTGGAGCTTATGGAGAGAAGTAAACAAATACCAGTGAATTAAGAGGTGGAAAAAAGATGCTGCCATTGGATAGAATACACACTAAAATAAACATGACAACAGTATAACGAGAAAGACCTTTGTCAGGAACCAACAGAGCAAGCGACATGTAGTAGACCTAACAATACACAGAGAAGAAACATAGAGACAGAAATTAATAACACGTTGAGGATATGGATGAAACTGCATGAGATAACAAACAATAGCACATCCTGGAAAGAGCAGAAAAAAGTATACCCTTGATATAAAGTATATACATCAGGTTTTTGGTCTTTCTCAAGCTTTATAACCAGAGCTTCTCTGTTTGTAAGCATAACACAGTAGTAGATTGATACAGCACAAGAGAGAATATATAATGTTGATGTCTTCCTGTTCTTGCAGTTCTTGGAGAGCTGTTGACCTGACAGAAGTATGATAATGTGTATTTGACATTTCCTCTAAGAAGAAAGCAGTTCTACAAATCCGATTTACCAGTTCGAAGTTATTCAGTTTGGGAGCATTTATTTTCACAATGGCATACATGTCAGTCATTCATAAAGCAATGGCAAACTGCTGAAAGTAAAATTGTCTAGAAAAATACAAACAGCCAAAGAATGCTGGGGTTGACTGTGATATAAAGAAGATGCAACTAACTTTTGTTTAACTTAAAGAAGATCAATATGGCCACTTTTGAATGTCATTTCATGAGTGCTTATACATAACAGATTAGCAAATAAATAACTCAGTATTGTGTTCATCTACATCAAATCACCCGCATTAACATTTCCTCTGTTAGTTGATCTCCAATAGTTCTCTTTTCTAGGCTCTCTTCTTCTCATTTTCCCTCTTCTTTTGTACATATATTTTTGTTAATTCTGATTTGCAAAAGACGAGGGAAGGAAGAACATTTAACTGAGTGAAGAAAACAAAGGTGAGAGAAGACTACCAGACATTTATTTGAGGCTGTATGTATAAAGTGTAGAAATTGTAAAGACAATTCAATAAAATAAAGATAAAATGCTTAAATACTGGAATATGACATTCTGATTTAAGAGGAATCATTAAAAAAAAACACTGAAATAAACCAGAAGTTCTAACGTAAGAGACTAAGAACTGATATATTAAAATAAGACAGATCTGATGTAAGGGAAGTGCTAAATTAAAATGGGGCCATACAGAAGTGACTGATGAGAAATTACATCCACAACAGGGTGTATCTGTGGCAGAATAGAAGCTTCCACCACAATAGCTCTTGGTTCCATAAAGGAATCTAATTAGCCTGATGTATCAAATGAAGATGAGGAATTATTTTCTGTTATTTATACACCAAAGGGTAGAAGTGCCGGTCTCTCTGGCTGAGGGGTTACACGACTTTCTCCGTAATCCCGTTTATCCACGCAGGATAATGCAGCACGCGAGAATTGGTAGCGGTTCTCCCCGTGTTGGTGACTTGTGGGATAACTGAGCCGGCTGCTCAGAAAGCAATGGCAAACTACTGAGTGTAATCTTGCCAAGAAATCAACAATCCACTGAAAGATGCTGATGTTGACAGCGATGTCCTGTAAAGGATATGCAAATTTAAATTTAAAAAAAGTGTAGAAAGACTACATGAATGAAAGATTTATCTGCATAAATATTAGCATCTAACCTCCAAAATGTAGTTCCATCCTTTTTCATTGAAGAGATCTTGACCAAAGTGTGCCCTGAAAATTTCCTTGGCCTCTTGAATCTTCTCTTTAGTAACAACAGGGCCTACAAGCCAACGTTTGAGGATGTACTGCAGCCCAAAGAATACTGTTTCAGCATACTTCCCCCCACGACTTTCAAAGTATGAGCACACAGTTGATGTGTTGGGTGGGTATTGTAAATGGTGGGTTACCTAGAATATAATACAACAAGAAAACAAATCAGAGTCTGGTTTACACATAAACTGTACATTATATTTACAATACCATCAAAAATATACGCTTTTCATTTCATCTCATCATGTTCCTCTTGTACCTTGTGGTGTCGAGGTGAAGTATAAACAGCGGGAGAGTGCCCACTTATGGGCTTCATGTATCAATATTCCCATGAACTCTGCTATTCCCTCCGTCCAACGTTTACGTGGTCGGCCTCTTCCTCTGTTTCCATCTGGTCTATGCATCATTGCTTGTTGTGGTATGCTGATGATTGGTAACCTACTTGCATGACCAAACCATTTGACTTGCTGCTTTCTAATAAACTCTAGTGCTGCTTTAACCCCCACTTTAGTCCTGATTTCTTCATTTCTGATCTTATCTCTTCTTGATACGTTGAGTATTCTTCTCAGGAACCTCATTTCTGTTGTTGTGACAGTCCGTTTATACTTCTTAGTTTTTCTACGAGCAGTATGAAGATCCCCTGCCGGCTTGCTAGGCCAGTTGCAGGTTTAGGACACTAATCTGACCACAGGGAGTCCATCCCCTATTTGCTTTTCATTACCTTAAAATTTTGAATACTACTTACTACGTGGACAAACATTGAGATATTTGGGGAGCATAATATTATAGAACAGAAGAGTGGTAGCAGAAGCTGATCACAGATGCAAGCAAGCAAATGAAATTATTGGATGGGACGCAGAGGTGTTTCCAAGGCACCAGGGCCAGGTTCTATACTGGCCAAGACCTTCTAACACGTCCTAGTTGTGTGTCCTGGGCAACAGGTCCCTTCGGGGTCCTGGCTAACATAGTTGGATCACTGATTCTACCGAAGTCAGAGAGTATCTGCCTGGTGAGGAACCATCAGTCTGCACACCAATAAGCCAGACATGGGGCAACGGATACTCACGCAAACCTCAGGTCCCGTATGACATCACACTGAGGATTCTTCATCCGCCATACAGGACTTCACGCTAGAGTTCACAGCCAGCGAACGCAAGCAAGCAAATTATTGGATAGAAGTCACAAACATTGCAGATAAAACATGTGACAACTGACTGAATAAGAGCATTGTTTAACAGTCTTCCTGTCAACATTATGATATCAATGTCAGGCTTGGACACCAACAACAAACAAGAAAAGAAAATTTGAAACAAATGAAATTAAATGTTTACAGCGAATTCTAAAAGTAATGAGTACACAGATTAGAGACCAAATCAGAAATGATGGCGCTAGGAAGCAAGTAAGGACAGCACAGTTAATATGAAAAACAGAAAATAAGATACGAGGGGAAGTCAATAAGTAAGTCACAAATGGCTGTAGAAAAATAACTAAATATGATAGCTTGAAACCAGTTTATTTTTATACATACATTGTCCCTTTATTTCTCAACATAATTTCCACCAATTTTGATGCACTTATCCCATCGTTTTATCAGTCCTCCCAAACCAGCTCCGTAGAACTGCGTGCTCTGTTTTCTAAACCATGTTTTCACTTCACATTCAACTTCGGCGTCATTCGCGGAATGTCTCCTGCCACGGTAGGTTTTCAGTGGACCAAACAGGTGGAAATCGCTAGGGGCTAAGTCGGGGCTGTAAAGTGGACGTTCCAGAACTTCCCACCTTAGTTGGTTAATTTTCTCCTGAGTTAATGGAACCGTATGTGGTCTGGCATTTTCATGAAGAAGTAACACTCCTCTAGTCAGCAGTCCTGAATGTTTTCTTCGAATTGCTTCATGAAGCATTGATAGACCTTAACAGTACGATTCAGAATTCACATTGGCACCTTATCGTTACTCGCCTGTCACCGCTAATCATCTTCTCCACCCGCTGCACTGATGCTTCTGTTGCAGTCTCAACAGGACGACCAGATCGGATTTCATCAACAATTTTAGAGTGTCCTTGAGAAAATTTTTCTGCCCAGCTATGCACCGCTTTACGGGACAAACATTTGCCAGCATAAAAAGGAAGCATTTCCTTATGAATGGCCTTTGCAGGCAGTCCCCTTGCCCACAAAAAACACACAACAGCGTGTTGCTCTTTGGTTGTACACTCCGTAAGTACAGTTGCCATTTTGTTTATGCGCCGTGCATGCGCATGTGACACCTAGCGCCACCTGACAAATGGGAATATAAAATTTGATGTTGCTGTCACCTAATGACGCCTGTAGAAAACACCAACTAAATTTGCCTGCCATCCCACAGAACTGTGTGACTTACTTATTGACTCACCCTCATAGTTTGAATATGTAACAAGATTATCACAAGACAGGTCTCACAAACAGCTGGAACACTAAGATACGACAGAATCAGAGTAAGAGGTCACACCTCAAATGATATATTTATGGAACTCTAGGCTACAAAAGCCACAATGTATGAAGCACACACAAAAGTTCTTACATATCGATTTTTAACCAACACTGAAAAGTAAAATAGGGTTGATGAAGGAGAAGAAGAAATAGAGGAAGGAAAAGAACGAGAAATTGAAGAAGAAAATGTACACATGACCGCTTAATCTAAAGTAACAATACTTTTTCTTCTTCTTCGCACACCTTCAGATGATAACTTGAATGTTTAAAGAAATGAGTCAACTTGAGCTAGTTGACATCTCCATAGAGTCCATTCTCAAATAGTGTAGGAATAGGCCATGATAATTATCTCCTGACACCACTGAGGATTGAACCCAAACCACTTCCATGGTAAGCAAGTGCACTAACCATCATGACACCATAAATACTGTATAGACCAAACAGAAGTCTTTCATGAATCTGAATTATTTAATTAATGTGACCATTAACTGGCTGTTTCCAATCAGCAGTAAAAATCTGGCAAGTTTAACCATTTCCTCACAACTATGACCCAAGCTTTAAAAACGATTTAAAACAGAATCTGTGTTCTGAGACAATGCCCTGAGACATATAATGGAACACAGAACTAATGATCAACATAATGGCTAGAAAACTGCCATTATATAGTGCGTTCACATGTAACCAGAATGGATTTGATTTATATTCTTTTTCAACCCTGCATTTTTCCAACACTTAAAGAATTAAGTAAGATTGTTACCAAGCAAAATGCACACATTGACAATCCTGATATATTTTTAGATGCCAATTTCATAGATCAATAGATGCATCAGGGTCAACACTTTGCAGAAATCAATAAATCAATTCCAGAGTAGAGCCATTTGTCAACGGGTCTGATTGATTAACTGATCGATTATCTCAAATTACCAACACAGCATTTGCAAAAATCCCATTTGTGCTCTGTCTCTATCAGTAGATGAAGTGTAGGATTCTGATTGTTGCCATGGTGCAAGATTGTGCACATGCCTATGCAATTACTGCCAGCAATTTTGCCACAAGTGATGCCAAATGTCCAATAGTCTCAGATCTTTTGACTCAGCTTCTGTGTAGTAGCCAGTAATATGAAGCACATTATGTTCTCTGTATCTATCCTCTATGAGTCCTATGTGAGCAATTGCCTATGTTGTCAATGCATATCTCTATAAAATTAACTTGATACTAGAAGAACAGCAAACATTAGAATGTGGTCGGACCCTGTGCACTGCAATTGGGCCACTCTTGCTTTGTGTACACTGAACAGAATAGAATTGTTGATCCCCGGGAAGGTTAACCCGGTCAACAAATGCCCGCAGAAGTCGGATGTGTCGGCCTAACGGCGCAAGAACGCAGCTCTGCTGTGGACAGACACAACGCAATCACGTCCGAAAAAAAAACTCCGGATGAACGAAGAAGAAGAAGAAGAATTGTTGATAATGAAAAGCCTTGAGGCAAATCTGAATACATGTACTTAGAATGTGATTCCATGTTCCCAAACAAAATTTCACTTATCTCTCCAATAAGACTATTTCAAACTGTTGTAGGCATCATCTAAGCCAACAGCCAATGCAATGTTTGATGGCATCACAAATCTTCCTACATGCTGCATACACAGTTGTAGAGTAGTAGTTCTGCTCCACAATGTTGTAAGCACAACAGGAGACTTCTGATTGTATTTTCCTTAGACTTCTATACAGTGCTAGGAAATATCCTCTTGCATTTTGTGTTCTTTTTTAAACATCTATTTTTCCCCTTTTGTCTACACTGCTATGAAAATATGTGTATGATTACACCTCTTGAAGTGAGATGTAACAAACAAAGATCGGGTTATCATTTGCTTGGTTCATTCTCATTATTTGTGTCTTTCTTCTATGAATGTTTAGGCCTTTTGTTGTGGCCTTCCATCAAGTGTGTTTAGTTTGTCCTGCATCTGATTTCATGTGTGCAACAGGAGGACAATGTTACTGGCAAAGTTCAGATCCTCAAGCTGCTCTGTCAGATTCTGCTGAATTCCATTTCTGGTATATTTATTGATTTCATAATCCATTCTATAATCAGTAAGAATAATAAAGGTTACAAAAGGAAACTGTCTCTAAAACTGCACCCACGACCTATAGAGCATGTAACAAACAGCTTGATAACGGAGATCAGCCGGAATTTTGTATTATATTTCTGTTATGTTTAAGGTCTTTAAAGGTTTATTCCTATTCTTCTACACTGTAGAGAATCTAACCCTCAGATGCTATAAATAGATCCTTTATATCATGACAATATTACAGTAGTATATTATTTCTTTCACTACAATTTATTTTACTGACTCTTGCAGAAAAAGAAGGTAAACAAATGTAAAAAAAAATAGAACTGATAATTTTTTTAAAGAAAATATTAAAAATAAATTAAACTGTAAATTAAAGAGGACAAACATTTAGCGCCTTCCTTTCTGTATTATTTCTGGTTGCAGTAGGTTACGCCGAGCAATACGATAGTTTGCTAAAAATTTATACATTCACAAGCAACAGTTTCAGTTTCACTTCCCACTACCAAGAAACCAAGTTTTGCTTTAAAGACGAGTAATGGAAGGTGTGAACTGTGCCTGGCCCTGCAGCCAGCAGGGTTAGGATCAGCTAGCCTCTCCAAGGAGGGGCGAAAAGTGAAAATTAGAAGCCTGTCGATGACCCGCAGATTACACAAGTCAACCTCACCTCCTCGTGGTGTAGACCGGGAAACCAAGACCGCGAGGTCATGGGCCAATGTGGCTCTGGCTCACCAGGGGGGACAGACAGCCCCGGTCAGATTTTTTCCTAAACCTGCGATTGGCCTAGAAAGCCGGCAGGATATTTTCATACTGCTCGTAGAAAAACTAAGAAGTATAATCGGACTGACCCAAATGGATATAGACCCGGCAATGTTAAAGGACCTCGACACCGCAAGGTACAAGAGGAACAAGATGAGTTGAGATGAGAATGGAAGGTGCACCAGGACTAAACAACAGCACACTTTGGATACTTATTTGTGTATTCTGTAACAGCAGAGTTGAATCTGCATGGTCAGCAATTAATGCTTGAATATTGTCTGCATGGTCAGCAATTAATGCTTGAATATTGTCTGCATGGTCAGCAATTAATGCTTGAATATTGTCTGCATGGTCAGCAATTAATGCTTGAATATTGTCTGCATGGTCAGCAATTAATGCTTGAATATTGTCTGCATGGTCAGCAATTAATGCTTGAATATTGTCTGCATGGTCAGCAATTAATGCTTGAATATTGTCTGCATGGTCAGCAATTAATGCTTGAATATTGTCTGCATGGTCAGCAATTAATGCTTGAATATTGTCTGCATGGCAAGAAATTAATGTCTGAATATTGTCTGGACTGAAAGCAATTAATGTGTGGGTATTGTCTGGGCTGTCTGCAGGATCGACATATGTTAAAATGCAGTGATTTTTAAAACATTGACCTGGCTCCCCAAGTCAGCCCAGTCTAAAATGGGTGCTAGGAAATGTTCAGGGAAGTAAAGGCGGCTGGCATGATACTGACCTCATCACCCCTAGACTGCCCATTGATCAATAAATAAAGGCTATGTAGCTTGCACCACACATCCTGTATGCTTGATTGTGTGAACAGGGGCAGGACCTTTACTCTGGTAGTGGTTATCATAGTCATGCTAATATGATCCAAGTTTTCAAATCCTTCAAGCAATGAATAGAAAAACAGACACAAACTTGATCTTATAACCTGTATAACTAACAAGTATGGCTCTTTCATGCAGACTCAATGAGAAACACATAGATGCTGATGGCTAATTATTATTAACTAAATACAAAGACATTTCTTTATAAGAGAAGTTTTCTAGATTTCAGTCCGTGTTTTACTATGCTCTCTAAAGTACAGGAAAGTATGAGGAATCCCATAATTGTGTCAATGAAGACAATCTCCCAACTGCCCCTGAAAGTCATAGAAGATGGGAATGAACCCGAGTGCAGCAAACATAGCTCAGGGGACCAAATATCCTCTGGAATAAATGGACAATCAACACCTCAGCAGAGCAGGGCACTCACAACTATCCTGACAGCCAGAAAATGTTGTCAAAAGTAGGGGTCACAAACCACACTATCTTCCCAAGAATTAGTTTGTGAGCTTGACACAAACCAGGAGTAAAGTACTGACATGTCTAGAAACATGACATCAGTCTTTATACTGAGACAGACTGACCTGAATGTTTTACCCCGTAGTAAACATTTTGTGTGCAAGTCAACACAAATACTTATTGTCACACTGAATGGTATTTATAAACGTTGTTTGATATATAGAATAGTATGACAGTCACATCATATTTGTAATGTAATTCTGAATTAGCATTGTCCATTAACTCCTATTCTGGCAGATTTTACAAATTGGTTTCCATGTGGACCCAGCCTAAAATGCATACCAGGAAATGTCTTGGGAAGTAAAAGTAGGCGTAATATTGGCCACACTGAATGACATGTAACTTAATGTAATGTAACTGCATTTATACTAAATACTAGCTGACCCGGCCCGGCTTCACCCAGGCCCTGGAGGGGATCTATCTATCTATCAGTCTGTCTGTCTGCTTGTTTGTCTGTCTGTCTGGCTGACCCGGCCCGGCTTCACCCAGTCCCTGGTGGGGAGCATCTCATTTAATTCATATAAGTAGTCATATAAGCTCTCCCGTTCCCGACTATCTGTCTGACCCGGCCCGGCTTCACCCAGTCCCTGGTGGGGAGCATCTCATTTAATTCATATACGTAGTCATATAAGCTCTCCCGTTCCCGACTATCTGTTTGTCTGTCTATCTGTCTGTCTGCCTGTCCCGGCCCGGCTTCACCCAGTCCCTGGTGGGGAGCATCTAATTTAATTCAAATACGTAGTCATATAAGCTCTCCCGTTCCCGACTATCTGTTTGTCTGTCTATCTGTCTGTCTGTCTGTCCCGGCTTCACCCAGTCCCTGGTGGGGAGCATCTCATTTAATTCATATAAGTAGTCATATAAGCTCTCCCGTTCCCGACTATCTGTCTGACCCGGCCCGGCTTCACCCAGTCCCTGGTGGGGAGCATCTCATTTAATTCATATACGTAGTCATATAAGCTCTCCCGTTCCCGACTATCTGTTTGTCTGTCTATCTGTCTGTCCCGGCCCGGCTTCACCCAGTCCCTGGTGGGGAGCATGTAATTTAATTCATATAAGTAGTCAAATAAGCTTCCGTTCCTGACTATCTGTCTGTCTGTCTATCTATCTGACCCGGCGTGGTTTCGCCCAGCTCCTGGCGCACAGTAACTTAAAAGAATGTCCTTCCACACACCATTCATTATTTTTAATGAAAACTGTTTTTAATCACCGACATGACAGTTGATAAGTTCTTTAAGCAGAAAAGATGGGTTACAATGTTATGCATTATGCATTATTTTTATGAAAACTTTGAAAATGCCTTAAAGATTATATCATTATTTATTATAACTTACATGCCTGAAAATAACTATAGACAAAGAGTTTAACAATAGTGCAAGTAAGTCCAACAATATGACTATAAAGTATATAGAAATGTTATTAAAAGTTATGCCCCTTGAAATAACTTTTCTAGAGTGAAGTCCCCCTGCTATATAGAAATTATATAATGAAAAATGAAAAAGTAAATGTTATTAAATAAGTAGAAGATTTTACACTAAGAAACTATTATAGTCGGTTGCACAGGAATGAAAGGAAGACGTGTAGAAAATTTTATCTCAATCGGATGTACCGTTATCGAACGCATCCAATACACACAAACACACAAAGCCACATACACTCTGTTTTATATATATTGATAAATAGCAACCTGTTCAACTCTTCTGGATATAATTAGGATATATGGCACTCCTCCGAATAACAGTCCCAAATTATTTATTGTCAAAAGTATCCCTTACAGGGCCTCATTAGTTGATATAATAGAAAATATGAACTAAAACACTACGAACTAAAGTATAGAACTGAGAAAACCGAAATACGTACCAATAATATTTGACAGTTATATGTGGAAATACGTGCGTACAATAAATAATTTGCTTGCTTGCTTGCTTGTGTTCGCTGGCTGTGAACTCCAGCGTGAAGTCCTGTATGTCGGATGAATACATCCTGTTGTCCAACATCAATGTGATGTCATACAGGACCTGAGGTTTGCGTGAGTATCCGTTGTCCCATGTCTGGCTTATTGGTGTGCAGACTGGTGGTTCCTCGCCATGCAGGCAGATACTCTCCGGCTTCGGAGGAATCATCAATCCCACTAATGTTAGCTAGGTCCCCGAAGGGACCTGTTGCCCAGGACGCACGGCGTGGACGTGTCAGCAGGTCTTGGCCAGTATAGATCCCAGCCCTGGTGCCTTGGAAACACCTCTGCGTCCCCAATAAATAATTTGAGACCGTTATTTTATTATGAACAGTTATTGAGTGTGTGGTGGACTGCTAGACTGATCGATAGATGCAATAAATGTTTCCTGGGCCCGGAGGGCTCTCACTGTCGTCAGAGTGTATACCTAACGGTTATATTTAGAAATATGTACGTACAAGACTGTACATATCGCCCCTGATTCAGCTTATTGCCCCGAAACGAGCATAATCACCAAATGAGGCCCTGTAAGGGATACTTTTGACAATAAATAATTTGGGACCGTTAATCGGAGGAATTCTGGATATATAATATTCATTGTTATTTCATAGATGGGATGTTTATGTAGCATTATACTTTTATTATTTCATACTGTGTAGATTACATAATCACGTTTTCTCGACAATTCTGATGTCAGTTTGACTTTTTAACCCTCTTGGGATGGAAGGGCCAATATATCGGCCATGACGTCATGATGCGCCACTAGCCAGAAACCCACCCGGCCGATACATAGGCCCTATTGTAAGAACTGCTTTGATTGGTTTGCTTTTAATAGTACAGACCAATCAAATGCTCCCTTGTAATCCCCAGCCATTCGAGTTTGCAAATGGCCACATGCTGAACGAAATTCAAACAACTGGATATTATTTTGTGATTTTTTTTAACGCAGTAACCCAGTTTTTAGTTGATTTTTGATTTTTAAAATGGCCAGCTTTGAACCCGAAGATGTGCTAGCATTGACTAGCTCTGATAGTAGCAGGATGTCAGATAATGACTGCAGTTATACTGAAAGTGCCGATGAAGATTCCAATCTCGTGTCCCCATGGTTTAAGTGTATTGGGTCTGAAGAGGATCATGTTGATCCATATTCATTCATGGAGATGTCCAGACCAAAACACGTGCCACCAGATGATAGCCCACCTATTATGTATTTGGAGTCGTTTCTCACACTCAATCTGATTAAATTGTTTGTGAAAGAAAAAAACAGATATGCCAGGCAGTTTCTAAATTGTGCAGTCCTCAAGAGAAAGTCTGTGGCTCACAGTTGGGTTGAGGTTACTGTGAGTGAAATGAGGGCCTTCATAGCCATAATTCTCAACATGGGTTTGGTTCAAAAGCCTACGATAAAGTCGTACTGGTCAAGTGACCCATCACAAAGAACCCCTTGGTTTGTAGAGCTAATGAGTAGGGACAGGTTTGAGCTTATTCTAAAATTCTTTCACATGGTGAATAATATTAGTTTAGCCAATCCTGGGGAGCCCAATTATGATCCTTGTGGAAGGTTCTGACCTCTCGCTGAACATGCGAATACCATGTTCTGACATTATTACACCCTCATAGAGAGATCTGCATAGATGAGACTTTGATTGATACTAAAAACAGAACACAGCTAATCCAGTATCTCCAAAATAAGCATCATCATAAATGGGGAATAAAGCTTTTTATGTTATGTGATTCTCTTTCAACATACGTTCTCGGTTTCTTTGTGTATAGAGGCAAGCGTGATAATATCACCGACGATCAACAAGCAGCTAATAGTGGATTAGCCCATAGAGTTGCGATGAGACTGCTTAGAATGGGCAACTATCTGAATAAAGGATTCCATCTGTTTGTTGATAATTTTCTTTTCAAGCATGCCTTGTATCAAAGAGCTGAGAGACAACCAGACACCCTCACTGGGACGCTGAGATGCAATAGGAAAGGAATAAAAGGACTGAACGTGAAGATGAACCCTGGAGACATAATTAACTTCAAACAAGGAGAAGCTCTTGCAACTGCCTTTAGGGAAAAGAAGTCTAAAAAAAATGCTGTTCTACTACTGTTCACTTTGAACAAGCCAGAGACTGGAGAAGTGTCACTGCGGAAACGTGGTCAACATGAAGGTGGAGATGCTCCTCAAACTGTTAGGAAGCCAAGAAGTGTTCTGGATTACAACAACATCAAACACATGAGTGGGATAGATCAGAATGACATGATGTTGTACTGTTATCTGGATGAGAGGAGGACTGTGAAGTATTGGAAGAAATTAGCTTTCAATATTCTCTCAAGAATGATGCTGAATGCGTACATTTTGTACAAAGCTCATTCTACTGTAAATGTGATGGCTAGATAAAAATTCACCACTAGCAACAGAAGCAATTCGCAAGGAATATCATACCCCACAGGTAAGCGATGAAGTCCCTGAAGTTAAAGGGGTAAGTTCCATTCCAGATGGAAAAGAGAAAGACTGATGTGTGTGCAGTGACCGAAAAACTCCTGGAGGGCGGAAGCGAGCCCAGTCAATGTGCAACAAATGTCAAAAGGGACTTCATGGTTGTTGTTTTTCTAACCATAAGCGTTTAAAATTATTCTAAAGTGGTGTAGGTATTCAATGAGGAAATCTTGGTGAGTACCATTTAAAAAAAAAATATGTAGTACCAAAAAATATATACTGGTATGAAATATTTTATTTTTCACAAAATGCAAATGAGGTCACCAAATTTGCATAAACATGAACAAAACAACTTCAATCATACACAGAAATAAACTTTAATATATCCTCTTTAAGAATATATATACTTTTATATACCTATCAAATCTATGTTATATAGGGTTCTAATATATATATATATATTTTTTTAAGGAAGTGTCTATTCATAGGGCACTATGTATAAACAAAGTGTCTATTCATAGGGCACTACGTGATTTTCCAAGTCACGTGACTTATCGTCAGTTTGTGGCTATATTACATATTTTCGTTGATTGGAAAATGTGTCGCCAGTAGCAAGTTCGCCCGCCTGATGAGCGGGAACTCGAGGTTCGTTTCCTTGCCGGATAATTTTTTTTTTTTTTTAATCGTTCAGCAATTAATTGGATGAAAGTCAAATGTCAATCGTTTGTTTCCTTGCCGGACAATTTTTAAAAAAAATTGTTCAGCAATTAATTGGGTGAAAGTCAATCCTTTATCTCTTTGGGTATTTAGAATTGTGTTGTTTAAAGTGAGTGTAAGTTAGTTAAGTCTTTCTTCTTGAGCCCTGACTTTACTGGACTTAGGTATCAGTACAGAGCAGGGTAGGTGGTCGCTTCTATAATCTCCAAGGACACTCCATTTTATGTCTGATGCCGCCTCTTTTGATACAAGTGCCAGGTCGATGGCCGTGTCAGGGTGCCCCGGTCTCATTGCCTGCCTAGTTGGTGTCCCATCATTTAGACAGACAACATCCGTTAGGTAGGTGGGTAGTTAGACACGAAAGTGGTTAAGTAGGCAGGTAGGTGGGTTAGATAGGCAGATATGTGGGTAGGTAGACAGGTAGGTAGTTAAGTAAGCAGGTATGTGGGTAGCTAGGCAGGTAGATGGATGAGTAGGTACGCAGGTAGATGGGTAGCTAGATCCAACCTGACACTCACTCGTCGATCATCTGTGTTCCACCATACCAATTCATACATCTCTTTCAACCACTCCCTGCAATACTCTGAACAGGCAGGTTGAGCGACCGCGAGAGAAAGAAAGAGAGAGAGAGAGAGAGAGAGAGAGAGAGAGAGAGAGAGAGAGAGAGAGAGAGAGAGAGAGAGAGAGGGGGGGGCAGTCAGAGATACAGACAAATAAACAACGGATATATAAAATGGCAGACAGCCAGCAGACAAATAGAGAGTCAGACACATGCATACATACACACAGAGAGTCAGCCAGACATACATATGGAAAGACAGACAGACAGTTTGTTAGACAGAGATTCAGATAGACATATATACAAATGGAAAGTCAGACAAGTAGACATATAGAGAGGCATACAGACAGGCGGACATATAGAGAGGCATACAGACAGGCGGACATACCTAGAGGCATACAGACATCTCTCTCTCTCCCTCTCCTTCTCTATCTCCCTCCCCCTCTCTCTCTTTCTTGTCTTTATCACTTTTTTATGTCTTTAAACACATCTTTCTCGTATCTCTGTCTCTCACACTATATTCATTATCTATCTCTCTCCTCTCTCTTTTCAACCTGCTTCACATATACCAGGTTTTCCTGCACTTTATATGCGTAGCATTTCCTTGTTTATTTGTTAATTCATGAGGCCAGTCAGTCGAAAGCTTGGTGTTTGTATTGCCTAACGACCCTAATCATGTCTCTCTGAGGTGACGCATATTACTGTCAGCTTGGACCAGAATTATCAGGCCATAAATAGTAGGAAATAGTAGGTCGGTAAGGTAAACAAAGATGGATGCCTGTAAACAGTAAGTGTACAGAAACGCAAGTTAACAATTCTTAAACTCGCCTGGGACACAATTATTTGTATTGGGGATACCAATCTGGAAAATTATTCTTGATATTTAAACAGCTATACTTCAACTAAGTATAAAGTATCGATTCATAGGGCCCTATGTATAAACAAAGTGTCTATTTATAGGGCCCTATGTATAAACAAAGTGTCTATTTATAGGGCCCTATGTATAAACAAAGTGTCTATTTATAGGGCCCTATGTATAAACAAAGTGTCTATTCATAGGGCCCTATGTATAAACTCTCCCTTTTTTTAATTTTCAAAATTGTCACTTCAGTCATTTCTGTACTCAAAAAAAAATAAAAATAAATGACCCCATCTTCTTCAGAGGGAAAGTTAAATTTGGCCCAATGTTGTTCCGTCCTAAAAGGGTTAAGTATATACTCTGGACACAAACACAAAGCTAAACATTAAACAAGAGATGGGATTTCATAATCATCTTGTCGGCTCTCTCTCTCTACTGCTCTACCCTCTAATTATAATTTCGTCAGTTTTCAAAATTTCAAGTAATTTAATTACTAATTACAGTAGCCTGTGTATAGTGTCAAGTCACTAGCTTACCAATATTAATTAATAACAAAGTATATAAATTAATAATTATTAATAATAGTAAATAATGAGATTACTTTATACTTAAAATACGGTCATTTTGAAAGTGAAAGTACGAATGCTTCACTCACAATATTTACATTAATAATAAAAAATGATAAAAGCCTAACGAAAATATCATGACAAACACAATCTATCATACAGTAGTTGAGTACAATTGCACGAACAGTAGGTCAAACAAACCTTGTAAGAATCAGTAACAAGGAGGACATTGTCGATGTCCATGGCGACGCTTTCTCTCCCGACTGGTTTGTTTTCAGAAAATGACTAGCAACAGGAGCTTGGGTCCACGGCTTGCGCTGGGCGATGGAGTTCCGCGAAGCATGACTAAAAATATCGTGATTCAAGTTCGCTGTATTTTCTATTTTGTAGATTCCCCCCACATTGTAAAAGTAACCCCATTACACAAATATCCGTAAATACGTGCTTATTTTTCAACGTTTCGCAATTTGATGGTAAATAATGTTGTAAAGGGGGCGAGTATGTGAATTAACGTATCAAAAGTAGGCCTTCTATAACAATGCAGCTATAGGCCAAGATAATGAAGAATAGTTTTGATTTCACTATCATCAGCAATCTGAAACCGAAACAAACGTTACGCGTTAACCCGAATATGTAACAGATCTGTGGCGTAATTATGTGGGGTTACCACATCTGCACTTAGTATAGTACACAGATAGTAAGTGTATTAATTAGTATACAGTGAAGAAATGGATCTACACTACACATATTGGTTGCAGGACTAAAGAGTCATTAACATTTTTTTTTTTAAAGGGGGCCACTTCGTTAGGGGTCTAGAGCTCGTTAGGGGTCAGAGCAGTGGCTTTCAACCGGTGGGGAATTCCCCCCCCCCACCCCTTCTTCCCCAGGGGGGAATTTTAGGGTTTCGAAGGGGAATTAAGATTATTTCATCATCATCATCATCATCATCATCATCATCATCATCATCATCATCATCATCGTAATCAATTATTATTATTTCAAGATCGCGTTAATACAAGAACAAATTACTTGATATTGTTTTCCCCTCCATATTTTACAGTTCTGTACTTCTCGCCCTTCTGAATTTCGCTTTATAACGTAAGTAGACCTGCAAATCACGTTTTATGTAGACATCTAGACTTGTTCTAGTCTTCTTCTTCTTCTTCTTCAGCGTCCCGAGCCATTGAGGTTCTTTGCTGCAGATACAATCCGTCTCCATTCGTCTCTCTGGTGGACCCACTCCTGCCAGTCGTTGATTCCAAGTGCTTGTAGGTCTGTATATGTATTATCTCTCCACCGTCTTCTTGGTCCACCCCGAGGTCCACGGTCATTTACCTCCTGAGTGTAAGCGAGTTCTGTCTCCCTACTATCTGTTCTAGTATGTGTTATTAAATTTAGCTTCCATGTTTAGGTTTAAACTCTGTAGGGGCGGGGGATTTATAGGGAGGAAATACAAAAAAAAAGGGGGGGGGGGTGACGTTCTGAACGTATGGTGAAGGGATGCGTGGGCCAAAAAATGTTGAGAACCACTGGTCTAGAGTGTTAACTTGCTATCGGGCAACCTGCCATTTTGCACCAGTGTGCATGCTGACTGCGCATTTCAAATGGAGTTAAGCGTTCTCTTGAATGGCATTTAAGTCAAATGATTTAATAGATTATGTTTCAAACAAAAAGTAGGTTTGGACCAAACAAAAATGGATGGCGGAAAAATGGAAGCAGGGGCGTATCACAGTTAAGGTTTAAAATGTGTTAATATGGTAGCTGACATGTGGTATTATAACGTAATGACGTTTCAGCGATACATAAGCACATGGCAGCTGTGGAAAATCGCTTACGACGATTAATCATCCCATGACACTTAATCAGTTAAGGCTAAGGTATTGGGTTGGCTCTTCGAGAATATCCATGACTAAAGGGCACACATGGACTATGTCTGTCTAAATAATGTCGGGGCAGTTGGCTTGGTCACACCGAAAAGCAACATCAATGTGAATTGAACCAATCTGAAACAAATTAATTTATTTAATTGTTTGGGTACTTTAATAACAGCAGAAGGGCGATGCATCAAAGAAGATAAATATAGAATGACTCAAGAAGTAGCAGCATTTCACAAGATGAAGATTATTCTCTGTAATTTATCTGTTTCCGACGAGGTGAGGACAAGAGTTCTTAAGAGCTATATTGAGCCAATCTTGATGTATGGAAGCGAATCAAAGATAATTACCAGACAAGCGATGAATTATATTGAGGTTGCGGAATTTTTTTTTTTTTTAGAAAAATAGCGAACACACCGTAGACGGAAAGAAAGAACAACGAAGACATCTTGAAAGGAGTTCACAAAGAGAACTGGTTCGTCCCATCAGAAGCAGACAGTCCACATTGTTTTAAACATGTCATGAGGAGGAGTAGTCTGGAGTATGTCGGCATAACGGGAAAGTTGGAGGGGAAGAGAGGCAGGGGAAGACCAAAAGAGACGATGCTGGACGTGTTGACATCACTGTCATAAGTCGGGGTGCCCCACCGGCAAGATGAAAATCTTATTCACTGGCGAGCAACCCCAGATAGTCAGAAACTGACTAGGGACAAAATCTATATGGCTGAACTACAGATTAAGCCCTGAATATCCAACGTACAGCTCTAAGTGGCTCGTTACAAAATTGAAATGAACTGAGCTGAATATTCGCCAAGGTATAGGAAAGAGAAGGTTAGCTTAAGATAGATGTTTTAAGTCTAAATATATTAGTATAGACGACTATCTCAGTACAGGTTTTCTCCCTGACTGCTCCTTTCCTTGGTGTGTAAGTGAACCCCCACCAATGTACACAACAATACGTATGCACAATTGGAAAAAATATAATGACAGAACTATGAGTTACAATACTACAACATTTATTTGCTAATCATAGACATCTGATGGTTTTTAATATGAGGATGATGAAATCATATAACATATTGTGATGAGAAACATTACGTAACTTTACTTGTTACTTCATCTATCTGGAACTGTGGTCCAGATCCCCACTCTCCAGTAGACAACAAAAGAACAGCTTGCCGGTATTCTAACGATCCTGTCAGTCCTGACACTCCTAGTCAGTAGTCTCTAGTCTTGAGATCTATAACATAGGTGCTCCTTGTGAGAGCTTGAAAGAAAGTCGAGAATGTGTTATATCAGTTCTACATCAGCGCAATCCTAATTAAAACATATCATAACACAAACATATACAATGACCAGTCTGGCCAAGTTTATCTTCCAGCTCTACTATGTTCACCATCCTCCTTCTCCCTACTGTCTTTAGTCTGGGACGGGCTTTTCAATTGTCTCACACGCCTGTAATGATTACATTTCTGCCGCCCCATGTCCATATCGCTAATACAGAAATTCTGTGTCGTACAGCCGCTCCGTCCAATGTTAGTTTAGCAGCTCACAGGGTCGGTAAGTGTATTATAACAATGCCAGGTCATCCGGGCTTACAAGCCGTGACCAATAGCTGTGCCAGGTTTCCATGCATTACCGGGGACGCACGCCCACAATACACTGAGGAAGTTTAGCACCATATACCCCATAACACTTGTGGGTACTGTCTGTGCCATTACAGCTCTGCTACAAATGCAATCGATGGTTAGTGTGCCAATGCGCACACCATAATATAACACGTCATATTGATAGGCTTGCATATGACAAATCAATATACCAAACATGAAATACACATAAAACATTAATTAAACTAGACATATTATGATACTTTAACATAATAGCATAATGCACTAGTTAGTTTGTAGGTATACGAAATGAGATGTATATACACAAAAAGAATATGTACGAAGCATATTCCTAGCATCGTATATTCATATGAAATTACACATACATACATCCAACATATCCGTAAACATTATATTACTTCAAGATAGACATCTAATGATACTCACATAATAGCATCAGGCATTATTAATGAGTACTAATATTGTATAGCTACAAAATGAGATATACAACAAGTCTAATTGAAGTGACCAAACAGACCAGCTATATTTGCTGAGCTGCCCGGTTTAATCACACTTAGTTACTGCTGTTGTAAGAATTAAATAAATAGTCAGTTGACTATATTCTGTACAACAAATGCACACACCAAAAGGCAACTAGGATAGTGTACAAAGAAATGACAAGCATCTACCAAGACACCTAAAAGTCTACCCAGACAAGATCTGTCTCACATAAGGCTCTATTTCTCAGAAGAATAACACTTTAAAGCAATATGATATTGAACGCAGAACTTAGAAAGAACACTCAAGTAATCTATGACAATGATAGTTCTTGCAATAACCTAGATCAGATATAGACTGGAATTCAGTACATACACCTAAAATACTTAGTTACTAAGAAATCTACATTTACTCTCTCTTCTCACCTGTTCTGAAGTCAAACTTAATCTAACCTAAACTAGGCTAGGGACCCTTATTTAAGCTGAGTCAAGCAGACAGTGTCTGAGACACTATTATCTCTTTGGCATTCCCGTCATAAATTCTTCTTATCTCCCGCTGACGGTAATTGCAATTATCCCCGCAACCTGGCCATCACACCTTGCTCCTCTCTGTCTGGTACAGTCTACAGTGGTAATTGTCTTATCAGACCTGGTTCACACCTCCCTGAGTCTGCCAGTCAGAGTGGGCGGGGCTTAGTTTACAGCCCTGGGGCTATTATCTCTCCCTCTGTCAATGTTGTTCACACCTGGCGATTTCCTACCTGTGCTTATCAGGTGTCATGCCTGGTCAGTTTTAATTACACAGTCCATGGCCCCTTCATTGTTGATTCAGCATGTCTGGGTCAGCAGTTTCCCAAGGTGTATACTAATTATCTAGTTGCCATTTTACTTGCCATCTGCAAGCTTACGTCATGGCTAGAGGCTTTTTGTGAATAATCTTACCTCACGACTAGATAATTTTGGAGTAGCGTGATTAATTCATTCTTTCTCAATTTGGCCTCTCAACTTTGGAGACCGAGAAAAATATTCTGGGATGTTAAGGCGGCCAATTCGTGACAGAGCTTTCCCCTTAAAAAAAAAGTTTCTGCCAGAAATCTTTTGTCAAAGCACGCCGTACATCCCAGAATAATGCCTAAGCACTCTCCGTTCTGTATCTGCCTAAAGGTTTCCAATATTCCTTGTGGCAGTGGGTTGTCCTGCATCTGCATAAAGACGTTCCATTTCCATAACCCAAAGATACACTGGATAGATCCTTGTACCTGGTTTTCGGCCGGGATTCCATGCAATAGCTTGGTAAAATCCGGTAATTGTCAGAAGGTTGTAATTTTACCCCTCTAGGAAAGATCACAATCAACGGGATTCTTCTACGCCTCTGGGCAGCGATTGTTTTACACCATTCACTCACGTGATTTACTCCTTTCAGCCGAGGATGTACCCGTAGTGAGGTCTTGCATAAGCTGGCCACAGCAAAGCTTGTCTCCGTGATATTCCTCCATCCTTTATAGATCCTCAACTGATCCATCAATAACTTCCTTTTGAAAGGAATAATGTTACACATCATGGCCCCATGATATAAATTCAACTGGCGCTTTCCTCCTTCAAAGTTGGGCGTAACAATCTTCCCTCCTCGGTGTCGCGGTTTCTTCCCCTGATAATCAGTTAATGGGCTGAGTTTCTCTACATTAGAGTTTCTTGTAAAAACCGTGCTAGAAATTGGAAATTTAGTGTGCCAAGTTGTCCTGCCTTGAGAAATAACATAGTTACTCCAGGGCGATAAAGTGGTGTTACTTTTGAATAAAGTATCCACAAATAGCTGATCTACTCCTATCAAATCGACCTGACTGAAGGGTAGATTGAGTCCTAAGAGTGTTGATTCCAAACCACTCTTGACTTCTGTTACTTCAGGTTCCTGTTGCTGGAATTCCCTGATAACTTCAGCTAATGAGATGATAGGCGTTTCTTCCTCCATCTTGTGCAAAGAATTTTCTTCTTTAGCAACTACAGACAATGTTGTCTGCACAATATCAGAGTCCATATTCTGGCTCCTAACAATTCCCTGTGTTTCCTGAGTCTCCGAACTGGTATACTGTGAGATAACAACTGGAATTGTTTCCTGGTCTGGATGTTCCTCTCTGGCCCTGCTTTCATGGGCTAAGTCCAGTTGCGGTACATCCTGTGGTGGGCTGTCTAAGCAATCCATCACACTAGGTAAATGATTTGAACTGAGATCTAGTGTCTTGTCCTGAGCTGCAGCCTCAAAGATCACAAGGGGTTCCGGGTCATCCTTCATCCCACTGTCAGTCAAATTTAATCCCACTTCATCCTCTCCTGAGCTGAAGGGAATAATAAAGTCGGTTACCTTTCGATCTCCGACCTCCTTAAAAGATGTCCTCAGGTCATCTTCCTCTTGAGTTTCACCTCTCGTTGAAGTAAAATGAGATTCCTGGGAGTCTTGTACTGGCGGACCAGTTAAATTATCTGAACTGATAATTAGTGATTCTTCCCGCGTTGCAGTAATGAAATTCACCTGGGATTCCGTTACTTCCATCCTCCCTATTTCAGTCAGATGTAATTCCACTTCATGATTCTGTGAACAGAAGGGAATGTGAGAATCGGCTAGGTCTCCGCCTGCGGCCTCATTAAAGATTGTCTTCAGTTCCTCTTTCTCTCGAGATTCATTCCTCGTAGAAGTTAAGTGGTTTCCCTGAAGGTCCTGTACAGTTAAACCACCATTGCCGTGGTACAAACAGTTATCACGTTTGTGACTGTTTGAAGTGCCTTTGGCACGTTTTTTCTTCCCTCTTTTCCGTTTAGGACAGGGTCGAATGAGAACCTGTAGTTCCCGGTCCACTAACTCTGATTCCGCGGGGGTTGGCAAAGATGTCTCTTCCTTCCTGGTTGGGTGAGCATCCATATCTCCTACCTTATGTTCCGCTAGAAAGGTTAGCTTCTCTGCATTGACTACTTCCATATGCTTTTTATTAATCTCTGCTTCTTCAGTTTTGCTACGCTCTTTTGCTTCAAATAACTCATCAATTGTTTTATTCATCTGTTCCTCCGCCATGTCCCACTCTTTCATCTCGTCTCTGATGTATGTTTCTAATTGTTCTCCTGTTAAGCCCTCTATTATGCCTAACCTTCTCGTGGATTCTAAGTAATCTGTGCGCGCCTTCAGATAATCTAGATCCTGGGAAGGTGAGTCCATATTTGCTAATGCTAAATTCAGGTAAGCTCCTATGTATCTATCAACTCAGAGCTAAGCTAGAAAGACAAGAGTGAACCAATGACAGCAGAACCTAAACCAATGTGTAGAGTTTAGCCTCAGCAATGAAAGACAACTGAAAGTAATATTCCAGTAGTTTCTGGCGACCGCAGTGAAGTAAGTGTGAGAGATATACTACACAGTAATCAATACTAATATTTACCTAAATAAATATTAAAATGCACTGCATACATGTCATAATGAAAATGGCATAAGTAAGCATAAAATGGCAAATCAATCAAGCAGTTAAATCATCAAACACATCAATGTAAATATGATTAAAGTGATCAGTTATTAAATGATGAATGATACACTAAATGATAAGAATTAAAATACTTATCAATAAATGATAGATGAGGTAGTTTTCTCATAAGTTCTTATCTGTTATACACTTTTGAAAAGTTATATCTATACTCTAACTTCCTCAACTAAAATTAGCTACATCTGATGATAGTCTATTTTGATGACTGAAGATTACAAGAGTTAACTTTTAAAATCGTATGTCTAGGGTCTAGTAGAATCACTATGATTACTAGAATCCTGGTTCAGGCTCGCGGACTGGACCCCAATCTGTCATAAGTCGGGGTGCCCCACCGGCAAGATGAAAATCTTATTCACTGGCGAGCAACCCCAGATAGTCAGAAACTGACTAGGGACAAAATCTATATGGCTGAACTACAGATTAAGCCCTGAATATCCAACGTACAGCTCTAAGTGGCTCGTTACAAAATTGAAATGAACTGAGCTGAATATTCGCCAAGGTATAGGAAAGAGAAGGTTAGCTTAAGATAGATGTTTTAAGTCTAAATATATTAGTATAGACGACTATCTCAGTACAGGTTTTCTCCCTGACTGCTCCTTTCCTTGGTGTGTAAGTGAACCCCCACCAATGTACACAACAATACGTATGCACAATTGGAAAAAATATAATGACAGAACTATGAGTTACAATACTACAACATTTATTTGCTAATCATAGACATCTGATGGTTTTTAATATGAGGATGATGAAATCATATAACATATTGTGATGAGAAACATTACGTAACTTTACTTGTTACTTCATCTATCTGGAACTGTGGTCCAGATCCCCACTCTCCAGTAGACAACAAAAGAACAGCTTGCCGGTATTCTAACGATCCTGTCAGTCCTGACACTCCTAGTCAGTAGTCTCTAGTCTTGAGATCTATAACATAGGTGCTCCTTGTGAGAGCTTGAAAGAAAGTCGAGAATGTGTTATATCAGTTCTACATCAGCGCAATCCTAATTAAAACATATCATAACACAAACATATACAATGACCAGTCTGGCCAAGTTTATCTTCCAGCTCTACTATGTTCACCATCCTCCTTCTCCCTACTGTCTTTAGTCTGGGACGGGCTTTTCAATTGTCTCACACGCCTGTAATGATTACATTTCTGCCGCCCCATGTCCATATCGCTAATACAGAAATTCTGTGTCGTACAGCCGCTCCGTCCAATGTTAGTTTAGCAGCTCACAGGGTCGGTAAGTGTATTATAACAATGCCAGGTCATCCGGGCTTACAAGCCGTGACCAATAGCTGTGCCAGGTTTCCATGCATTACCGGGGACGCACGCCCACAATACACTGAGGAAGTTTAGCACCATATACCCCATAACACTTGTGGGTACTGTCTGTGCCATTACAGCTCTGCTACAAATGCAATCGATGGTTAGTGTGCCAATGCGCACACCATAATATAACACGTCATATTGATAGGCTTGCATATGACAAATCAATATACCAAACATGAAATACACATAAAACATTAATTAAACTAGACATATTATGATACTTTAACATAATAGCATAATGCACTAGTTAGTTTGTAGGTATACGAAATGAGATGTATATACACAAAAAGAATATGTACGAAGCATATTCCTAGCATCGTATATTCATATGAAATTACACATACATACATCCAACATATCCGTAAACATTATATTACTTCAAGATAGACATCTAATGATACTCACATAATAGCATCAGGCATTATTAATGAGTACTAATATTGTATAGCTACAAAATGAGATATACAACAAGTCTAATTGAAGTGACCAAACAGACCAGCTATATTTGCTGAGCTGCCCGGTTTAATCACACTTAGTTACTGCTGTTGTAAGAATTAAATAAATAGTCAGTTGACTATATTCTGTACAACAAATGCACACACCAAAAGGCAACTAGGATAGTGTACAAAGAAATGACAAGCATCTACCAAGACACCTAAAAGTCTACCCAGACAAGATCTGTCTCACATAAGGCTCTATTTCTCAGAAGAATAACACTTTAAAGCAATATGATATTGAACGCAGAACTTAGAAAGAACACTCAAGTAATCTATGACAATGATAGTTCTTGCAATAACCTAGATCAGATATAGACTGGAATTCAGTACATACACCTAAAATACTTAGTTACTAAGAAATCTACATTTACTCTCTCTTCTCACCTGTTCTGAAGTCAAACTTAATCTAACCTAAACTAGGCTAGGGACCCTTATTTAAGCTGAGTCAAGCAGACAGTGTCTGAGACACTATTATCTCTTTGGCATTCCCGTCATAAATTCTTCTTATCTCCCGCTGACGGTAATTGCAATTATCCCCGCAACCTGGCCATCACACCTTGCTCCTCTCTGTCTGGTACAGTCTACAGTGGTAATTGTCTTATCAGACCTGGTTCACACCTCCCTGAGTCTGCCAGTCAGAGTGGGCGGGGCTTAGTTTACAGCCCTGGGGCTATTATCTCTCCCTCTGTCAATGTTGTTCACACCTGGCGATTTCCTACCTGTGCTTATCAGGTGTCATGCCTGGTCAGTTTTAATTACACAGTCCATGGCCCCTTCATTGTTGATTCAGCATGTCTGGGTCAGCAGTTTCCCAAGGTGTATACTAATTATCTAGTTGCCATTTTACTTGCCATCTGCAAGCTTACGTCATGGCTAGAGGCTTTTTGTGAATAATCTTACCTCACGACTAGATAATTTTGGAGTAGCGTGATTAATTCATTCTTTCTCAATTTGGCCTCTCAACTTTGGAGACCGAGAAAAATATTCTGGGATGTTAAGGCGGCCAATTCGTGACAATCACCATATATAGGAGCATCAGTATCGGAAATTATTGGCAGCATACGAGACAGAGCTATGTGGACTGACATGATCACCAACGCCATACAATATGAATTACTAGTAGACAGAGAAAGAGAAAGGTAAACAGATAGAGACATTACAATAGAATCCAAAAGACAAGAGCAGTTCCCACTGAACTAGGCAAGTCCATGAAGTCAAATGGAATTGAAAGTAGTGCCAAACTTCGAATATTGATCTCTAATGTTAAATCAGTGTTGTTGAATGGATAACAATCAAGGAGAGCTACTAAAACAAGTACTAATAAATAACGATAACATTCAATAACTGGTGCCTCCGAAGTATTCATTAATTCATTCATTTATTCATTCAGTAGCATGTCCTCTGTAGAACTTCGCTCTAATAAGAACCGTCCGGAAAACTTCTGTTACAAGCAAGATGTTCCGCGTCCGATACACCCGTCTGGATATTATTTACCGCATTCTGCACTCATCTTCTCTTTGGTCTTCCTCTTCCTCTCTTCCCGGACATAAACTCCTCCATAAATGTTCTTTCCAATCTTTCATGGCGTTTCAAGTGACCAAAATTTTCTTTGTGTCTTTAGTAGCCAACCTGTTTCAGTATTCAGTTCTTGTCATATTGATGCATTTGTTCTTTTCTGTATCCAAGTTATTCTTAGAACCCGTCTATAACATTTATATTCAAAGGCATTTATGCGCTGTTCAGCTTGTTTAGTAAGGTCCCACGTGCATATGTTGCAATGGGAAAGATGCGCGTTCATACAAATCAAATTTTTGTAGTTCTGTCTGTCCCACTCCACAATTTATTCAGTTGCTTTAGTTTCTGAAGAGCAATAGATATTCGTCTTCAAATTTCCTTCATTGTGTCACCATTGTTGGTAATTAATGACCCAAGATATTCGAAAGTTTTCGAAGCATAGAAGGCTAAAATAGTGTGGAAGGAACACTGATGTGAAGCTTAGGATGATAACTAGACAGATCCCAACGAATCAAGATGTGAGGATTAGACAGTGACGCTGGATAGAACAATACACAGAGAAGACCTGGTAATGGTACAACTAGATCAGCCTTTCTGTGGAACCCACATGACAAATGACATACAGACAAAAGACCACACACAAAAGAAAAACAAAACACGCACGCACACACAAACACACACGCGCGCGAAGAAGAGAATCAGAGATGTAGATGAATCACATGGGGAGTCCACGGAGAGAGGTGCAGGAAGACAGCAACAGAAGGCTTGGTGTAAGTTCGTTGAGAGCCAATACTCCGCAAGGGGTTACAGGACAGAAGTAGAAAGCGTGTTTTCTGGTCCGGAGATGATCCCCATATTGTATAGACCTATGGGCAGTCGAGGCATGATGAGGTCAATATCAGGCCTGCCGCCTTTTCTTCCCAAGACACTTTACGATACTCGTTTTAGTCTGGATCCACCTGGAAGCTCTGGTCAATTTAACAAACCCACCTGGGTGCGGAATGGAACTCGTGCCCACTGGCAAGCGTGCTGGCAACTGCGCTACAGTGACTCCCAGTCAATAAGATCCGGTTTGTTCAGAAGTATGTTTTACACGATACTGAGTTCAATTGAGTCCAGAATTGACACCACAGTACTACAGACATACCTCGCCGTCCTCTTCTTCAACAACCAGCGAAGAGTCCCAATACTAATGGTACTAGTTGCAGTCTGATTAAGTGTAGGTCTGGTCTTTCCTCGGAGTACTGAATATCGACCAGATCATCTGGTCACTCCCTGTCCCACAATTCTGTCCAGTTAATTGATCAGTTTTCCCACACTTTTAACATGATCCCATGGGCACTGATGGTGCACCAACACAGCACCCAGCGGTGCAGACCCAGCCAATCTGTTCGCCTACCAGTTTACCAATACAACAGTATGTCTTGGGGAAAAGATACCATGGGGGATCCCTACGTTTCCGTTTTGAATTGAAACATGCTGCTCTGCATGAAGCATTACTGCCTTCACCATTCTCAGCATTTTCCTTGAATATGTTAAAAAAAAAAAAAAAAAGAGATAAATACATCAATGGTTTCTCCCAAACTTCCTCTAGTATGTACACGAATTTACTCCAGTCTTTGTCTTCTTTTATGTTACCTCTTACCAGCCGATGAGCAAGACAGTTTCAATTCCAATTCCAATTTTCAAAGCAAAAATTCTAAATCCGGTCTCGTCTAACCTGCATCCTTAGGTTTGGTTATTGTTGAGATCCGTGGTTTAGGTGGGTGTTAACCCTGTTTCTTGTGTCAGTTTTGAGGTGTTTTATAAAGATAGCAGCCCCACCGACAAATTCACTTCCTCTCAATTACCACCGCCTGTGGTGGTCCACGGCCACTGACTGAACATATTCGCTGCTAATCTTTACATCTTCAGTTCACTCTATCAGCCGCCACCCGGTGGACGCGCCTATCGGTAGGGCATGCTTCTATCATAATATGGTACGAGTATATTATAGCATATCACAAACACTGACATTTCCATTGTGCTTACGTAACGCACAGAAATGTTAACGAGTGACTGTACTCGACTTATATTTCTATCCTTTGCTTCCACGAGTACACATTATTATAATTTATATGTACACTGATTTCTATTTAGTAAACAAAACAAGAAATGGCAAACTACTGAACGTAAACTTGCCAAGACATCAACAACAGCAGTGAAATGCTGATGTTGACAGCGATGTCCTGTAAAAAAGATATGCGAAAAAATTATAGGAAAGAGGGGAGAGAGAGAGAGAGAGAGAGAGAGAGAGAGAGAGAGAGAGAGAGAGAGAGAGAGAGAGAGAGAGAGAGTACATCACAGGAAACATGACTTAGCATACATTAACAGTGACCTACTTCTCAAACATAAACTATACGCGTTAAAATTCATGAGAATGAATATAAATCCAAGAGTTAATTTGACAAGGTGCGGGAGTCTTTATGAAAAGCAAAGTGAAGAACACTGTAACCTGCTATGCGTATTGCAAGAGACGACTAAGGGGGGTTCCCCATACCTCCGAACACTGTAGCTGCAAAATCAAACCAACCATGAACACATCTAAAGATAACTTACAAAAGAAATACCCATTCAACGAAGAGGAAAGAGGGGCTTTCCTAGAACTTTCGTTTTCAGTATTGGCGGACTTTCATATTGATCGTATTTTTTTTGTTTCTGATCTACCACCATCATGATATAGTCCATTTATATATCATCTCCATCTATTAATTATATTTTCTTTTACTTTTTTTTTCTTTCAAACAACTACTTGTTGTTTGCTTTCTTTGTTGTTGTTGAAGCTCTAGGACCTGTGACTAGCAAGTTTCCTTCATGAGTTGTGAGTAGTATTGTCTAGGATCAAATCAATACGTTTCCTACAGGGCTGCTAGACCTTTTGCTTTCTGATGCCCTATAATTAATTCCCTTATCTTTCTGTACATAGGTATTTAATGTTTAAATTGTCGTACTGTGCGGCAGTGGTGATTTCTCTTAGTCATTTGACCGATCACTTATACGCAAGCTGTGGTGTGTCCAGAGATATATGGCCGCATTCATTGTGACATGTAGCGTCTTGGTTTTGGGTGATCTGGCCTTCTGTTAGCTGCTCACATGACGTCATAGTAGGGTGTTTAATAATTTATTGCAGTGTGTCCACTCTTGTCTTCTGCGGGTTGCTAAGACTGACTTTAGGACATGTCATTATTTGGTGTTTATACATATAGATCTGTCATATAGCAACAGAGAAGTATGTGTGCTTTCACGGCACATTCAGCAGGCCGAACCAGTTAAGAAACCAATGGTGGGATTCTATGACTCTATGACCACGAGCAGTATGACGATGGGGGTGATGGCAGTAACACAGGGTTTCATTTGGCTAGAATCACAAAATGATACCAAAGTTTGTGTAGTAAGTGATTCAATGGCTATGATACAACAGGTCAAGGTGGGTTATGTAAGTAGACAGTGGACTGAATCGCTGCAGAGATCTGTTATATGTAAAGTCACCCTCATCTTCGCTGCAAGACTTGAGGGAGTTGAGTGAGAGAAGTGAACGAGCTGATAAACTTGCAGATGGCCAACCCATGGATCGCGTCGGTGTTATCAAAGCCCTTAGAGAGATGTCGAGAGCCAATGACTTTGACGTCAGTGAATCCACATTGTTGTCCAAAATGAGAAACTCCGAAGTAAGAATTGGCATCACTAGACACGAGAGGCACACCGGGAGAACATGGGGCCTCGTCAAACCAACACAGAAATAGCACTATTAGCCACTGGACGCTGCTGCATATGTTGAAGGGAAGATATGAGCACCTATGTATTTGTCTGGAGTGCAAGGATGATACCCCAAAAGATAACATATTATTTGGTGTTGTGTGTACATTCTTAATGAAGCGGACATGTTTATCTCTTGGTCCGAGGGTAATTTCCCAGGGGACTAATTATACCAGTGTATGCATGGAAACGTCTGTTATAATGAGACAATAGGATATGATTGGATTCCATCGAGAAATAGGAAGCTAAAACTCACGTACATACCTTATGTAAGTTATAACGTCACAGGTAAACAGATATCTCTGACCACATAATTATTTTCAACTGTCCTAATGTGAATATGTTCCTGAATTTGTGACTATCGTTTCTCCGAATGATCTAACCATACCTGCCATGAGTCGAATACAAAATATCAGGTTGATAGGAACATAGTTAAATTGGACAATAAGAGTGATGATTAATCACGGATAGCCAGAGAAAAATATACACCGGTAGACGGCTGAAGATAGTAACCAATGAAAGAGCGAGGGCACGTGATCAGAAGGGTCGAGAAGAAACGAGGAACAAAGAGAGGCAGTCGAGAGTTAGACGCCATCACAAACAGATCGTGAAACGGAGAATAGAGCCGACAGTACAGCCATGGAGCATCGGGAGAGATTGATGGCAAGAAAACAAGTTATCCTACATCTTTAAAGCGGGCGACGATGGCTGATAAATTCACTACCGCAACCAGGCAGGCGTACATGTTAATTCAACACTCCAGGTGCAGCTGTGTAGTGTGCGGGCAGTTGACCGCCAGTAGGAGCCCGAGGTTACGCTAAGCGGGGTAGGCGTAAGTAGTGATAAGATGGTAACTTGTGTGTAAGAACTAAGGGACAATTGGCCTTGATGAAAGGCCGGAGAATAAAAAGTTGTTCGGGGCTAAAGTGCAATGTGTTTAACGGCCAGAGTGCCGATGTCGCCCAGTTTGCTATTTATTGTTGAGAAAATAAAGAGTTATATTGATTGATTGATTGATTGATTGATTTAAGAACCGACATCACAGCATTCGGGGCATTCCCATAAGCGAACCGTCCCCATCCCCAGAAGCCAGCGAAGAGGATGGGGACGGAGCGCTTATGTTATATGATGCCAGTCTACAACTCAGAAAATGCCGTTGCTTCACTGTGTTTTAACACACGTTCTGTTATAATTGTCAACGCCGCTTACACGTACGCCTAAATGCGCGTTGGCAACGTTGGGGGGCCATGACGGAGACCGAACTTGGGAAAGGAGGACAAGTAAATGGTGAGCGATGTTCAAAAAAAGTAATCAGATTGGAAAGTTCTAGTTATAGATCAAAGTTAAGAACAAACATTAGAACACGGATATTGGAAAGTCGGTAACAGTGTGAAGCTACAAATATACCAGTGTATTAAAGGTGAACTATAATATGCTTTGTGATATCAAAGATCGGTGTAAAATAAGGAAGACTTACGAGTAAAAGTTGAAGTAGAAGCGTATGAATTATAAACTCGGCAAAGTTAATGCCATAAAAACAATAAATTATGTCGCAGTGAGCGATAATCAACAGCTCAGTAAAGTGGTTACTAGGATCAAAGATCAGTGAAAGTTCAAGTGCGAACTATGATTAGCAGCAAAGGACATTGAAAGGTAAATAGTGAACAGTGATTAGTATCAAATAACAGTGAAAGTTGATTGGAAAAGGAAAAACAATTAGGTGCGCCGCCTTGATTCATGAGATGTTGTTAAAGTGAGTTGTCATCATAACATGATATATTAATATAGCAGTCAGCTGCCGATTCTTCAAAAGTTGATAAAAAAAAAAAGGAGGGCTAGGTATAAGCCTGTAAACAGTCAAGGCAATCTACAGAACTGAGTCTGAAAATAGAAACCGGAAATAATAATAATACAATGGGCACAAGCAAAAAATAGTATTAAAAGTGAACAGTTTTCAAAAATGAGTAGCAGCAAGACAGACAACGGAACAAACGTCGCTACCCAACACTATTATTTGTGATGAACTAGACAGGGTAAATAAGTGATAACACAGCAAATATTGAAATTCTATAAAGATGATAAATACAGACATACTATGGCATCCTGCCACAATAATAACATTATAAGGCCGTCTTCATGTGCTGCATGCACTATAGTGCCCGCATAAACGAATCAACGTACCAACATTCAGTGTTCGTTCCAGATTTGTTTTCCATGATTCGGCAGTAGTACTGTATCTGGTAACTACACCGCGGTTGAGGGGGCATATTTCACCCGACGACCCAGTTGACCAAGTCCAAGTAAGTTGAACCGAGTTGGAGCCAGGCTGATCCTTACCGAGTCCTGAAGCAAGCGGAAGTGGAGCCGAGCAGTTAGACCGAGTCACCAGGGACACATGCGCTGGAGATACACAGGTCAAGTTGTTTCTGATTGATTTATGTGTATGTTCTGCTTAGTGGTCAGAGTCATCAAGGCACCGTGTCATTACTTTATGTATGCACCCTCATCATTACGATTGCTCTCTCCACAGGTGTTACGATATGTAGTTAAACTTTTGATAGGTACAATTGGTTGTCCAGCAGTGTTACTATTAATTTGAACAGTGTTATAGCAGGACCAACACGTGGTCTACGTTATCATAACAAGACCAGCAGCAACACTTGAGTGGCCTGTGTGTACTATATTAGTATAGATACCACTGAGTAGACACATCATAGAATAATGTCTACATTGGCAGACTTCATAGCCCTAGGGGAGAAGTGTGGTTTCACAGCGAAAGAGCTTATGGCATGGGCTTAGAATAAAGTGAGTGAGGTTTAGAAGCAAGAAAGAGAAGATAGAGTAGCAGCTAGAGAATTTGAGAGGCAAAAATTAGCCTCAGAGGAAGCAATTGCTAGAGAGGCTATAGAAACACAAGAATTGGCATCCAAAGCAGCTAAAGAACTTGAGCTACAGAAATTAGCCGCACAAGAGGCAGCAGCAAAAGAACTTAAAGAAATTGAGCTACAAAAATTAGCCACACAGGAAGCAGCACTAGCTTTCGAAAAAGAGAAACTTTGCAGTGCAATTAACATTGAAAGACAAAGAAGTAGAGGGTAACATGAAAATAAAGATGCGGGAACTTGAAAAGGAAGCAGAAATCGCGAAAACTAAATTGGCAGCCAAAACGTTGGACCCCATTCGAAGATATCAGGGTATCATCAGAAACTACACGCAAGAGGATTCCATCTCCGCGTGGGTGACTAACTTCGCGGTACTTATGAACCATTACAAAGTCCCAGCCGAAGAGTGGGCGATACTCATCATTTATCGTTTGAGCCTTTGAAGGTGTTAGAAGTAATCCCAGAGCATCTACGAACAGATTACCACTACATTAAAGAAGGAGTTTTGGCACATTTCAGTTTAGATGAGGCTGGTCTTAGAACAGCATATAGAGCTCTGGCTCCGAAAGCTAATCAGACCTTCATGGATTTCGTATCCGAAACCCAGTCTCTGTATGACAAGTGGTTGAAGGCAGCTAAGGTAGGCAACGATTTCAACAAGCTCTGAGACTTGATGCTGAGAGATAAACTCATCTCAGCGGTGCCAGACTCCATGGCAACGTTCCTGATTCAAAATAAGTGCGCCACAATATCTGAAATTGAGTCCAAGGGTGAGGCTTATTATAACGCCCACAGGGATATTTTCGCAGAGGGGGCACAGCCAGATCTTTTCATAGGAGCATCTGCCAGGTTCTCTGATCGAAAGCAGACATACAGCCACAGTAAATACCAGCAGAACAGACCTAAGAGTAGATACTATACTCAGTATAGACCATCCCCACATTAACCAGCCAATGTAGCTCGAGCAGGGCCAGTCTCTTTAGACGTACGACAAGAACCCTAATTATGACTCGTACATCAAGAACCTTTTTTCAAGAGAATCAGTAGGTACGCAGACTACAGAGACAGTCTGAAATGCTGGATCTGTAACAGCTTTGGCCACTTGGCCAGGACATGTAGACTCAGACAACTAAGTAAAGATGCCAACATTCATACACCATGTAGAGTAGCGACGAAGACGAACAACAGAACACAAATGCAATAGACACATATGACAGTCAAGACGACAGCAATGACAACAAGGCGTACCTTCAAGAAGCCAACTCAGCTTACATAAACGACGGAAAGTTGGACGTTCGACCAGCGTTAGTAAAAGGGCTAGTAGTGAAAATGGTCAGAGACACAGGGACTTCGATTGTGGGTGTAGACCGGAAGATCATAAGAGACGAAGACTACACAGACGAGAGAGTGACGCGCAGAACATTTGGGGGAGCACTAGAACAGTATAGAGTAGCATGGACGGACATTAATTGCCCGTACTACAAAGGGCGGGTAACGGCAGCAGTGTTGCCACATCCGACAATAGAACTAATCTTGGGCAACATTCCTGATTTTAAAGAATGCACGCCCCAGGATATACAGAAATGGGAAAAAAAGAAAACGTGCAGATAGAGGAATGTAACTATGCAGCTTGGACTTTCCCAACAGAAGACAAGAAGATTAAAGTAGAAGACGATGCGTCAGACATAGGGACAGACATTTACCAGACATACGACGCATACGTAAAAACCCCAAAACCAACAGTCGACGCTAGGACAGGGACTGAACAGAGAACAACGCCCGGTGATAAGAAAACACATATCGGGGACAAGCAGCGGCCTGATAAAGATGGGGAGCAACCGACACAGTTGACACACGAAGAACTGACATGGGATACACTACCGTTTAGGTAAGACCTGACTGAAGATGAAAACGAGAAAGTTACCTGTAGTGTGGAAAACTTTAGACGTGTCTGCCCAGACTTTAATGAAAGTACAGCAACGATAAAACAATTTTTTGCACCATACTTAACTCACGTAGGTGTTAACAAGTTAGAGTATGATATGATACAACAGGTATGTTCGCTAGAGAGAAGGGGCGCGATACCTAAATATAGGGTCCAAGAGGAAGATGACACACATAAGAATAAAAATAGACAAGAACAACGAGCACAAAAGAAAGTGAAAATAAAAATACCAGATGTTTTTATTTCAGTTTATATTGTCATACCCTGTGTACAGTTGATTTTCTTAAGACGCATCTTTGGGCCCATTAGGGATACACAAAGTGGAGAGTGGAAAAGAAGAAGCAACAAAGACATTTATGATCTGTTTAAGTCCCCGCTAATCACTGGTATCATGAAGGCTAATAGACTGCAATGGCTGGGGCATATAGAAATAATGGAAGATAATGGGGAAACAAAACTAGTTTACATTCAGGAAATAAATGGCCGTAGACCCCGAGGTAGACCAAGAAGACGGTGGAGAGATAATATACATACAGACCTACAAGCACTTGGAATCAGCGACTATCAGAGACTGGCGAGAGAAGATCAACCAGAGAGACGAATGGAGATGGCTTGTATCTGCAGCAAAGAACCTCAATGGCTCGGAATGCTGAAGAAGAAGAAGAGGAAGAAGAAGAAGAAGAGAACATAGGATTATCTGACTGTTAATAACCGGAGATAATGTGTTGTGTACTGTATCTGTGTGCAGCCCACTTATGTGTAGCTTCTCTGATTGTAAGTGTTTCACAGTCCAAAAAACTACGAGGAGAGACTACCAACCCCACTGGTCTCCAAAATTAAATAAAGTTGATAAGACCTCTGCACCATTAGAGAAAACACAGAGATGAACCCAACAGATGAAAACGTCATATTTCACAACAAAGCAAATACAGTCTACATCAAGATTTAAAAAAAAATGTCTGAAAAAGCTGGCTTTGAAAATCTAGAGAAAGACACAAGACATTGGAATCTCAAAACAAACTATAAATGGAGATTTAAAAAAAAAAAAAAAAAAAGAAGGAACCAAAATTGTGCTAAACACCCTCTGGAAATTTGTGATTGGCAAGCCAACAGGTGACCTACTGGCAAAAACTGACAAAACGCAGAGTAAGATAACTGTCCCCATGCAAAGAACAAAAGAAGCCAGAATTTAGTCCAGACTAACCCAAGCAAACTCAAGCCCCAAAACCCAAGCAGCGTGCATGCTGACGAAATTTACCTTGCAAGAGCAAGAACATTGTCTGACAAAACTAACAGTATCACAGATGAATTTCTCGACAGTATCACATATGAATTTCTCAAAAACCCTGGCGTCACTGGTAAAACGCATCTCCCGAAGATCGTCAACCAGAACTGAACATGTCTTACCCCACCCGCTGGGAAAAAGGCTATCCTGAAACCAGGAAAGGTCAAAAGGGACACCAAAATTGCAGACCAGTACACCTCCTGAGTGGTGTAAGAAAACTGACGGAGAGACTAGTAAACAGAAGACTTATTTGGCTCCTAGAAGCCAATGAAATATATCCTCCCCAACCCAGACAGGATACAGACAATATAGTAGCACAAGACACTGAATGCCCTCCAGGAAAAATAGAAAGTTATCGTCGTCTTCTTTGGTCTTTTCCGTGCTTTCGATACTGTATGAATACTGATAATCCTACAGATAGAAGTAACCCACAATGCGTATTCCTGGATCAGAGACTACATATTTGAAAGTTCAGCCAGAGTAAAAATGAACGTCACATCAGCGAAGTCAGTAAAAGTGAGCGAGGGAGACCCACAGGACAATGTAATAGCGTTCACCCTATCTTGGTCTACATAAATGACACAACAAAATGCTGCTATCAGAATGTCTACAACAGCCTACATGCAGACAAATGTGCTGCCTGGACAGCGGAAAACACGCAGATGGCTGCAGGCCTCATCCTGGAGACCGCGGAGAAGGTAGACAACGACAAAGACTTGGGGTCTAAAACTAAACCAAACAGCAACCCTTGGGGTCTAAAACTAAACCAAACAGCAACCACAAGATTATTTTCTCTCTCCCCACATAAAGAAAGAATATCTGTAAAGCTAGAAAACATCAAAATAAGAGTCACCCAACGACTCGTCGTAGTGAAAAAAAAAAAAAAAACCCACTGACTGGAACATCCCGGGGAGCCAACACAAAAATATTAAAGCAAGGTATACTGAAGCAGTAAGGAGTAAAGCCCATCATGGAGAATATCCGAAGCTCACGGGCTACAGCACTAAAAACACTTGCAAAGACTAGACATATTTCAAAATATGTGACTGAGAATAACCATTGAAGGATGAGAAGCACTCCTATAACATATATCGTAAAACTATTGCTGACCCGAAGCCCATTGCATTTCGCAGATAGTATAAGACACTCTCTCAAGTCGAAAAATCCGAAAGGCTTCCGAATCATCCGCGGCACCAAATGTTCCAAGAGAGAATAAAAAATAAAATACAGAGGACAAATCCAAAACAATTTGCACGAGAAACCTTCAGACAGCGACCAGCAATACCAGAAACCGATATATCAAAGTGTGAAACTCTCACACCAGAACTATGGACGAGCTGCATAGATTGATTAAGTATAGAAACTGAAACACAAGAAATAACCTCCAAAATTAGCCACACAGATAAGAACAAAGAGCTCTTTCTGTTCACATGCTGAGCGAAAAGTATCATTCCAACATCTGGACGCTGGTGTTCACGGATGGTTCTGTCAAAGAGGCTACAAAAAAAAAAAAAAAAAAAAAGGCGGCAGTGGTATCTATATACAATACCATAACGGAAACCCAGAGATGCATTCCATAGCGGTCGGACAAATCTGCACTAACTTCAGAGCCGAAGCAACAGCTCTTCTTGCAGCTGTACAGACTTCTTGCAGCTGAACAGTCGAGAAACGACGCAGTCTTGACAGACTCAAAGTTAAGCCTCCAAACGATTTCATTCCCCAAACAGGACACAACCATTTATGTCCTGTTTGGGCAATGATATGGTTTGGAGGACTAACTTTGAGTCTGTGAAGACTGTTTTTGCATCAGTTCTACCCAACTACTTGTATTTAGGGTCTGTTCAGCTGTTGCTTTAGCATCAGAATGTTGTCTACAAGAACATAACTAGTCATTCAGTGGTTACCAGCCCATTGTGAAACTGCTGGAAATGAAAAGGCAGACGAGGCGGCAAAGGCTGGAGGAAATCTAGAGCAGGTAACCACCCCAGAACTACAGAGCGGCAAGAGCGCCACTAAAAGAATTTATAAAAACAATTTGGAAGAACAAAATACAGACCGGAACACAACAGCATAAACATGCTTGGCAGAAATGTACAAAACGAAATCTTCAGACACAGAACAGAACATTGTGGACTAGAACACATTTCTACCGAATGGGGCTCACTGACTGACTCTGCCTCTTGCGGATGTACAGCTCCCAGGCAAACTCCAAAGCATGTATTACAAGACTAATCTAACCCTTGAGGACTTGTATTGTATCAGTGCATCGAAAAATGATAAATTTGTTGTTACTTTTTCAGAATATATTCACGAAAAAAAGACATTTATGGTTGAACTCTCTCTCTCTCTCTCTCTCTCTCTCTCTCTCTCTCTCTCTCTCTCTCTCTCTCTCTCTCTCTCTCTCTCTCTTATTTATATGACGATATATATATATATATATATATATATATATATATATATATATATATATATATCTGTGTGTGTGTGTGTGTGTGTGTGTGTGTGTGTGTGTGTGTGTGTGTGTGTGGTGTGTTCATTCATTGGCACCTTGCCGTCTTGACAGACGATAGTTTGTTACATTGTGCTTCAAAAAGGCATAATAACAAACATATATAACAACCCTTGGCGGTAGCGAATGTTACTGATAAGGCCAATTCGCGCTTTAAATTGTCGTCCATAGTGGATGCATATGAACACATGGTCATTTCCACCAACATGCACCATCTTACGTCTCACATTCTCGGTGTGTGACTTATCTGCAATAATTTTCTCCTTTGTCTGTATTCTATTTCTGATATTTGGCCACCATGCAACACGTTCAGCTGCGGCTTGCTCCCAACATCTTTATATCGTAGTCGAGGCCGACCCTAAGATCTCTTACCCATCTGTAATTCACCAAAAAAGATCTTTGGCATTCCACCACACAGACACACACACACACACAAACACACACACACACACACACACATATCCCCCTCTCTCTCTCTCTCTCTCTCTCTCTCTCTCTCTCTCTCTCTCTCTCTCTCTTTCTTAGCACGAGGCCAGAGGCTTCCAATGAATTACTGCCGAGTAAGTTTCCAATAAGCCGGCTTCGTGGCTTTTCTCCGTAATCTCGTATACTCTCGTCAGGTAACGTGATGACGGTTCAAATCAGCAGTGGTTCGAATCGCATCGGTAACTTACGGGGTATGTGAGCCGGCCGCTCAGAAAGCAATGGCAAACTACTGAGCGTAATCTTGCCAAGAAATCAACATACAGCTGAAAGATGCTGGTGTTGACAGCTAAGTCCTGTAAAGGATATGCTAAAAAAAAAAAAAAAAAAGTTTCCAATGTAGAAAGGCCATGAATTGTGTTGAGCAAACAACTCCTTGTTCATTTGACATATAAACACACGCTGTTCAATTTAGGAAAGTCTAAGAAGGCGAATGAACGGTAATTGTAAACCTGGGATTGGGAATTGCATTTCTACAACTGAATAGTTATTAATTTAATTACCATTAACAATCAATAGCAATCAAAAGATTTAAAACGCATTAATTTATCAACTCTGAAAACAATATTTTTAATTTCGTTGAAATAAATCACATTTGCATGTATCTAATACATCTCATGTTTCTACAGCCTTTTTCTTACAACTGAAAGCATCTTTTGCAGATAGGATTAACATCCCACAATATTTTCACACTTTCCATACAATTATTTTTATTTTGTGTAGTAAAATATTATGTCTGCACCGCGCTAGGTCATCTACGTCAGATGTGCGCATGGAGATCACCGTGGCCGAATGGATAAGAGAGTTTGCTAAGTTATCTTCCGGTGGAGGTGAGCATGGCCGAAAGGATAAGAGCGCTCGGTCTAAAACATTGGGTGCGCTGATGTTGAGTTAGCGGGTTCAACCCCAGTGTACTAGAAGTAGTAGCACGTGTATGAACTACGCTTGAGTTCAAAGCCAGTGAGCGCAACAGAAAATATGTGGGCACAAACTGGCTGTTTGCACGTTTGTCTGTTCGTGTCAATGGAAGCAAGAAATATATGGAGGAGGAGAACGCTGTAGTGATGGCATTATTGGTAAACTGTATGCTCTCACTACCACAGTGGTATACAATGAAGGAAGAGAACACTGTGATAATATTATTGGTAAACTGTATGATCGCACTACCACAACCGTATACAATGAAGGAGGCGAACACTGTGGTAGCAACTTGATAAACTGCATGATCTCACTACCACAGCAGTATAAAATTGCCTGCAATAATACACACGAAGCGAATTGCGGTAGTGCACAACAGGCTTGCCTGCCGGCTGGATTGTCACGTTTTCGAATTTTCAAAGAGGTGGTTATTTTTGAATTGTTAGGTTAGACCTGGGCTTCTAAGCTGGTCCTGGAGATGTTCTGGGAAGTAAAGGTGATATTGATGACATCGCCAATCCAGTTCCGATTGGCATATACACAGATAGGACTGGCACCATGGGCCTAGTACGTTTCAAGGTGTGTAAAGGGGTTGTTTGCATGTTTGTTTTACTGACCCCAAAATGTCAGTATTCTGAGAGCACAGGCCTACGTATTTATTGTGGAACCATACAGGTGTGACACTCTGACATTTAACACATCGATGAAAAAAAACAAAACACGTATCCATCTTTGAACATAAGTATGAACAGGATCTGCAATATTTAGTAGATACGATTATTGTACACAGTGAACAACTGGGATAAGAATTAAATTGTAAGAAGACAGAGATTATGGTGGTCTCTAAATACCATAATGAAATATACGGATACACGGGGATGTTCTTAAACAAGTGAATCGGCACAGTTACCTCTAAACAGTCATAACATCTGATGGGAGGTACCTTGAAGAGATTAGAACAAGAGATTCGAACAAGAATCACTATGGCAAAGATAAGCTTTTGCAAGATGGAAAACATACTGACTAATAAAATGATGTCAAATGCAACGAAAAAAAAAGAGTGTTGAAGTGCTACATAGAACTTATACTTCTGTATGGATGTGAAACGTGGACGATGAGCAAACGAGCTGAAAAACATTCAATACCAATGGAAATGTGGTTTATGAGGAAAATGCAAAGAATACTATGGACTAACAGAAAAACCAATGAGCAAGTCCTGCAAGAAGCCGTAAAATGAAATCGTAAAATGATTAGAGAAATTGGACGAAGACCGTCACACTTTTGTGGGCACGTTATGAGAAGAAATAAACTAAAGAGCTTGGTAACAACTTGCATGATTGAGGGGAAAAGAACAAGGGGATAGCAGAGAAGTAAATATCTGGATGGCTTGACCACCCATGACATGGTCGAGGCAAGAACAAAGCGTTGATCCACGAAGCTGGTGATTGTGTAAGATAGCGAAACATGACCGCTCAAACTTACCCGCACGGTACATAATGATTATAGCGTATTTAAACTTCATTGGACAAAAAAGATAACGAAGAAATCTATGCAACACGCGCTTATTATTAAAGCAGATACTCCTTAAGACAAATAAACTTCAGGAAAATTTAATATGTTGGGCACGTCAAGAAACATTAATATAGGAACAGGTAATCACGGAAGGAGGATACCGGGGAAAAGGATAAAAGGAAGACCACAACGCAGCTGGAATGAATATATGATAGATAATGTACACATGCCAGCAACAGAGACAGAACATTTGGCTTATAGTAGAGATTGCTTCAGGATATGATAGGTAATGTACAAATGACAGCAAACAGAGGCAGGACATTTGGCTTATGGTAGAGATTGTTTCAAGATATGATAGATAATGTACAAATACCAACAACAGAGGCAGGACATCTGGCTTATGGTAGAGATTGTTTCAAGATATGATAGGTAGTGTACACATGCCAACAACAGAGACAGGACATCTGGCTTATGGTAGAGATTGTTTCAAGGTATGATAGATAATGTACACATACCAAAAATAGAGACAGGACATCTGGCTTATGGTAGAGATTGTTTCAATAAATGATAGATAATGTACACATACCAACAACAGAGGCAGGACATCTGGCTTATGGTAGAGATTGTTTCAAGATATGATAGATAATGTACACATATCAACATTAGAGGCAGGACATCAGGCTTATGGTAGAGATTGTTTCAAGATATGATAGATAATGTACACACACCAACAACAGAGGCAGGATATCTGGCTTATGGTAGAGATTGTTTCAAGAAATGATAGATAATGTACACATGACAGCAAAGAGAGGCAGGACATCTGGCTTATGGTAGAAGTTGTTTCAAGATGTGATAGATAATGTACACATACCAACAACAGAGGCAGGACATCTGGCTTATGGTAGAGATTGCTTCAGGATATGATAGATAATGTACACATACCAACAACAGAGGCAGGACATCTGGCTTATGGTAGAGGTTGCTTCAAGATGTGATAGATAATGTACAAATGACAGCAAACAGAGGTAGGACATCTGGCTTATGGTAAAGATTGGTTCAAGATATGATAGTTAATGTACACATACCAACAACAGAGGCAAGACATCTGGCTTATGGTAGAGATTGCTTCAAGATGTGATAGATAATGTACACATGACAGCAAACAGAGGCAGGACATCTGGCTTATGGTAGAGAGACATTTCGAAAGACTGTCTTAGAGGGGGTGGGGTAAACTCTGCACAGGAAAAGTAATTGGAGGACGATAGCCTTTACAAATATATTACATCGGCAATGTGACCCGAATTGGCCAATAAACTGAGCGTGACCGTAATACAATTTAATATTATTAATGATAACATTGGTAGTAGTAACAATAGTGTTTATTGTAGTAATGTAAAAAAAACAAACTAGTAGTAGTAACAAAGTAAAGGGCCCTATTACACATCGCAAGGCACATTGGGCATATGGTGCTAGACACATGAGTAACGACCAGTCTGCACTAGTGGCTGATGTGGTCAGTATCCTGTCGACCGCTTTACTGTCTAAGAAATTTCTTGGTACCAATTGTAGGCTGGGTCAGCTTGGACCCCCAGATTAATTTTAATAATCCGTCCCAATATGAATCGAACCCAAAACAAACGGCTTGGCAGGACAGTACTTAGCCACCACCGTACCGCGGCACACCATTAGTGGTAGTGGTAGTAGTAATGAACCCGAAGGAGCATCTCTAGTGTAGATATGTAAAACCCAATCATAACACAGTCAAAGACCTGGGTTTGAATGTCTTACTCGCAAACTTATCATCTAAAAGAAATAACAATTCCCCTTCGCATGTTGCCAGTGCCTGGAAAACAAAATACGTCAGAGCCGTTCCGAGCACCGACACGTCACGAGATGACGCCCGGAGAAATTACGTGCAGAGCACAATATATCAGACTAGCTGTGTTCTGTATCCTTTTTTCCCACGTATCCAGAAAAGTGTGTCTATTTTACACATAAGTGTATGGCACATGAATAATCTCAGGCGTGAGGGCGGCAGGATCGATTTGGCAGAAAACCAGCAACAACTGCAGAATTCATTAGACACGATAAATATTAAAAACCAATAATAGTGTCTAAAAAATAAACAAACAAACAAAAACACAAACACCAAAATTGTGAATTAACTAATGGAAAAAGAAAGTCCAATAGTTGACATTCATGTAAATAATGAACAATTGGAATAATTATTTATCTACACATATTTTTACCACACAATAACATAATGTGGGGCATTTGACACGAGATTACGATTGCAAAATCATATTAATAAGGTGAGATAAACACGCAGCAGATAAAATATGAATATAAATACAACCAAAACTGAAGTCATGCAAAGTAACATACAGATATACAGATAAATAGTACACCTCTGAAACAAGTTAATGAATATACATATCTGGGAAGTATGATCACATAAGATGGTAGAATAGACAGAGAAATTGAAATCGGTTGTCAACAAGTAAGTGCGTTTACATATCAACTATCACCCATACTAAAACAACTAAATATACCTATGTCCGCAAAACGACAGATAATTGTATATTCACACCAACCCAATGCTACCAATATCAAACATGGACATTATCCAAATCACACTTATGAAAAATCAACACTTGCAAATGAGACGTCCGAGAAGAGTTGCCAACTTAACTATCCGAGACTGAGAAATGATGTTATCAAATAGATAGTGCGATCAACACATTGTGCCACATATATTGAAAGACATAAGATTAAATGGTTCGGCTATCTCGTTAGAATGTAACACCGTCAACTACCAGCACTGCCGCTACATCATATAAGATTTGATACGAGAGCAAGAGGACGCCAGAGAAGAAAATGGATTGACGACATCAAAGACGTTTCACAATCACACGAAATGACTCTATCCAGTTTCACCCATCGTAGCAGTCGTAGAAGAAACATAACATTCCGACCTACCCTCGTAAAACCAAGACTTCAGACAAAAACTGGTGGAGGTCCATAATCGAGAATCCTCACCGTGTAGATGAACGTGATGGCGATGATAGTGATGAGGGTGACTGCCATAGTTCTATAAACGAAGACAGTATGTGTAATAATGTCACTATAAAACAACACAATAGGATACTCTATGCACCACAGTAGCAGAGATGGTCAACACATAGCAGTAAGTGTGGTGAAAACAGTGTAATGAATTGCTCCCGTCTCATTGAACGTACAATCATCTCACTATGACGGTCATGAGTAATGAATCCAGCAACAAGATAAGAAAGTCTGCAGGCACTAACAAAATCACTAAGCTGCCGTGCATGCACCAGATCAGGTGTAGATGGCTATCTCAGTTGTCACGTTAATACTTTTCACCGATTTCAGCATTGTGAAGAAAGTGAATACTGAACTTTGTAGCTGGACTATTGACCCTGAAAAGCGTGCATTAATCTTGGAAAAAACCTAGGGTAGAATTCCTTGACAACGCGCATTCATCTGCGACAAAGCTTAGCGCACCATCTCTTGGGCTTCTTGCCGGCGTCTTCAGGCGCTACAGCCTGAGTTTTGGTAAATGATAGGAAGATCTGCTCCAATGTTGTTTGGTGCACGGAGTAGTCCTCCAGCTGATTCTGATGTTTTAATTCTTCCATTAAAGAGAAGACGTCTGCGAGTTTCACCGTCGTATCTGGGACTTGGAAATGAATGTAGCCTTCGTGATCATCAAACACCTGACAGGGAAGTGAGAACATATGACATCTATTAACAGTCCATCAGTCACTGTGAAAGATTGTGGTGACACGAAACAATAAGGGTTGTAACAGGCAAGGGGATGGACTTCATGGCACAGAAAGTGTACTGACATGCCATACAGAGCCTGTTCACAGAGCACGAACTCCGTATATCCAGCGACGGGCCTTATACGACTCCGAGAAAATTGCACTCGTGATGTAGCCTGGAATCGAACCCACAACCATCGGAGCTCGAGGAAGCCGGCGTAACCACTTCGCCACGGAAACTTCCTGGTGAAACGAAACAAGACACGTAGACCAGTCTGCACTATCACTACACACACCCAACAATAGTCTACAACCATTGTAATGACTGTGTGTAGGAGCGGTTTCCGTAATAGATGAAATTAACGTCCTAGCAGATGAAAGGAGGCAGATTGATTACAAAACCTGAGTTAAACCTCCAAAACGGGTAGAACTGTTTTCCCGATCAGTATGACCGAGTCCCAACAAAGGGTTGGGGACTTTAAGTAACAGCTACGTGAGTTAGAACAAGTTGTGGGGTGGACTTTAACAAACAGCTACGCGATGGAGAACAAGGGGTGGGGACTTTAAGTAACAGGTACATGAAGGAGAACAAGGGGTGGGGGACTTTAACAAACAGCTACGCGAGGGAGAACAAGGGTGGGGGACTTTAAGTAACAGGTACATGAAGGAGAACAAGGGGTGGGGGACTTTAACAAACAGCTACGCGAGGGAGAACAAGGGGTGGGGGACATTAAGTGACAGCTACGGGAGGGAGAATAAGAGGTGGAGGACATTAAGTGACAGCTACGTGAGGGAGAACAAAGGGTGGGGGACATTAAGTGACAGCTAAGCGAGGGAGAACAAGAGGTGGGGGACATTAAGTAACAGCTGTGTGAAGGAGAGCAAGGGGTGGGGGGGGGAACATAAGTAACAGCTACGTGAGGGAGAACAAGTTGCGGGGTGGACTTTAATAACAGTTACGTGTGGTAGAGCAAGTGGTGGTGGGGGGGGGGACTTTAAGTAACAGCTACGTGAGGGAGAACAAGGGGGGGACTTTAAGTAACAGCTACGTGAGGGAGAACAAGGGGTGGGGGACTTTAAGTAACAGCTACATGAGGGAGAACAAGGGGAGGGACTTTAAGTAACAGCCACGTGAGGGGGAACAAGAGGGAGGGGGACTTTAAGTGACAGCTACGTGAGGGAGAACAAGAGGGGGGGGACTTTAAGTGACAGCAACGTAGGGGAGAACATGGGTTTCTTGCTGTTGTAGTTGCCTAAGCGTAGACATGATTTCCAGTACACTCTATAGGATCTATATCTCTAAAAGGTGGGCGAAAATCTAATCCGGACACAAAACCCTGTCTGGTACAACATCTCGGAGGCATCTCTCTGTTTGGGTGGGGGTGGCATGGCCTGCGCGCCTTATCTCTGCCTGCACGGCTTCACAACTTGGTAGTATCTTTTCACCGCCTTTAGCGGATCATAGCCACAGCCCAGGCATAGTGACAGTTTGTTGGTCACCCCCTTCCCACAACTACTACAAAGCTTTGTACATGACCCTTTTCGTAGCTGTGCCGCGTGAACCTTACAGTACTCCCCCACACAGCCACTCTCACAGAGATCTGTGGAGTATAGCCGCAGCCACTTACACTTATTATTTGCAATAGGCATCTTGGTATACCCAATGGGGGGGGGGGGGGGGGGGGGTTATGGCTCTAATTCGTTGGAGTTTACCAGCGTGAGTCTCCTGCGTGTGATGCCTTACGTACTAATTGTTTTACCAAGTATATCGCGCCGGTCGCCTGTAGGAGACCCATGTGAAGCCTTATGTGCTCGGTCTCTCGGGCGCGCCCCCGGGCTGTGCGTGCGTGTGTGCGTGCGTGTATACGTGCGAGGCCCCGGGGGATACCCTCCCCACGTTTGGTGTGACACCAGGAGGCGTCGTTTTGGCTCTCCGTCGCTACCACCGACCCCCCCCCCCCCCACCTCGCTTGCGGTACCACCCTCGACTACGGCCAGTATCCCCATTATGACACTACTCTTGAAGTAACAGCTACGTGAGGGAGAACAAGGGGTGTGGGGGACTTAAAGTGTCAGCTACGTGAGGGAGAACAAGGGGTATGGAACTTTAAGTGATCGCTACGTGGGGGGTGAGACAACGGTGGGGGGGGGGGGTCTTTAAGTAACAGCCACGGAGGGAGAACAAGGTGTGGGGGAGGGGGACTTTAAGTAACAGCCACGGAGGGAGAACAAGGTGTGGGGGAGGGGGACTTTAAGTAACAGCTACGTGATGGAGAACTACGGGTGGGGGAGGGGTGACTTTAAGTAACAGCCAATAAGAAATAGTTAAGAAGAAAAATGAAATGTCATAATTAGGCAAATGAGATCTTTGCTATTCTCTTACCACTGTACTAGGGAATTGTGCGGTTAACGCAGCAATAACAGGTTTGCTAGGAACGGGCAGACCAGCTTCCTGTGTCCCCAGTTTCGTAATTAGTGTATATCCCTGGCCATATTTGCTCTTCAAATGTTGCGGACTGCCCAGGCACTTGTATCTCCCATTGACCATGATGGCAATTCGCGTACACAGTGCGTCACACTCCTCCATGCTGCAACACAAATGGCGATTGTTCACGTTGCCAAGCACATACAGTAAAGATAACACAATGCGATATCACAAGAGAGGTTGTCATGCTTAACCGAGTCATAAATACACATGACCAACTAGATACCTCTATGGTCATGTGTCGAGGTACTCTTGTTCCTACAGCGAGGCGTTGTCGTCGTTTGGAGGTGACAGGTTCTTATCCCGGTTGCTAACTATGGCTTTCAATTGTTATGCTGTCTAGTGCGTCCTCTAGTCTGTAATTATAATCCCTACGTATATGAGCGCTAAGCAATACGTGTGTATTTATTTATGAACAGTCTTAGTGGCATCAACTGATATTTAACCGAGCCAATAATTCAAATACCTAAGGGACGATCATAACACCAGATGGAAGAGATTAAGAGCAGAATAGGCGAAAGCTACATTTCAGTAAAGTATGTAATTATTATGTATTCTAGCTGACCCGGCCCGGCTTCGCCCAGTTCCTGGCGGGGATCTCTCTCTCTCTCTCTCTCTCTCTCTCTCTCTCTCTCTCTCTCTGTTTATCTGTTTATCTGTCTGTCTGTCTGTCTGTCCGTCCGTCCGTCCACCTGCCCGCCCACCCATCCATCCATCCATCTAGAGGACCGGCCCGGCTTCGCCCAGCTCCTGGCGGGGATCAATCTGTCTGTCTGTCTTTCTATGTTCTTCCCTTTCCCGTTCCCGTTAAAAATATAGATAGAATAGAAGAATAGATAGTTAGATTGATAGTAGAAAATATAATTGGGCTAAAAAGGGCAACGTGAAAGTACTGAAAGTAAACTTACCAAGATATTACGAAAAGCCAATAAATGATGGGTGGTGGGTTGACTGCAGATTACTGCAAAGGGTATGCAACTAACTTTCTCTCACAAAAAAATTAAATTTTTTTTTTAAACGAACGAAAATCTTACATTCTAAAAAAATTACACTACATAGCAGACAAAAACATTTAATTTGATGTGGAAAGGAAATAAAGAAGAGTAAAACATCTAATGTGCTGTTGAAGAAAAATAAAAAGATGAGTTAGAAAATTTTCACGTATTTAAAATAGATGCATTATTTTTATGAAAACTTTGAAAATGCCTTAAAGATTGTATCATTGTATATTATAACGCATATGCTTGTAGATAACTGTAGATAAACATTTTATAAAACTTTGAGAAAAATGCAACAATTATTTAAATTACATATATAGCAATGCTACTAAAAGTTATGTCCCTTGATATAACTTTTCTTAAGTTAAGTCCCCATGCTATATATTAATTATAATGTAATATAAAAATTAAATTGTATTACGTAAATAACTGTTTGTAAACTAACAAACTATGACAGTTGGCTGCCATGGAATGAGAAGAACATCTGTAGACAATTTCATCTCAATCGGATGGACCGTTCGCGAACGCAGAAAGGATATATATATATATATATATATATATATATATATATATATATATATATATATATATATATATATATATATATATATACTAGCTGACCCGGCCCAGCTTCGTCCAGCCCCTGGTGAGGATCTGTCTGTCTGTCTGTCTGTCTGTCTGATCCGGACCGGCTTCGCCCAGTCCCTGATGGGGAGCATCTAATTTAGTTCATATAAGTAGTCATATAAGTTCCCGTTCCCGTCTGTCTGTCTGTCTGTTTGTCTGTCTGTCTGTCTGTCTGTCTGTCTGTCTGACCCGCCCCGACTTCGCACAGCCCCTGGTGGGGAGCATCTCATTTAATTCATATAAGTAGTCATATAAGCCGGCTCCGTGGCCGAGGGGTTAGCAGCTTTCTCCGCTAACCCCGAATACTCTCGTCACGTGACGCGACGAGAATTAGCAGTGGTTCGAATCGCAAAAGTGACTTATGAGAGTATGGAGCCGGTCGCTCAGAAAGTCGTGGCGTGCTGGTGAGCGTAATCTAGCCTAGGAATCAACATACAGCTGAAAGATGCTGGTGTTGACCGCAATATCCTGAAACAGGATGGAAACGCGGGGGGGGGGGGGGGAATAGTCATATAAGCTCCCGTTCCCGACTGTCTGTCTGCCTGCCTGCCTGCCTGCCTGTCTATCTGCCTGTCTGCCTGCCTGCCTGTCTGCCTGTCTGTCTGTCTGATAATGTATTGGTTGCAGTTAGAACAACCTTAGATAAACGAAGACCAACTTACAAAAAGCATTAGAAAGAGCACTTGAAAGATCTTTACATCTTCCCCCAACAATTAACTTGGGTAAATGGAGCGGCGGCAGCAGCCGAAGAAGTAAAAGGAGGAGGAGAAAGGAGGAGGAAGAGGGAGGTGGAAGACGGAGGAGGAGGGAGGAGGAGGGAGGGAGGAGGAGGAGGGAGGGAAGAGGAGGAGGAGAGAGGAGGAGGAGGGAGGAGGAGGAGGGAGGAGGGAGGGAGAAGAGGGAGGAGGAGGAGAAGGAGGGAGGAGGGAGGAGGAGGAGGAGAGAGGAGGGAGGAGGAGGGAGGGGAGGAATAGGGAGGAGGGAGGATGGAGGTGAAGGGAGGATGAGGGAGGAGGAGGAGGAGGGAGGAGGAGGGAGGGGGAGGAGAGAAAGTGTACTGACATGCCATAGAGAACCTGTTCTGCTGTATATCACTGAATCATGCAATGTGAACGAGCAAATTAGGACGTGCTATTTGAGACCAAAGGTTCGAATATTGTGGATTGCCAAACTATCAACTATCAAAAACTGTCATTTACTGCCAATATAGTACCTTGCAGTGTATGGCAGAGGGGTCCTTGAGCCGGAGGAATTAAGGCCGCCTGGCTAGTGCAGTCGCCGCGAACTCTGCAGGTTAGGATTTTCTTTTTTCCTCCAACAGAAAGAAATCCCACACCTTACCGAAGGATCGAACCCGGGTCTCCCAAAGGAGAGTCCGGCGTTCTAGCCACTCGGCCAGCCGCTCCTCAACTATCAACAAATACCCTAAAAGGATCATGCAAGTAGACATTACATACATCTATGAGAATGAGATCAGCACGGTTCTTTGGTCATGTACTGGGAAGCGAAGCATTAGAAAATATAACGGCTAGAAACAGCGCTAGAGAAGACAGAGGCAGACCAAGAGCAGTAATAGTGACCGAAGACATGGGGTATGGGGAGATAACATCAATATACCTGATCGAGGACATCAGGAACCGAAATCTGTGGAGATACGCGAACGCCTACGCCATTGCCTGGAACATGATGAAGATGGCGATGGTGCGGTAAAAAATAAATAAGGTAAAGGGCCCTGCTGATGTACTGACGAACAGCACACTCATGTCGTGATTGCAATGGGGAAGACAGACATGTCGTAACTGTAATGGAGTCACAAAGTGTGATGAGAATGGTGAAGACAGGCATCCCGTGATTGTAACGGACTCACAAAGTGTGATGAGAATGGTGAAGAGAGGCATCCCGTGATTGTAACGGACTCACAAGGTGTGATGAGAATGGTGAAGACAGGCAACCCGTGACTGTAACGGACTCACAAAGTGTGATGAGAATGGTGAAGACAGGCATCCCGTGACTGTAACGGACTCACAAAGTGTGATGAGAATGGTGAAGACAGGCATCCCGTGATTGTAACGGACTCACAAAGTGTGATGAGAATGGTGAAGACAGGCATCCCGTGATTGTAACGGACTCACAATGTGTGATGAGAATGGTGAAGACAGGCATCCCGTGATTGTAACGGACTCACAAAGTGTGATGAGAATGGTGAAGACAGGCATCCCGTGATTGTAATGGACTCAAAAAATGTGATGAGAATGGTGAAGACAGGCATGTCGTGACTGTAACGGACTCACAAAGTGTGATGAGAATGGTGAAGACAGGCATGTCGTGACTGTAACGGACTCACAAAGTGTGATGAGAATGGTGAAGACAGACATGTCGTAACTGTAACGGACTCACAAAGTGTGATGAGAATGGTGAAGACAGACATGTCGTAACTGTAACGGAGTCACAAAGTGTGATGAGAATGGTGAAGACAGACATGTCGTGACTGTAACGGAGTCACAAAGTGTGATGAGAATGGTGAAGACAGGCATGTCGTGACTGTAACGGACTCACAAAGTGTGATGAGAATGGTGAAGACAGACATGTCGTAACTGTAACGGACTCACAAAGTGTGATGAGAATGGTGAAGACAGACATGTCGTAACTGTAACGGAGTCACAAAATGTGATGAGAATGGTGAAGACAGGCATGTCGTGACTGTAACGGACTCACAAAGTGTGATGAGAATGGTGAAGACAGGCATGTCGTGACTGTAACGGACTCACAAAGTGTGATGAGAATGGTGAAGACAGGCATGTCGTGACTGTAACGGACTCACAAAGTGTGATGAGAATGGTGAAGACAGGCATGTCGTGACTGTAACGGACTCACAAAATGTGATGAGAATGGTGAAGACAGGCATGTCGTGACTGTAACGGACTCACAAAGTATGATGAGAATGGTGAAGACAGGCATGTCGTGACTGTAACGGACTCACAAAGTATGATGAGAATGGTGAAGACAGGCATGTCGTGACTGTAACGGACTCACAAAGTATGATGAGAATGGTGAAGACAGGCATGTCGTGACTGTAACGGACTCACAAAGTATGATGAGAATGGTGAAGACAGGCATCCCGTGATTGTAACGGACTCACAAAGTATGATGAGAATGGTGAAGACAGGCATCCCGTGATTGTAACGGACTCACAAAGTGTGATGAGAATGGTGAAGACAGGCATCCCGTGATTGTAACGGACTCACAAAGTATGATGAGAATGGTGAAGAAAGGCATCCCGTGATTGTAACGGACTCACAAAGTGTGATGAGAATGGTGAAGACAGGCATCCCGTGATTGTAACGGACTCACAAAGTGTGATGAGAATGGTGAAGAAAGGCATCCCGTGATTGTAACGGACTCACAAAGTATGATGAGAATAGTGAAGACAGGCATGTCGTGACTGTAACGGACTCACAAAGTGTGATGAGAATGGTGAAGACAGACATGTCGTGTCTGTAAGGACTCAAAGTGTGGTGAGAATGATGAAGACAGGCATGTTGTGATTGTAACGGACTCACATGCCGTGTCTGTGTGTCCACGACTGAGGTTCCGACTGTGTATATTCCCATGACTGCATCCTTGCTTGTCGTGTGTATATGGTTGTGTCAGTGTGGCTGTTTGTGTGTCTATAATACTAGTCTTTATGCCGTGTTTGTGTGTCCACATCTGTGTTTGCACTTGTGCTTGTGTCTAAATGTATGTGCGTATATATACAAACAAACAAATACACAAAGTAACTGAAAGCCCTACACATATTGCTCACAAAACTGTGAATAAATCATTTAGACCAAGCGGTGGACCAAGTATACCTGTGAGATGTCAGAACGAGAGTGCGGCCCGATGCTCGTATCTTTGACAACACTGTCCACAGGTTTCTCCTGGCCTCAGGGTCCATCCCCGATGACGGTTCATCCAGCATGATGAAAGGAGGGTCACCGATTAAGGAGATGGCTGTGCTTAACTTTCTTTTGTTGCCACCACTGTAGATGATCACTTTCTATTATTATTGTTATAGTTTTATTCTATTATTAAACATACAAATACTGTGCTTTTAACATTAAAAGGAAATAAAAGAAATGATTTCCATAAGGAAAAAGCTATGTGAATTACTTCAGCAAAGATGCATGTTAAATTTATCCCCGTGTCAATCACTTCAACGAGGATACACTCTGTATGTTATTTTTACGTGGATTACTTCAAGGAGGATACATGTTCTATATTATCTCTGGGTGAGTTATTTCAGCGAGAATACATGTTGTAGGATATATCAATGTGAATTTCCTCAGCAAAAAATACATGTTATACTTTATTTATCAACGGTACATTTATTTTCTTTATTTCAGTAGGTGTAATTGCCTTCTTGAAGTCAGATCTTGTCAGATATGACTGAGCTACCGTATAACAGTAGGCGGTACTACCTGCTTTATGTTAGCTACGTATGTTGGACAACGATCACCAAACCCGACACCAGCCACGGACGGAGGAGTGCAATTTGAAGGTAACTAGTCTTATCCTGGTATGAGGAAATGCAGCCTAAAGTCTGAATGTTATGGCAGAGTAGATCAGGCCCTATGGTCAAGCCGTTTGACTCGGGCTCCGAAGGTTGTGGGTTTGATTCCGGGCCGCGTCCTTCGGTTCACGAGTGAAATTTTTCGGAGACTCCTGTGGGTCGTCGCTAGTCGGAGTTCGTGCTTTGTGCATGGTCTCGTGCTTTGTGCGACGCTTTCCGCGCTGCGGAAAGAGACCGAGCCATATGGGATAAAACCAGGTGCAATGAAGTCGACCCTGTCGACTTTAAAGCGACTTTTTTTTTAGATCAGGCCCCAAGCCTTGGTCGGCAACAAGATTGGGACATAAACTGCAACAGGCAGACAGTTAGAACATTGCTTTGCTGATCCGGCAGCTTCTGCAGCTTGTCTTGTTCAAGACATATTGGTGTTACCTTTCGTTCCTCTGGAGTAAACTAGACAGGCCTAGTGAGGGATTACGCTGCATGGGCAACACATGGTCTCTACAATTCATCCAAATCTTTGTGCTATGGAGAGGTTATTACGCCCGTTTTCTTTAAAAGAACAGTGTAACAAGCTATAGTCTGTCAAGACAGCAAGGTGCCAGTATAATTGCGTTCTTAACTTTATTATACATGTAGAAAAGATTCCCTTTGATTTTCATGTGCAAGTTGATATAAACTTAAATTGGAAACATATTTTTAAAATGTAGGTCAAGTATCTAAAAATGTTTTGACATCAAATTGAAGACCTGGTACAACAAAAACAAGTGGTCACCAGATGAATGTGTTTTTAAGAAATTGTCATCCAACACTTCACAGCACTCAGGGCATGGCCACGAGTGCTCCGTCTCTCTCAGAAGATGTTGAAGAGTGTTGATACTTATAGTTCAAGAATCAGTTTCTTACCCACGCCTCTGTCTTGTCATTTCCCATTGCCCTTCCTGCTGGTTTTGAACTGGATTCACGGTTCCGTCAGTCACAGTCGCATGTAGTTATTGATTTGTTTCCTCGTGCAACCGGCGATCATTTATACATCATTACGACTCCTCACCCGTGTCTTAGCGGGTCCTCAATGAGGAAGTAAACATTGGTAACACTTTAGACCTGCGCATGTCGTGAATGAGACTAAAGAAGGTTGGTATTAGACTGCCGTAGAAAAAGTCAGTCAACATCGAATCAATCCTGACTGGCCTACAAATGGCTTGGCATGCGTAGTTCAGGGCCTTTACTACAATGTGAGTCTTAAAGGAAAAAGAAGAAGCAGCGGGAGACTGCGGATCTGTCCCAAGGAGATAGATGCCTTGGAGTCCTTTCATCTTTATGAATCTAGGTATGACCCGGACAGTAAAGCTACCTCAGCCCTTATAGATGTGATGGTCTTGTGTGCATCAAACATTTATTCCAGAAAAGTTTTAACTGAACCTTCTGGAGCACTGATTAAGAGTAAGTTATGATAAATGCCTTATTAAATGCAGCATCGAGTCCCAGAAAGCCACATGAACCACAGTGACCGCCTCCACTTCCAATCCCATCCTAGATGTCGTATGTTAATATGCATCACCCTGATCTGCGACGATCTCTCTTCTCAATATAGCCGTGAAGTCCCAATCGATTTTTCACCTCGCTTCTCACATCGGTCGGTCTAAATCATAGTTCTCAGCGATATCCTCTATCAGCTGACTTATTTCAAACTCAGCTTCACCAGTGCATAACTCCCTACATTTTCTAAAAAGGTTTATTCGGACTCGCTATTTTGCCTGTCTTGACGTATGTGACCCCACCCCCTCCGCCGTGTAAACATTTTCAAACTCTATCAGTAGTGTGATTATCATCTCTGTCATCACCACCCAGGACATGCCTCTCTTGATTCCAGCCCCCAGTTATGTTCCTATGCAAGGGTTGTCTGATGTACTCGTGACCCTAAAATAAGCCTTTGCCTTGGTCAACGCATATCTGGCCTTGACTGAAAGAAGGACAAGCATGTACTGCGATGACTGGATTGGAGTGTCTCTAGTGCAGCCGAGAACTAGTCATCCCTTAATTTGGATACTCTCGAACCCTTCGCGCTGGGCTGCCGGTAAAGTGAGTACACACAGCCCTTTCTGAGTATCCGACAAATCCATACGATAGTATAGGAATAACCATGCTCCCATTTCTCTCAGTGTTGTCAGTCCCCGTTTGCTCCGCTCTATAGTGTTATCAACTTGATATTTGCATGACAGGCTGCGGCATTTTAACTGTCAATAACCATTACTCAAACACCCACACACCAATCCAGCTGAAACGACGAGTGATAAATAAAGAAGATGATACAAAATATAACTGTCATTTGTATGTACAATGCAGCGCTCAACTGTCGTGTGTTTGAAATGTATGTCTTCAGTGTCGACATCGGTAACCATACAAGAAATGTACAAACAGCACTCATGGCAAAGGAGACTCTGTTTACCTTGTAAATAAGTTTACAAGGTAAACTCTGTTTACATTAATTTATAACGTCGCAGAAAACCAATGTTGTCTATACATACGCTGCTGTGTCAGCAATATGACTGTCGGTACACTATACCCATGCTGCTATGTCAGTACTGCCAGTACAATATGTTCTATACCCATACTGCTGCATAAATACTGTCAGTACAATGTGTTCTATACACATGCTGCTGTGTCAGTACTGTCAGTACAATGTGTTCTATACACATGTTGCTGTGTCAGTACTGTCAGTACAATGTGTTCTATACCCATGCTGATGTGTCAGTAATGTCAGCACAGTGTGTTCTATACCCATGCTGCTGTGTCAGTACTGTCAGTAAATGTGTTCTATACACATGCTGCTGTGTCAGTACTGTCAGTACAATGTGTTCTATACTTACAGTCGGTTGTAAACATGGTGGCAGAGTGGTGCACGGACTCAGGGGCCGTAATAAACACAGACAAGGCATCGGTTGTGTGGTATTCCCTGGATTACCGAATCGTGAAGGCAAATGTCCTATGTATTACATTGAATTGACGTCCTCTCAATAGAAAGAGCAAATTAAAGTACTTAGGAATCACCTTCGAAAGATGTATGTCTTTTAAAGATGATGTGGAGGCTTTCGTGGTGAAGGCTGGAGTGGGACATAATGTACTGAGGGTGATGGCAACAACCGGGGTAGAGCAGTGGATGCTTTACATGTTCTTTCAGCAGTTAATAATTTCAGTCAGAGAGTATGGTTTGGGGCTGCTGACAGTATCAAATAGCCAACTTGAAAGATTACAGCGCATTCCGAATGCAGCCATGCGGGTGATTCTGGGGTGCACAAAAGACACACTAATTATATGCATGAGGCATATCCTTGACTTCCAACAATTGCGGACCGGCATAGGGTCCTTCAAGCAACTGGTACATGAGAATTGCTGCAGACAAGGGATCACCCCCCCCCCCCCCCTTGCCTGAAGCCATGTATATTTTGAAGGGTCATAGACTGAGACGAGGCAGGTCCTGGATATGGCACAGGCATGAATATCTATCAGCCAGGTGTGTGAAATAGAGGACATCAATCGTGAAAAAGAGTGAGTAAAAGTACCGGAAGACATGTCGGTCTGGCACAAGGTAATAGTAACACTGGGTTGTGAGTGCAGAGAATGGGCAGCAGTCGACACAGTGTTTGAGGTGCAACAACTGATCCAGGATAACACACATCAAGGTGACATAGTGATCTATACTGATAAGTCAACGATGAGAAACAGTCGTTATGGATGGGGTTTCATTGCTTGAAAAAGTGGAGTCCGGCATAAGACTACGACCTCCAACATGAGAATGGAGGTGGAGGCAGTAACAGTAGCCTCCCTATGGTTGGAGGAGACCGCTGCAACAAACATGGTATTTATTACGGACTCACCGAGTATGCTTAGTAACGTGGCGAAAGAAATGTTTTCTGTATAATGGCTCGTCTCGCTTCAAAAGGTCACATATTGTGAGAATTCTATGGATTTTCTACCCTGGTCATGTGGGAGTGTGGGGGAATGAACAGGCTGATAGGCTGACAGGGAATGCACCTCTCGGTGGTAGATTACCTATGGATAGGGGCGAGGTAGTTGGGCGCCTGTGGGACCAGGGAAACTGACTGAAAACCAGTATGTGGAGAGAATGATATGGCGGCGGGTTGGCAGGGGTTCTGGACGAATCTCAAAACTGAGAGGGAAGATCAGGAGCACTTTCAGTCTGATGGCAGTTGGAATGATTAGCAATATGACTCTTCGCTATCTGTTGAACGAGGGGACGGAGCACGTATGGGAATGTCCTGAGGGCAGCAATGTCGGTTCTTAGCTTAACCCAACTCAACAGTATTCTCTATACCCATGCTGCTGTGCCAGGACTGTCAGTACAATGTTTTATATTCCCAGTCTGATGTGTCAGTACTGTTTGTACAATGTTTCCTATACCCATGCTGCTTTGCAAGGACTGTCAGTACAATGTTTTATATTCCCAGTCTGATGTGTCAGTACTGTTTGTACAATGTTTCCTATACACATGCTGCTGTATCAGTACTGTCAATACATTGTTTCCTATACAATCTGTTGTGTCAGTACTGTCAATACATTGTTTCCTATACAATCTGTTGTGTCAGTACTGTCAATACAGTGTTTCCTATACAATCTGTTGTGTCAGTACTGTCAATACAGTGTTTTCTATGCACACGTTGTTGTGCCATCAGCAGTAAGCCTGTCAGTGCAATGTTTTCAATGGGTGTGTACCTGTAATTGCCACAATACTCATCTATATACTCGCTGAGCATGATAAAGTCCACCAGGGACGTAACCACACGTTGAATACTGTCTTCGGGGATTCCTCGCATACGAGCATACATTGTTAACGTTTCACGAGCAGTCAACTGGGCAATGAGAGGATCGAACTGTGGACAGTAGCCCATGTTGGCTTGAACCTGTCCAAGTTAACAGAGTAGCTCCAGGTTAAATGTTATATCTCTAATAAAACGAAAACGAAGTTCTAATAATGACGTGACAATGAGGTGAAATCTGTTAACATTCTTCTTCTTTCTCCTTTGTCCCCGAATGGTTCATGGCACTCAGTCAGGTCACCCCAAGCCGTTCTATCCTTTGCTATATCATGCAGCTTTGTTCATGTCCTCCAAATATGATTAATTTCTGTCTCTACTTCTCTCTTACGTGAGTTTTTATGTCTCCCTCTGTTTCTTTTGCCTTGTATATTTCAGACTAAGGACTTTCGTATTATACTTAAGCTGTTTGTTTACTCCGTTCTCCCTGGTTTGCATAATCCCAACTTGCTAATCTCATAGTGTGTCATATCCTCCACCACCTGTGCTGTCTTTCCAGATCCATATATAGTTATCCTATACCAGGTGCCAGTTCTGGAAATCTCCCTGGATGAAAGGAAGACAATCTGCGATACTCATTTTACCCGCATTGCACCATATCTCTCCTAGAGGAGCCCCACTCATTCCTCTTGGTTGGCTTTGTTATTCTTCTTTCTATATCTTGAGACTTGCTCATGTCTGATTGGGTTTTACATCAACAGTTTTACTGCTGAATGAGGAGACAACAGCCCAACGCCCGACCCTACTTCCTTGCCTCTTACTACGTGAGACGGGCCTGCGTGCCCAATTCTTATTCCTGTGAAAATAAAGTTTGTTCGTTCATTCGTTCTTTCTATGGCAGGCGCCTATACTTTGCTTTCCCTTAAGGTCCCGATAACATACCAGTGGAAACATTGTTTAATCACCTTTTACAACATACACGATGGATTCCAATGTTACAATTCTGTCCTTCTCCTGGGGGGCCGAAGTAATACATCGTTTTATCATAACTAAGTATACTAAATATTGATGGTGTATGATTGTGCTTGCTCTATATGGTTTTATAATAACAGAATATAATGAAGTTTGATTATGTTGTGATCTTTCTAAGAGTGAGAGTTACTTGGGAAGTTGAGTGGAAGACCTTTTGATGTCAACGTCATACAAGTTTATGCACCAACAGCAAACCGCAATGATAACAGTGTCGATTGCTTTTATAATGATTTAAAGAATGCCTTCAAGAAATTCAAGAATTCTGAAGTAAGTATCATAATGGAAATCAACAGGACGGATGCATAGTAGGCAAGAATGGACTAGGGGAACAGAATTAAAGAGGTTGCAGATTTGTACAGTGGGCAAAAGAGCATGATTTGATTATTGGAAACACCTAGTATCAACAGCACCCAAGGAGATTATGGACATGGAGGAGTCCTGATCATAAGATCAGAAATCAGGTTGATTACATTCTCATCAACAGGAGATTTCGAAATGCCTTAAAAGTCACAAAAACTATACCAAGCGCAGACTGCTACAGCGACCATAGATTAATCATAAGCAATATACATATCAAATTAAAGAAAGTCAAATATACACCAAGAAACACAACATTTGATCTACGGGCACTGAAGAGTGAGGAGATACAAGGTAAATTCAATGTAGAAGTAAAGAACAGATGTGATGCATTGTCCGAAATGGAAATATTATTTCAAGTTGTCGGCGACCAAATGAAAATATTAAAGAAATCAGTCAACCAAGCTGCAGAAACAACCATCCCAAAAAAATAAAGATAATGGGACGCAAGAAATGGATGACAGAGGACATCTTAAAACTCATGGAAATAAGAAGAAATAACACAAATAAACATGAAAAATATGAAGAGATTGACAGGAAAATTAGGAAACTTTGCAAAGAGGCAAAAGAAACATGGCTTGAGGAAAATTGCAGGGAAATTGAAAACCAACACCCGGAATACAAAATTAATGCTCAAACGAATTAATGACATCTCTAACAAAAGAACACACACATCAACGGGTTGCCTAAACACCAATTATGGCAAAATCATAATATAAAATGATCAGATTTTACATGCATGGTCAGATTTTGTGAAAGATCTTTATAACGAAACAAGAGAAACGTATGATCTTCGGAATAATAATGAAGGACCATCAAGTTTGAGGATGGAAGTTCAGAATGCTCTTAATCATATGAAAACTGGCAAAACCCCGGTCTCCAGATCTTTTTTCCCTGTACAGTGAAAATATTTTCAGAAATAGAGAAGATATGAAAGGAATCATCATTGGAGGATAGAACATCAATAACATTAGATATACAGATGATACAGTGCCGATTGCAGACAATTAGCAGGATCTGCACCATTTAGTAGATGCGGTTGTTGCACACAGTGAACAACTAGGGTTATAATTAAATTGTAAGAAGACACAGATTATGGTTGCCACTAGGAAGAAAGAAATACCACAATGTAATATACAAGTAAATGGGAATATTCTTAAACAAGTGAATCGGTACAATTTTCACGGAACAGTCATAACATCTGATGGGAGATGTCTTGAAGAGATTAGAACGAGAATCGCCATGGCGAAGGTAGCATTTTGTAAGATAGAAAACTTACTGATCAATGAAAAGATGTTATTTGCAACAAGAAATAGAGATTTAAGGTGCTACATACAACCTGTGCTTTTGTATGATGTGAAGCGTGGACAATAAGTAAACAGGCTGAAAAACATCTGACGGCTGTGGAAATGTGGTTTCTGGGGAAAATGCAAAGAATACCATGGACAGATAGAAAAATCAATGACCAAGTCTTAAAAGAGACAAATGAAAATCTTAAACTGATTAGAGAAATTAGACGTAGTCAACATTTTTGGTCACGTTGTGAGAAGAAATAAATTGGAGAACTTGGTGACAACTTGCAAGATTGAGGGGAAAAAGAACAAGAGGATGACAGTGGAGTAAATACCTGGATGACTTAACCACGTGGCATGGTCGAGACAAGAACATTAAGCTGATCCACGACTCTGGTGATCGAGTGAGATGGCGAGACATGACCTCCCACCCTTACTGGAATGGTACATGATGACGATGATGTAATTTTTTCCTATCCTATAACATAACGTTATAAATATTGATTGTGCGTGATTTTTTCTTCTATATATGATTGTATAGTAACATAATATAATGCATATTGCTGGTGCATAAGTTTGCTTTATGGTTTTATTTCCCACCTTTGTAAATACCATTTTTGTTACGAAACAGATACATGAGCCTCGAATTCGGACTGACTTATCTGGACAACGACCTTGGAACGTTAAAGGACTTTTGAGATTTGGAATATGGAATGTACGGACACTATATCGAGCTGGAGCGGCCGAAGAACTAACCCGGGAGCTGGTTGAATATCAAATGGATATAACAGCAATTCAAGAAATAAGGTGGCCAGGAGAGGGTATTTTAGAGCAAAATGGAATGCTTATAATATACGGAGGAAACACAAAAAATAAACATGAATTAGGAACAGGATTTGTCATCAAAAAAGAATTATGGGGAAACGTTTTAAACTTTAAAACTGTTAATGACAGGATTAGCAACTTACGAATAAAAGGTAAATGAAAAAATATAACGATGATTAATGTACATGCACATACTGAAGAGAAAGAAGATGATATTAAAGAAGACTTTTATAATGATCTGGAAGATGTCATAGAAGAAACCCCCAAACAGGACATCCTGATTGTGCTGGGAGACTTCAATGCAAAAATAGGTAGAGAGCAAACTAATACAAAAGTGGCCGTTATGGAAAGCCTACATATAACTTCAAATGATAATGGATGGAGAGTCATCAACCTGGCAGAAGCCAAAGGACTGCAGATTAGCAGTACCAGACTACAATGAAAGGATATACACAAACAAACTTGGAAATCATGTGACAAGAGAACCTATGATCAAATAGATCACATTTTAATTAACAACAGAAATGCATCAAACATACAGCAAGTTAGAAGTTATAGAGGAGCTGAGTGCCACAGTTACCACTTCCTCGTTGGAGCAAAATTTAAAATAAAACTTAAGAGAGCTTTCTATACTAAATTACAAAGATTACATCCAACATATAACAGAGAAAAACTACAAGAAATTACAGTCAAAGAGAAATTTACAGATGAAATAAAATGTAAACTTGAAACTCTTCAAAACCCTTTGGAGGAAAGCGTTGACCAAACTTGGTTGAACATCAAGAATACAATTCAATCTACCGCAGAAGAATGTCTCGGTGTGTTAACTACGCATAGAAAGAACAGATGGTTCAATCAAAAATGTGAAGAAGCAGTCATTAGGAAGAAGAATGCCAGACATGTATGGTTAAATGACATCAATAACATCCAAAAGGAAGAGCATTATAGAAATGAATGTAAAGAGGCTATAAAAATAGTCCGACAGCAGAAGCGAGAATATATGAGTAATATAATCAAAGATATGGAAACTAATCACCAGAAAAATTAATCCAGAAAGTTTTTTAAAGAACTGAAGTCAATGAAACGAGGGCACCAACAAAACACATATGGTTTAAAAGACAAAAATGGGAATATGATAAATACCAATGAGGAAATGTGCAACACATGGAAAGAATATTTTGTTGAATTACTAAATTGTGAAGCTCCAAGTAACACTTTCCCACAGGAAGAGGTTCTAACATGTGAACCACAAATTGAAGAACCTACATTTGAAGAAATCCTATATGTAATCACACGACTTAAAAATAATAAGACAACTAGGACTGATGGAATTGCTGCTGAATTTATAAAGGCAGGTGGCCATGCATTACATCTAAAGCTATACGAACTAATAATAAAGATCTGGAGGACAGAAGAATTACCCCATGATTGGAAGGAATCATTATTGATACCTATCTTTAAGAAAGGAGACAAGTTCCCATGTGAAAATTATAGAGTAATATCACTACTGTCCACAAGCTATAAGATACTACCCGCAGTATTACTAAATAGACTAAAACTATACTCAGAAGACATATTAGGTGACTACCAGGCGGGTTTTAGACAAAACAGATCAACAATAGATCAGATATTTATCTTACGACAAATAGGCGAGAAAAGTTGGGAATATAAAAGAGATCTCCATAACATTTTTGTGGATTTTAAAAAGGCTTATGATAGTGTCCATAGGAATAGTCTATGGAATGCTATGCAGGAATTTGGAATACCAAGGAAGTTAATCAACATGACCAGACTATGCATGGAAGATACTTATAATATAGTAACACATAAAAGCAGGAAATCAGACCCTTTCCAAATAACATCTGGCTTGAAACAAGGGGATGCACTATCGCCGCTACTCTTCAATCTGGCTCTAGAGAAAGTTGTAAGGAAGGTAAAGGAGGACTGTGATATTGGAGGAACATCCAAGCTGCTTGGTTATGCAGATGATATAGATATTATAGGGGAAAATGAATAAAAGACATTGGAAATATTTACTCACTTAAAGGAAAAAGCCCAACAGATGGGGCTGGTTATCAACCAAGATAAGACAGAATATATGGTAATTTCAAGAGAAGGAATGGCTAAAAACTCTGGCCACATACAAATAGATAATATGACCTTTAAAAGAACGGAAACATACAAATACCTCGGTACAATCTTCAACTGCTCCAACATCATAAGGGAAGAAATACAAACTAGAATCAATTCTGGAAATAAGATATACTATGCACTACAACATCTACTAAAATCAAATGTGTTATCTCGTAACACCAAACTCACAATATACAAAACACTGATCAGACCAGTTGTGCTGTATGGCTCTGAAACCTGAAGTACAACGAAAGGAGACGAAGCCTTATTACAAACCTTTGATAACAAAGTTTTAAGACGCATCTTTGGACCCATTAGGGATACACAAAGTGGAGAGTGGAAAAGAAGAAGTAACAAAGACATTTATGATCTGTTTAAGTCCTCGCTAATCACTGGTATCATGAAGGCTAATAGACTAAAATGGCTAGGGCATATAGAAAGAATGGAAGATAATAGGGAAACAAAACTCGCTTACACTCAGGAAATAAATGACCGTAGACCCCGAGGTAGACCAAGAAGACGGTGGAGAGATAATATATATACAGACCTAAAGGCACTTGGAATCAACGACTGGCAAGAGAAGGTCAATCAGAGAGACGAATGGAGGCGGATTGTATCTGCAGCAAAGAACCGCAATGGCTCGGAACGCTGAAGAAGAAGAAGAAGAATAAGAAGAAGAAGATGTATGGTTTTATAGTAACATAATATAATGAATATTGCTGGTGCATAATTTTGACTTCTATGTATGGTTTTATAAGAACACAGCATGCCGGCTCCGTGAAAAAGGTGTTACGGACGCAGAAAGCAACGGAAAACTACTGAACGTAAACTTGTCAAGACATCAAAACAGCAACAAGTGCTGGTATTGACAGCAACGTCCTGTAAAGAATAGGCAACTAACTAATTATTAACATACCATAACGAATATTTCTGGCGCATTATTGTGTATACTCGAAATGGTATTATAATAAGAGAATATAATGACTACGTAAGATACAAGATCTTACCTGCTTTATGTGATTTTTTATATCAAATCCTTTGAGATAGGCATTGCCTCCCGTGACTATGGTATCCCCGGTTAACATTTTGAAGGTGGTAGTCTTTCCTGCACCGTTTTGCCCCAGAAGACCAAAACACTCGCGGTCTGGAATGCCGACACAAACATGATCCACAGCGATGAACTCGCCGTACCTCTTGTACAGGTTCTTCAGCACCAACGAGTCTGGGAATACACCAGAGTTGTACATGAGGCGCTGTACTGTAGTGCATTTACATTTGGTTGCCTCCATATAAAAGTCCATATCTCAGTAACTAACTGAGGGAAAATGATGAGATTTAGCATATAACTTTATCATACATAAGTCCAATCAATCAATCAATCATGTGCCATGCCGGAAAGCGTGGGCGGTCAAAGCATACAGACAATAGGGATTATCATATTAAGATTAATGGTAATGTATTTAGAGATTGGCTCGAGAATACTGTGCTTCCATCCCTAGATAGACCGTCGTATCCAATTATGAACAATGCATGATATCAATGTTGTTGCCCAAGAAGACAAAATACGTACATCATCGAGCACAAAGGGAGCAGTAAAGATATGACTCCGAAAGGAAACCATACCATTTCCAGAAACGTATTTCTAGCTAGAATTGTTGTCCCTTGTAAAACAGACGCCAAAAAGCAAGAAATATCAAATCGACATGTTGATAGAAGAGCGTCGTCATGGGTGCTTGAGACTTCCGCCGTACCATTTTCATTTTAACCCTATAGAACTTGTGTGGGCTAAAATTAAAGGACAGGTGGCAGCAGACAATACTATATTCAAATTGTCTAACGTCAAGATACTAATCCAGTCCGCGCTATTAAATATTGATAAAAGTTACTGACAAAATGTGAGGACCATGTGTTGAAAGAGGAAAAGGATTATTGGAGAAAGGATGGATTGAATTTTATGCAACCGAGAGCAGTCATCAACCTACTGGAATCGTCCGACACAGATTAAAGTCTGAGCAGATCGCAGACCTTAATCCACGTGCACACCAACTGGGATATTTTGCTACAAATATTCCGAAGAATTGCAGGCCCCAAACATTACAGCATCGGCATAAACAATACAACTTGTTAATGGCAACAGTTTGTATTCCATGGTGATTAATTTTCAATTCCGTGAGCCCTCAACGGTGACAAACTACTGACATTGAAAAAACAAAAAGCTCTAGACGCATCGAATACCAACCGAAGAGTAATATTGCGGTGGGAACTTACATATTGTAGCATAACAAGAAACGTGAGAAGAAACACGTTGTCAAATGAGGGGACAACACACGAACATACGAATCATTCTTTAAACTTCAATGAAAAGAGGACCAACATCTTGACCGTTAAGAAGAAAGCCCAGTACAGAGACATTCACAGCTATTTTCGTCCTGCATAACATGTAATCATGTTCCGTCTCAGCAGAGCAGACAATGCACCCTCTCCCATACGAATCTGGATACGCCTTGTGTTTGTCATCCGAACTGGCGGGGGCAACTGCATTACTGTAAAACACATTTGTTAGCTAGAAATCACTAGTTTTTCATCAAAACATCAAAGAAATGTCGCCGCTTCTCATGATTTAAGTTGCTTTTGGACCTATCAAGAGTGGGGGTGGGGGTAAATATAAGACGGCAGGAAAAATTTCATAACGATGCAACAGACAGTTTTCAAAATAATTGATCGTGAATGACGGCATTCATTTCTGGACATACTTTTTTTTTATAGCTGTTATGTGTGTGTGTGTGTGTGTGTGTGTGTGTGTGTGTGTGTGTGTGTGAGTGTGAGTGTGTGTGTGTGCGTGTGTGTGTGCGCGTGTGTGTGTGTGTGGGTGTGTGTGTATATGAGTGTCTGTGTGTCCGTCCGCCCATCCATCCATCCATCCATCCATCCATCCATCCATCCATATATTTATTATTATTATTTGCCTGCCTGCCTGCCTGCCTGCCTGCCAGCCTGCCTGCCTGCCTGTCTGTCTGTCTGTCTGTCTGTCTGTCTGTCTGTCTGTCTGTCTGTCTGTCTCTCTGTGTATATCTATATATATATATGTAATAGAATGTCTGTGAGTCCGTATGTTATTTATGCGTTCGCGAACGGTCCATCCGATTGAGATGAAATTTTCTACACGTGTTCTTATCCTACCCGTGCAACCAACTGTCATAGTTTGTTAGTTTACAAACAGATATTTACGTAATAAAATTAAATTTCATTATTACATTATAATTTATATATAGCGAGGGGACTTAACTTAAGAAAAGTTATATCAAGATGCATAACTTTTAGAAGCATTGCTATATATATTATATATAATTGTTGCATTGTTATCAAAGCTTTATAAAATGTTTGTCTACAGTTATTTACAGGCATATAAGTGCTTTAAGGCATTTTTAAAGTTTTCATAAAAATAATGCATCTATTTTAAGTACGTGAAAATTTTCTAACTCATCTTTTTATTTTTCTTCGACATCTATACAGTAAACCCAGCATGTATTGGGTTTTCGTGATATCTTGGTAAATTTACGTTCAGTAGTTTCAGATTGCCCTATTTAGTTATTGCGATGAAGATTGTTCTCTTCCAATCTGTTCGCCATATTTCCGGAAACGGGAACGGAGGCTTATATGACTACTAATATAAATTAAATGAGACGCTCCCCACCAGGGACTGGGCAAAGCCGGGGCGGGTCGTCTTTATTGGGAACGAGAACGGGGGCAGGGGCCGATTATGAATTAAATGAGACGCTCCCGGCCGGGGGTTGAGCGAAGCCGGGGCGGGTCGTCTTTTTTGGGAACGGGAACGAGAGCAGGGGCCGAAAATGAATTAAATGAGATGCTCCCCGCCAGGAGCTGGGCGAAGTTGGGCCGGGTCAGCTAGTACACACACACACACACACACACACACACACACACACACACACAAGCTGACGACCCAGCCCGGGGTGCCTATCCCCTGGTGGAGAGCGTCTCATTTAATTCATATAAGTAGTCATTATACATTCAAATACATTTATCAAAGCGTCGAACGGTTTCCAGTCTTCTTGCCTTTGCTCGCCTGTTCCAGATGAACGTGCTTGAACAGTGCGTATTCGATTGGTTTCCAGATGAACGTGCTTGAGCAGTGCGTACTCGATTGGTTTCCAGTCTTGCTTCCCGTTGCTCGTCTGTTTCTGAAGCTCGTAATGCCTTTTGTGTGTGTGTGGGTGGGAGAGGTGTGTTGGAGTAGGGAGAAGTATGTGGGTGGGGTGATGTGAGTAGGTGGGGATGTGAGTGGGTAAGTGGGGATGTGAGTGGGTAAGTGGGGAGGTGTGGGTTTGTGGGGGATGTGTAGGTAGGTGCGGAGATAAGTGGGTTGGTGGGTAGAGGGATGTGTGTATGGATGGAGCGTGGGGGTGGGTGAGGGATGTGTGTGAGGATGATGTGTGTTTGGGTTGGTGTGTTTGCGTGGGTGTTGGTGGGTAGTGGGATGTATGGGTGTTGACGGATGGGGGATGTGGGTGTTGGTAGGTTGGGGATGTGTGTGTGGGGGATGTGTGTTTGCATTGGAGATGTGTGAGAATGTGTGTCGGTGGGGGATGTGTGTGTGGTTGTTAGGGTGTGTGGGTGGATATGAAATGTGTGGGTGGGCTGGGAAATATGTGTGTGTGTGGATGGAAAGATGTATGGGTATGGGTGGTTAATGTGTGAGTGGGTGAGGGATATGTGTGATGGTGCGGGATGTGTGTGTGAGGGGTATGTGTGTGTGGTGGGTGTCAGAGTCTTGCTTTCAGAAAATAACACAGGCTCGTAGTCACCAACAAGTGTGATACAAACACGGTCACAGAATGACTTGACGTGACGCGCTACAACTACAATTCAAACACTTTATTCACACATCTCACTCATCACAACCATTACATGCATCGTACAATTACAATGACGATGCAATAATACATTCAATATATATATCAATACAATGGATACAACTTACACGCGCACTGTCTCCTATTATTCACACAGGCGTTCTCTCTATTCGCGTTCATACACTCAAGTATACGACCACCATTCATTCCGTCTGTCTTGTCCAACGCTCCCAAGCTGTCTGCCCGCTAACCACTGTGAGTCTCGCTAGTCGGGGTTGCGTCCCTGCGTGGACTTCATGACCCACGCCTTCACCGACTGGCTATTCCTGACACAGCGTGGTTAGTGTCGCTCACAGGTGGACCCCGGGCCGTACTCGCCAGGCGTCGTTGACGACGACGCAGTAGAACTAATGGGGGAGATTATGACATTCTCCTGCTCTCCTTTTCATGAAAGGGGGAGCCTTTCATGTAGTCTATATACATATGGGTTTATTTAATAAACCTGTCAGAATCGACCCATTATTTGTCATCTGACATGACCCTTTGGTTTATATTTGACATCTGTAAATAATTGTAAGTTATATACACACATTCTTTAATGCTGCGATGCAGCAACACTCATCAAGTACAATCCACTCGATGGGTTCTTACTTTAGTTGTAATATGACACAGCCAGTCCGGTAGCTATCAGCGAACACGCAACTACCTCCCGACAGATAAACAAAAATTCTAAAAACGACATGTCAGGCCGCGAGTCGTCTCATAATAAGATGACTCCAACATTTGACCTCAACCTCATTTGGTCGGAAAGTCTCATGAAGCTCTACAACTTCGGTAATTAATACCATGCACAGCTGACGTCATCTTGATGTGTCACTAACATGGCAACCTGAGAATGGCTTCTATACATGTTACACATTATTACTAATTTCAATTGTTTCCCTTGAAACAATACAAAATCAATGGGGGATAATTTCAACATGCTGTCAAAGAAAATAAATTACATTAGTAAATCAATTTCTAAGCGTCATAGTTTGATGCTTATTGATAATAGCGAACTAAATGTCACTATTGCGAACAAGTTAATCAAGTTATGGTTCTCAGATCGCATCTATCAAAATCCTTACATACAATTTGTCTATGTAAAATTTCAGCTCACAAAATTGATATAAATCGTAAATTCTTTGTGAGGATTAAACTATAGTCTGCTACTTTTCAGATAAATTTCACAAACACCGGAAATACACAGCTGGTGTGTTAAGTTGTAAATAACACAATGTTCTTCCGTCTGGATGTTCTATACTGGAACGGAGTATACAGTTTATAAGCACAGCTGCCGGATTAACTCTTTCTTTCACAATATGGAATAAATGTGTTCTGTAGAATCCAGATGTCACAGTCTTTCTCGCACAGATTAAAATACGTCAGAACACTCTGTCTCGCAGGTAATACGGATATTTGAATAATTCAAGTGAAGTAAGTCTTGAAATCACGTAGCACTGTTCGTTACAATGTTTATAGTTATTTAAAGTAATGTTACCTTTCGTTCACATACAATACAAGTATTCATCACAAATATTACTATATGTAAATATACTATATATATATATATATATATATATATATATATATATATATATATATATATATATATATATATATATATATAGTATATTTACATATAGTAATATTTGTGATGAATACTTGTATTGTATGTGATCGAAAGGTAACATTACTTTAAATAACTATAAACATTGTAACGAACAGTGCTACGTGATTTCAAGACTTACTTCACTTGAATTATTCAAATATCCGTATTACCTGCGAGACAGAGTGTTCTGACGTATTTTAATCTGTGCGAGAAAGACTGTGACAGCAGGGGAATGAAAAATCTGCAGAGTAATATAGCGCTCAGCAACACGGCGAATTATGAAATGTATTTCAGTAACGCTGTGTAGAAAGTGTTATAGGGACAACGTCCCAATGTAAATATACTATATATATATATATATATATATATATATATATATATATATATATATATATATATATATATATATTTACATATATATATTTATATTTACATTGGGACGTTGTCCCTGCTGTGTGCGCTCAGGCACCATTGGGCTTTTGGGTGTGACGTAAGGACATCGGGAAAGAAGGTGAGCAATCGTATTTTGAGTGCCAGAGATATGCCTGACTTCAAAACTGAAATCTTGCAATAATAGTGACCATCTTGCTACACTGTGATTGGTAGGCGTACCCGTGGTGATGATTTTAACGGAATGTTGTCTGTCTCTACTATGAAATGTGTTCCAAGAAGGAATCTGGATAGTTTTCTAACCGAATACACAAGAGCCAACGCCTCTATTTCTGGCGTCGACCAAAATCGCTCTCTGGTCTTTAATTTCCGACATACGTAATACACTGGGTGGAGAATTTGATTGTGTTTCTGCAGAAGTACTGCCCCAAACGCTACGGAGCTCGCGTCTGTTCTCAATCTGAAAATAGTACCAAAATTTGGTAATTTAAGAATCGGGTTACTAGAAAAGTAAGATAACACTTTTGTAAATGTTGGTCTTAGGCATTCGCTGTGTACAATTTTGTTAGGTTTGTCTTTTGTTAGTAGGTTAGTGAAACATTCTGTCAAAGTGGCAAAGTTTGGTATAAACTGTCTGTAATAATTCAACAGACCTAGGACACTTCGCACTTCTTTCTTTGTTGTCGGAAGTGACAATTTCAGAATTCGTAACACGATGTTATAGTCAGTAGTGACAAAGCCATTACAAATTTTATAACCCAAAAATGAAATTTCGTGGTAGGCAATGTCAACTTTCGATGGTTTGACTGTTAGTCCGTGCTGTCTGATGCGGTCAAATGTCTGTTCTAATGTTGTTACATGGTCCGTCATAGTTTTGTCATCCGTACAAATGTCTCAGTCTTGTAACAGTTGTCTGCAATTGTCTGTCTCTGTCTGAGTCAGATTAAGATTTGTCTTGATGTCATGCAGATTTTCGTCGTGTCAAGTGATGGGGTCGGTTCTTTCGTCGGTGTCGTCATCATCTGTGTGGTCTACTATCGTTGTGCTTGATGCTGTCTCGTCTTGGTCTTCGTCTCTGTTGTAGTACGGTTTTAACATGTTGATGTGAAATATTTTATGTTTGTCTTTCACTGCTATCTCATAGTCTACCGTCAAGATCTGTCTCAGTACTTTATATGGCCCTTGCCATGAGTCTGTCAAAAGATGTCTGTCGCTTGGCAAAAGAAGTAGTACGTCCTGTCCAGGTGTCAGTGTTATTGACCTATTTCCTCTATTTACATACTGTCTGTAAATAGCACCAGATTGTTTCAGTGCTTCTTTAGCTAACACACAAGATTTCATTATCCTATCACGCAATGATGTTACACGTTCGTATGATGATACTGGTTTATGTACAGTTATACTTTCAGTTAACATAGAATGGTACATAGATAATGGGCCGCATGGTTTGGCTCCATATACAAGTTCAAATGGTGAGAAACCTGTACTGGAATGAGGTACTTCGCGATATGCAAATAGTATGGCAGGTAAATAAGTATCCCAGTCTTCAGGGTGTTCCTGGGTAACTTTTGATAACATATGCTTGAGATCCCTTTCATCTTTTCTATAATTCCCGTCGAATGAGGGTGGTTTGGGCTGTTAAAGCACTGCTTTACCCCTAACATTATAGTAAAGGCTTGAGTGGCTGCAGCTATGAACTGACTCCCACGATCTGAGAGAATGGTATCAGGAAACCCTACTCTAGAAAAAATATGGAAGAAAACTTCCATAACATCCTTGGCAGTTATATTCTTAAGTGGAATTGCCTCAGACCATCTGCTACAGAGGTCAATTATCGTTATTATGAACTTATTCCCTCTTGATGGTAAGTGGTTAAGAGGACCTACAATATCAACAGAGATCTTTTCAAAAGGTCTACTTGCTAGATATGTTATTTGTAGTTCAGCTTTCGGATGTTTACCCTTTTTGACAAGCTTCTGGCAGATGTCACACGTTCTGCAATATTGCTTGGTATCACTGCAGAATTTAGGCCAGTAGAACTGAGTAAGTAGTCTCGATCTAGTTTTCGAATAAGCTATATGCCCTGCAAAGGGTATGTCATGTGCTAGATGTAATGCTTATTTGCGGTGTTCGGTTGGTAACACCGTTTGCTCAGTGGTGCTGGTACCTTTGGTGTAATACCGTGTAAGGATACCACCTTTCAGTGCAAAATGCCATCTAGAATTCTTTGTTAGTCTTGGCTTTTGGCCTATTAGATTAAAATACCTGTGCAAAGATAAGTCGGCCTTTTGGGCTGTTATGAAATTCTCCCTCATGGTTTTAGGAGGTAATATAACTGGGCTTAACATTTCCAAAGCCTCAGTCTGATCAATTTGATCTAGCACTTTGGCAGTAGATCTAGTTACTGCATTTACAATATCAACAACATGACATGGTGATGTTACATTTATATCCATACATTCATGTGATGAACTTAATGAATTGGCAAACATACAATCATTCACAGGTGATAATACATTTTCAACAGCATGTTCAGTTGAAGATGATATTGCATTATCAACAATACATTGGACAGAAGAAGTTAACCTCAGGAAAGTTACCCACAATTATGTCGCAACATGGGTTGGATAATGCTGCGCATTTAACCTTTCCTGTGAGAAATGGGGTGTCAATATATGCCCATGCAAGTGGGTATTTCTCGATGTTACCTTAGAAAGTTCTGCATGTAGCATGTTAGCATGCATAATCTGAAGGTAAAATAAAGTCTCTCTTAAAACCAATAAGAGTACATCCACTATCCCGTAAAACGGTAACAGATTTGCCATTTACAAATCCTTGGTGGATGTTAAGTTTACCTCTGGAGTTTATTACCCAATTGGCTTCTTCATTGGCAATAAGTATTGAGTGGCCACATGTTAATAGGCCATCTTCATGAAAACGATCACAGATGGTACATTTGTTAAGATGAAATACATCAATAGCCTGTGCTGAATTAACAGGATGATTTTATACTGTTTCTTCATCTGAGGAAGAGCTATCAAACATGGCTGCATTAGCCTTTCTGGTCATTTGTTTACCTTTACAAGCATGACGCCAGTGGCCATATGCTTTGCAAAGGAAGCATTTGTGTTAGTCGTTTATAGCTCTTTCTCTCCTTATCTTGCTTATCTATATAGTTTTGCAAGTATGTAAGGTACCCAGGGTGTTTGTCACACATATCATTTTCGTTATGTGACAGATGGCAATATCTGCATTGGTAATACTTCTCAGCAGATTGCTTAAAGGATTTCTTGTTACTGTAGGGACCTGACTTCGTTCTGTCATAGGTAGCGGCTGCTACAAAGTCTGTGTCAGTCAATCCACTAGTAAAACAATGTTTGTTGGCTGTGAAATAAGCCGAACCTCGTTTCTCTATATGTTGCACACTCTCGCACTCACATTCTTTCAGAAACTTAGAAAATGGTGGTGGTAGAGATGACAGAATTTTATCTCTAAGAATGAGGTCTTTCAACTTATCAAAGCTGTTTACTTTGGCTGATGAAAGCCATTTACTAAATACATCCTGTACTACTGAGATGTAGTCAGAGAAAGTTTGCGTTGGTTTTGGAGCTAATTTGCTAAACTGTTCTCTGTAGCCTGCTTCATCTAACAGGAAGTGTGACATAAGTTTGGACTTAATATATTGATAATCTTTCCTAAGATCTTTGGGAATAGTCTCTATCACTTTGAGAGGTTCCCCAGAAAGACTTCTCATATATATAATGTTCCATTCAGTCTCTGGGATCTGATAATGCTCCATTATCGTTTCAAAGTTCTGGGTAAATGCTGCAATGCAGTCGCCAGTTGTGACATTTTTGACGATCCCTTGGTACTTTTTGTACTGATTCTCTTTTTCTAGTCTTTCTGACTTTCGAGAATCTTTCTCTGCTGATGTTTGAGCTTCTAGCTGTTTAATTTTCAGCTGCATTTCAAGTTCTTCCCTCTTACTTTGGGCTAAGATCTCAGCTTTTCTTATTTCGGCATCTGTTTCTGCCTGTTTAGCTTTTGCAGCTAATCCTGATTGTTTCAAAGCAGCGTCTGATTTTCCAGACACAGATTCTAATTCTGCTCTTCTCAGCTCCCTTTCGGCAGCTCTATCTTCACGTTGGATATACTCTGCATACTTTGCCTCACTCCATTTTGTCAACTCATCACCAGTTAACTTTAATTTCAAACCAGATTCGATGAAATCATTCAATGTGGACATTATGAAGTATATCAAATACAATGAATGTACACAAACTAGTTAATTATGGTGTTAGTAAATAATTTGTACAGTATTTATCGAATACAGCTTGTACCTAAGCCTACACACAAAAGTATATGTGAAAAAAAGCTAATACTTAAGTGACTTTGGAGCTCTGGAGTACGAGGAGAACTGCACCAGAGAATGGCTGCCTGAACGTTACTACCCGGAAAAATGAACTTCACTTGCTAACGGTTTCGGATGTCACAAAAACCTGTTGCTTTTGGAAGAAGAAAATATTAGGACATGTATGTTTATGTGGTGTATGCGTTGTCAACTAAGTTTTGTATGCTGTCAAGTATGTTTGTTAGTCGTACTGTCGTCCGTTCAACACATTCAACAACTTGCTTTCCATGTTGCTTTCTTTCCAAAACTTTCCCCTTACACACACGATCAATCCTATTTTGCAACTAATTCAAAGATGGCTGATACGTTCACACTTATGGTTCAAATAGTCCAACAAGGACGATGCACCCACGTTTACACTTATGGTTCAAATAATCCAACAAGGACGATGCACCCGCGTTCACACTTGTCAGAGTCTTGCTTTCAGCAATAACACAGGCTCGTAATCACCAACAAGTGTGATACAAACACGGTTACAGAATGACTTGACGTGACGCGCTACACCTACAATTCAAACACTTTATTCACACATCTCACTCATCACAACCATTACATGCATCGTACAATTACAATGACGATGCAATAATACATTCAATAGATATATCAATACAATGGATACAACTCACAAGCGCACTGTCTCCTATTATTCACACAGGCGTTCTCTCTATTCGCGTTCATACACTCAAGTATACGAGCACCATTAATTCCGTCTGTCTTGTCCAACGCTCCAAAGCCGTCTGCCCGCTAACCACTGTGAGTCTCGCTAGTCGGGGTTGCGTCCCTGCGTGGACTTCATGACCCACGCCTTCACCGACTGGCTATTCCTGACACAGTGTGGTTAGTGTTGCTCACAGGTGGACCCCTGGCCGCACTCGCCAGGCGTCGTTGACGACGACGCAGTAGAACTAATGGGGAGATTATGACAGTGGGGGTGTATGGGCGGGTGGGTGGAACATGTGTGTGTGTGTGGGGGGGGGGGGGTTAGCTTGAGTGGATTGGGGTATGTGTGAGTGGGTGGAAAGATGCGTGTGGGTTGGTGCGGGATGTGTGTGTGGGAGGTGGGATGTGTCACATAACATGGGAATATGCATTGCTTATGCTTACAACATTCATTTGACAATGTTATTTTCCTATGTGAATGCATCATGCACTCTTGATGAACGAAAGATGAGTGATTGGAAATGCCGAATGTAAGACGGGCCTACGCGCCCAATTTGTTACCCTTTGAAAATAAAGATCCAGTCAATTCACTTCAATTTTTCTTTCTTGCTTGAGGAAAAATTGTTGATTTTAAACTAACTATTTCAGTTGGATCCGCGGGATTGAGAACAACATCTGTACAACATTTCAACTCAATCGGATGGATCCGTTTGGGAACGCATAAAGGACACACACACAAACAAACATTCTCTTTATATATATATATATATATATATATATATATATATATATATATATATATATATATATATATATATATATATATATTGGTTTTACAGCCTGCGATTCAGATTTTGTCCTAGCCCCAAGCACCCATTGAAGCAGGCAGGCAGTGGCGGATCAGCACCCAATTGGCCGGGGACTGCCCAGCTTGAGGCGGGCGGTAGCTGATCAGTGACACCTGTAGGTGTCTCCCACCGTCAGAGGCAACGCGTGGCACCCCATGTCTACGCCAACTGACAAGGACTTATAACCCGTAACAGTTGCCTCTCGCTTTGATTCCGAGACCAGTTAACACCAGGGATGGAGTTATTGCCTCTCCATAGCACAAAGCCTGGGCTAAAATATAGAGATCATGTGTTGCCCATGCAGTATGATCTCTCTCTCGGCCTGCCTAGTTCACTCCAGAGGAAAGGTAACACCCCTACATCTAAAACAAGACAAGCTGCAGAAGCTGCCGGATCAGCAAAGCAATGCTCTAACTGTCCGCCTGTCGGAGCTTCGATCCTAGACCAGCCGCCAACCAAGGCTTAAGCCCTGGTCTGCCCTGCCATGACATTTTGTCTTTAGCTTGCATTTCCTCGCACCAGGGTAAGGCTTGTACCCTCCCAATTGCGCTCTTCCGCCCGAAGCCGTTGGCACAATGTGGGGTGTCGGGTTTGGTAAGCGCCGCCCAACGTTCGGCGCTAAAAGAAACCAGGTAGTACCGTCTACTGTTATACGGTAGCTCAGTCATATCTGACTAAGACCTGACGCTACATGCTTCTAACGAATTAGAACCGAGACTCTTCACTGATTGTTGAAGATGGGGATATCCCAAGGGCTGTGATTTCGGATCTGGACTCAACTGAAACCGTGAACCAGCCGAATGGCCTGCGTGAAGGTTACTTAAAGACGGTCACTCCATCATGCAAATCAAAGTGTGATTACAAGGATCAAAAACCGCGAACCAGCCGGATGGCCTGCGTGAAGGCTACTAAAAGACACTCACTCCATCATGCAAATCAAAGTGTGATTACAACGAGCAAAAGAGAACAATGTACTAATCTGAACAGGAACTGCAGGAATTAAAAATAACAAGCTCTGGGACTTGGAAAACCAGAAGCATCTGTGTGAATTAAATAAAGCTATTTGAGGAGAAGAGAACAAGTTGAGATTCTAGTTACAGGCATCAATCAAAAACTCAGGAGTTTCTCGTCTAGACTAATGGTGATATGTACAAATTTGCATATCTAATGTTATTGATGTTTCTTCCTTCAATGACGATTCCTTTAATTTCTTCTACATTTCTGAAAATATTTTCACCGTACAGGGGAAAAAGATCTGGAGACGTTACACATTCCTGTCTCACATCTCTCTTAGTAGGCTTATAATGACCTACTTTATTACCAATCTTTATGGCAGCTGGTTGTTTCCAATATATGTTTTTTTACAAGTCGAAGGTCTTTCCCATTAATTTTTAGGTCTGCAAGATATATATATATATATATATATATATATATATATATATATATATATATATATATATATATATATATATACACACACACACGCACATGTGTGTGTGTCCGTCCGTGTGTGTGTGTGTGTGTGTGTGTGTGTGTGTATGCGCATAACATAAGCAGTAACGGGAATCATCTGTTCATCACTATATACTGTAAATGAATCTCACCCTTAGATGTCAGAACTGAAATGGAAGTGGAATTGATACGCTTCCTTTCAGCGGCCACATCGCTGTCCTCTGTCATATTGCCTTTGACTTTAGTATCACCAGACGATGCAGAGACTGAGTACCTGAGGGATAAACCACCCGAAAAATGAACGTTCGTGGACGCACCTGCCAAGAGCTGTCGCCATCTCCACTAATCTAAACGTTCAACATTTTTATCCACGTACAAATAATAATAATAATAATGATAATGATGATAATAATAATAATAATAATAATAATCATCATAATAATAATAATAATAAAAATAATAATAAAAAGAAAAACAAGTATTTCTGAGGGAGAAAACTGAAATGACACAATCACATGAAGTACCAATATTGGTAACGTTACAATGGTAAAGTATTAACCGACTTCTCTTATGATATCTGTAGTACAGGAAACCACATTATAACTGGTAGAGTCGCATAGCTAAACCGAGATATGTTTGTCTTACTGAATCTATAGCCACAATCCAGGAGCTCGTTGGTGCATGATCCCCAGCTGTACTGTGCATAACTTGTTTCCACACATTTCTCTTTCCTAGATGTCATTACATCCTAGGCTTTACTGCATTTGTATATGTTATCCCAAGGGTGTCTCTGATGCATTGCATCCCTATTGTATTGGTGCAGAATATGACAGATGTGACCAGGGCACCACTCTCTCAAACTTATGATTTATCTGTTTTACAACACTACATACATGATCCAGCGACTGGCTTTCCGCCGGCTGGAGGACAAACCAGCACACTCATGTAGTGACTGTAATGGACAGACAGAGCATGCTGAGAAGGGTGACGACATCCATGCTTCGTGCAGAGTGGCATGCTTCAATTAAACATTTAAAGATAGTGATCACCCAGTGGATTCACACCCCCCCCCCCCTTTTCCTTATTTTAAGAACACGGAGCTGATCCACGACTCTTGTGATCGAGTGAGATGGCAGAACATGACCGCCCAAGCTTATCGGCATGGCACATGATGGATGGATGTGTTAGGAAGTGAGCAGGCAGTCTGATTGGCTGGGTCTGCACGGCTAGGTGGAGTACTGGTGCGCAAGGCCGATGTGGGTAAAAACCAGTTGGAGTGGTGTGTTTATTGTTGAAAAACACATATATAACCTGGGAAGAATGATGCGCCAGAAAGTGACCAGATTATCATGCCGACACTCAGTAATCCGAGGAAAGGCCAAACGAGCATATAATCAGCCTGCAACAGGTACCATTAGTATTGGGGCTCTTCGCTGGCTGTTGAAGACTAGAGGCGAGTGCAAATGGGAGACGTGTCAATGTAACGTAAAATCTTGAAGTTGTCGATCGATGAAAATATGTCGCGCCATGCGTCTGCAAGCAGCCGTCATTCTTTGATGTGTTGTTGATCGAGGAAGGACTGTCGCGCCATACGTCTGCAGACAGCGGCCATCCTTTTGATGTGATAGACAAACTGTCTGGGTAGAAGTCGGCAAAATTTTTTGTTGTGGGGGAAAAAGTTCTCTAGATCACAGACAGGAGACATTTTCCTGGATGAAAGGTACATACCCGCCAGTTGTTGACATTAAGTCGGACATGGAGAGAGAAAAATAGTTTCTAGACATCTAGTGTCTAGACAGTTTGTGACGTCATTCAGACAAAAGTATTAAAAACAGTCTGGATAAACAACTTTGGAGGTAGTCGACCAAAAGTTGTGAAGCGCTACGGACGTGTGCAATATTCCTAGTTTGTTTCTAGAGAGAGAGAGAGAGAGAGACTATAGTGTCTATTGTTGATTTATATCGGTGGACATCTATCCAGTGTGTGATTTCATAGTCTCCATCTCAAGCAGGAATAAATATATGGTATTTAATTTAAATAGATCTAACTTAGATTATTCTTAGGAATCGAGTGTAGTAATGTGCGTTGATATAACGTATTATAAGAGCGTCGGCAACAGTAGCCTATCGCGTAGCTTAAACTAGCTGGTGTGAGATATCATTTAACTCAGTGAGTTAAGGACAATGTAGAGGGATGATATTTAGGGAGATTGAGGATGGTTGGGGGGATGAAGGAAATGTCAAATGGTAGGATCTTCCAGTAGGGCATCTGCTGGGTTTCTGCCCATTTCCTTTAATCTTTCCTTGTCTTACCATGACTCAGACCGATGTGATGAGCTCCTCGGCCTTATGACAGAGGGTGGTTCTCTGTTATATATCTGAGTGCGGCCGTCGGCCTACACTCCCCTAATAAAGGTCGGAATCGGGTTGCTATCACCAGGTGTGTTCTCTCTTCAACAGGTTCCACTGTAGATTTTACCACCAACTTGAAGAAAGTCATGGCTCGAGCATTGAAGGCAGAGTTTACTGAGAGGCTTTTGCACTGGGTCCATAACCCAGAGGGTCTGCAGGAACCTGGCCTCTGCTGAGCAGGAAACGATGGTTATTTAAGTGTGTTTCCTGAGTGATAGTTTACATCACAGTAAAATCAAGACACTGACAATAACACCTGTACCAGGAACACTAGTAGATATAAATACCGGGAAAATTAACATTTTGAGTTACAATTGGTGAATTCCTATCATTACCAATTAACAGTGTGTGTTACAATTGGGGAATTCCTATGAACAATTAAATACTAACATTTAGTTTTCCAAAGTGACAGTAACATTATTTTTAGGATTCTCTGATCACAGAACATTTATGAACAGAGTAGTTACACTGTGTGTTTTAGATTGATGATCAATATTGGACTGTTTTCACTATTGATGACCAAGCATCTGGATTGTCCAAGTGCTATCGGAGGAAGACGACACTTGGCCTGAGAGACACATCATTTGGGTGAGGTCTTCTGTCCATCATATATGGTGCTGTTGTGTGGTCAGTACAGTGATGAAACAGACTTTGCTCCTGAGCTATTCGGTCTGATTCTACATACACACTAGATTATACGATAGACATTCTACTCATACACTTTGCATATACATGACACTTTTCTCTATTAAACTAATTTGTTGTTTTTGTTAGAGCCAGTGTTGTGTAGTGTGTTTTGGGAAAAGAATGAGAGGGGGGGCTTGGTTCAGTAGTAACAGAGAGAGAGAGAGAGAGAGAGAGAGAGAGAGAGAGAGAGAGAGAGAGAGAGAGAGAGAGAGAGAGAGTGTGTGTGTGTGATCCAGGGACTGACGGGGTGTTGTGGACAGAAATCAAGAAGATCCTCCAGATAATGATATGGGGTTAAAAGAATGACGGTGTTGATTCACCTCACCCCAGGGACAACATATATATAATACGACAGTAAACTGCTGTGATGCCTGTTCTTCACTCAACACACACCCCCATTGACGTAACTCTGGTGCTAGTTCAGCAGTTAACGTCTTATATTTGACATGTGTACAAAACGATAGATATATAAGGATATGTTGTTTGCAATAATCTTTCTGGGATTTTATTTACATATTGTTATCTTTCTCTATTATTTCTAGCCTGGCTAGAATTGCTGTTGTTTGTGTAGTTCTTGCTCCGTGTTCTGTTTTGGCTCCGTCATGTAGCAGAGATCATAGATAGTTGAATTGTGTGTGTCTACATTTTGTAATTATTGTATACTAATTGTTTTATTTGTCTGTCATTACCTGGGGGTATTCTGTAAAGGATTGTATAGTTTCTAGAAAAATGTCTCACATGTGACGTTATCTTATTGCAAGTATTACTTTCCTCCAACTAATGCCTGCATATCGTCAACTTAGAGTGGATTTTAAATAGTGTCTTCTCGAATCGTTATTGTTCCATTGTGAGCAATCAAAGATTCTGAACAGGTTTGTTTCCTCCAAAGCTATGACACACAATTAATGTTATAATTAGACAATCTTGTCGCACAACTGGTGCCAAATCAACATTCTATCCTTCCATCTAGGATAAATGCGCTTGTCATGTTTGAGTGCACGACACACTTGTCCACTATCTTTTAAAAAAAGAAATTAGCAACTACGTAGTACACAAGTATATGTTACCCAAGCTCGTTCTATTTGTCATAGGGAAAACTGAGGTCGCAGATTTGTTCACAAGTACTTCTACCAGCCGGAGCCACGGTGCAGTAGTGGTTAGACGCTTGCCTGCTGACTCGGTGTCTAAATCAGGGGTCACCAAACTACGACCCGCGGGCCGGATCAGGCCCGCGACGTCATTTCATCCGGCCCGCCAACGGTGCTCGAACTTGCTTGATATGACGTATGGAACACGAGAGATTGTGATACAATTTAAATGTAAATATGTTTAGAGTAATAGGAGATCTTCACACGGGGCGGAAACCTCCTGGCTGCTATTTGTCTCAAGTTTACTATTTTCAATGATAAATTAGTGTATCTAGATTTCATTGTTTAATGTAATGTTTCCTTATTTCGCGCCATCCCAAGTCCTTCCCTGGTTCGTGGTAGCGCCACCTACGCTCTGACGTTACGATGGATTCCATGGCAACACACACACACACACACACACACACACACACACACACACACACACACACACATCTTTCTCTTCCCCAGAAGCGTCCGGCTGTCAACAGAGGTTCGATGCTCCAGAAATATTTACATTTGTTTTTTGCCAGTCATCCATTTTATATGTATGTAACAAGGAGTTCTTTGTTTAACAGTGATAGGTAAGTGAACTACAAGTGTGAATATAGGCAATAAAGTAGCAACCATAGCATTAAAATGTCACAGAAGAGTCGTGTTATAACGAAAATATTATTCCCAGCTCAGAAGGATCGCCCGGTCAAGGTGTTAATCGAGCTGGTCTCTAGGCCAGTGTTTTTCAACCTTTCTGCTGCAGCAGATCCTTACGCAAATGTTTACGTTTCTCAGGGAATTATGTGCGGTGATCCAAGTGTCTGTACTACTTTGCGTAATAAACCAGATGGGCAGAAAAGTTGTATTTCAATCTGTTTTGGCAGAACCCCAGACTGTCACTAGCGGAACCTCGAAAAAAAATATCTGCTCTATTTAGGCCGGCCCTATTTATATATTTTGAAAACCTTATTATGTGATATATTCTATTACCAAAGGTACCTATAAACTTTATGCTTTTGGTGAGCCGTAGCTTCACCAGTGACCCCTAGTCCTCTGCTTTTCCTGTGTTTCAATAGGATGTTAATTATATTTCTAATTCAATGTCTTTTTCATTTTCAGATCCCGTGTACTTCACCCTTCATTGTGGCAACTAAGAAAAGAAAAGTGGACGCTGAGTGCGCCGTTTTCAATTAAGAATATGGAGTAAAGTACTTCTTTGTGGAAACAAAGGACTAGAAAACCAATTGCGTGATATGCAGCGAAAGTGTTGCGGTTTTGAAAGAGTACAGTCTTCGGCGTCACTGCGAAACAAAACATCTATCAACATATTCACAGTTTTCTGGAAGGCAACGCTCTGAGAAATATGAGTCCATGAAACGTGGTTTAGAAATAGAAAGAGATCTCTTCACGAGAAAGTTTGCTGAAAATGAATCTGTCACTCGTAGAAATGACAAAATAGTGCATAAGATGGCAGAACGAGGAAATACGTTTACTGATGGCAAATTCATCAAAGAGTACATGTTGAAATCAGCAAAAGACTTGTGTCCCGAGAAAGCCGACTTGTTTGGAACTATCAGCATTTCGGCAAGTTCAGTTGTACGAAGAACAGTAGAACTCGAAAAGAACATAGTGCTACAGATACCCGAGAAAACTAGCAACTTTTTGAGGTATTCTTTGGCTCTGGATGAGTCTACAGATTTCTCGAGTACGTCACAATTTCTCGTGTTCATTCGTGGTATCAATTTTGACTTTCAGATAACGGAAGAGTTGGCATCCCGTTTGCAGCATGAATGGAACAACAATTGGAAAAGACATTGTCATGGAAGTGCGAAAAGATTTGCAAGACTATAACCTTCAGTGGAATCAGCTTCGAGGTGTTACAGTTGATGGGGGAAAATATATGACTGGAGTGAGGAAAGGTCAGATGAGGAAGATCAGGACTCAGTTGGAAGATATGCAACTTCTGGGCGTTCTGTTCATACATTGCATCATACATCAGCAAGCAATATGTGGGAAAGACTTATTATTTCTTGTATACTGAAACCAGTCGTTTCTGCTGTGAACTTCATTCGGTGACATGCACTCAACTACCGTTAGTTCCAGGATGTTCTTGAATAAATTGATCCTGAATGATGTGAATTGCCTTATCACACATCAGTGAGGTGGCCCAGCTGCGGTAAAGTCCTGTTTCGTTTTTACAAGCACCGAAACGAAATAGATGTTTTCCTCATTGAAAAAGATAGAGCTGATCCCCAGCTGTCAGATCCTACCTGGCTGTCACAAAGTTGTCATGTTTGGTCGACATAACATCCCACACGAATAAACTAAATTTGAAACTTCAGGGAAAGACAAACCTCGTCTGTGATCTCTTCAGAATCATCAAAGGATTTCGGAGAAAGCTGTCATTGTTTGAAGCACAACTGGAAGGAGGAAACTGTTCTCATTTTTACAGTTTCAAAGAGTTTTGCGCTACAATCGCCGAAGATGTCAACCTCGATTTTCCGAAAATAAAATTATTTGTGACTAGAAAAAGCATTTTTTAGAGAGATTTTCAGATCTTGACAGAACTAAGAGTGATATTCTTCTGTTCTAGAATCCGCTCGATTGTAACCTTGATTATGTGCCAGTTGAACTACAGTTGGAGCTCATTGATTTGCAAGCCCTTGTTGAAAGAGAAGCACAGAGAAGGAACACTTGTTGAATGTTACCGCTGCTTATCTGATGTTGAGTTTCCGAAACTGAAGAAATTTTCCGCTGGTATGGCACCAGTGTTTGGAACAACTTATGTCTGTGAGCAAACATTTTCAAAAATGAAGTATGTGAAGTCAACACATCGAACAAGATCGACTGGTGAACATTTGAAAGCAATTCTCTTGATTGGATGCAGCTATCCCAAACCAAACATTGATGATATCTTGAAAGCCAAATATCAGTTTCACAAATATCACTAACCGTTTTTTGCTGCTTAGTTTGTGAGATTCGGATATGTGCACACAAGGTCTGATGTAACATCTTTTTGCTAACGTCGCCTTCATTGATAACTTTTTTAAAAAGTAAATAAATATGTTGGTTGTCTTTGTTTTTTGTGCATTGCACGCCACTCACCCATGATTAACTTAGTTTTTCGTAATTTTTACCAGAGCCTTTGTTCTGGCTTGCAAGTATTGTTAAAGTTAGTTGCATATCCTTTACAGGACGTCTGCAGTCAACACCAGCATTTGTTGCTGTTGTTGATGTCTTGGCAAGTTTACGTTCAGTAGCTTGCCATTGCTTTCTGAACCACCGGCACCCATACCATAGCGTAAAAAACCAGCGCTACGCGGTCTGCTGTCAAATCGGCGCAGCTGTGTTTCTAAAGCGGGTATACGGGATTACAAACCGCGTCGGAAAGACCTTCGCCACGGAGATCGGCGTAAGTATTGTACAGAACGAGTATCCGGCCCGCGCTCGTCATTTTGTCAGTTATCCGGCCCGCCGTGAAATACGTTTTGTGACCCCTGGTCTAAATTAATCGTTAAAGTTGGACACAACCTCACATTGGCACCAGGAAATCTCTGGCGAGGTGAAGGCGGCTTGTCTGACACTGACCCCGTCACTCAGCGAGTGCTGATTGGTCTATAACAATATGGGTTTAGCACCATCTGCCCGATATGTAGTAAGGTCTGTGCAAGAGTTCTGTACCTTTACAATAATACGTGAATGCCTAACACGTAGGGTATTACATGACATGAGGCTGCCTACCGTTTCCTAAGCCAGCTATCATTTATGCCTCCATTAACGCAACCCGAGAATGTACCTTCAGTTCAAGTTGATTTTACTGCCGCATACATCACAAACGTCAGTCTCAAAACAAGTACATGACCCATTCTCACGCTCTGAAGTGCGTTTGACATGTGGTGCTGTCCCCATATTTTCATATACAAATCGGCTCTTGGTGGACGATGTGGTCATTGTCTCCCCGCCAACCCTTACTTCCCAGAACATTTCCTGGTACACATTTCAGGCTGGGTCAGTCTGACAGCCCAGGATTGTTGGGGAAAAATGCTTCGGCCGAATTTCGAACACATGGCCGAGTCTCATGTCGATGAAAGGAAACTCCCAACGCCACTTCCTAGTGGTTGAGGACGGCTAGACTGGCAGAGTGTAGGCAAACGCAAGCCACGGGGCCAAATAGCCCTCGAGTAAGTGGACAAATTTGCACGTGAGCAGTGAAGAACACTCATTTGTCCCGAAAGCCGGCGATTTCTGTCAAAGTCAGAGGTCACAAACCATCTATATGGATGTGGAAAGTCAGAGGTCACAAACCATCTATATGGGTGTGGAAAGTCAGAGGTCACAAACCATCTATATGGATGTGGAAAGTCAGAGGTCACAAACCATCTATATGGGTGTGGAAAGCCAGAAGTCACGAACCATCTACATGGATGTGGAAAGTCAGAGGTCACAAACCATCTATATGGATGTGGAAAGTCAGAGGTCACAAACCATCTATATGGATGTGGAAAGTCAGAGGTCACAAACCATCTATATGGATGTGGAAAGTCAGAGGTCACAAACCATCTATATGGATGTGGAAAATCAGAGGTCACAAACCATCTATATGGATGTGGAAAGTCAGAGGTCACAAACCATCTATATGGATGTGGAAAGTCAGAGGTCACAAACCATCTACATGGATGTGGAAAGTCATAGGTCACAAACCATCTACATGGATGTGGAAAGTCAGAGGTCACAAACCATCTACATGGATGTGGAAAGTCAGAGGTCACAAACCATGTATATGGATGTGGAAAGTCAGAGGTCACAAACCATCTATATGGATTTGGTAAGTCAGAGGTCACAAACCATCTATATGGATGTGGACAGCCAGTAGGGAGTACCAGATTATCGTCTCAGGCATAGTTTTTACGAACATAGCACGTATATTGAATAGAAAAGTGACAAGTTCAGACATTCACACCCAGTGTTTGGAATAACCTGAAATAACATGGCAGACTGTTGTTATACGCTTTCGTTCTCTAATTATTTCACTTTGGATGGTAACAGCTAATTTGTTATAACACGATGCAATTTGTTATAGCACGATGCACATGGTTATAACACAATGCAATTTTGCAGTAAATTACAATTCTCGGAGAGGTTTTAACACGATACCTTAGACTCTGTTATATTTTAATTTTAATTGTATACTAAATGTTATGTGTTCTTGTACCGCCACTGCCCTCTGATGTAAAATGTAATGTATTCTTTTGCCGTCTATGAACTCTGGTGTAAAATGTAACTTACTCTTGTAATGTCTATGCAGTCTAATGAAAAATGTAATGTACTCTTGTACTTTCTTTTCACCCTAATGTAAAATATTATATGCTCTTGTACCGTCATTGTCCTCTAATATTACAAACTATGTGCTCGTGCACTCTCTACGTCCTCTTATGGAAACAATTGTGTGTGCTCGTGTACCCTGTGTGTCCTGTAACATATTTTACTACCGGGTGTTTGTAGAGTCTCACTACACTTCGTATGTAGGTCGAATTTGAAAAATGAAGTACATAATGTCATCAAAACATGTGCTAACAATTTATTTAATGTCTGTACACGTTATTTAATGACTGTACACGTCTCTTCATATTGTCTGCAACGTGTCTGTTTTTATTTCCGTGCGTATCGACCGCCATTTCGAGACATTTTTTCAACCAAAATAATGCCTTCGTCCGTTGTTAACACCATTCTGTTTGGAGTGCAGAGAAGTACTCCAGCAGACGACAGCCATTCTCTACATATTGCTTCACGATAGACTATGGAGCACATGTTTCACGACGTCATGTACTTAATTTTTCAAAGTTGTTCAGCAGACAAAGTGTAGTGAGACTTTACAAACACCCGGTATTAACAAATAGACTGAATGCGTTCCTTGAGTTGGTAATGTCAGACTTCTAAAATCAATATGGACAGAATGGGTTGATCTGTTTGTTACATGCATCAATAACTACTAAAGCAAAATAGTTGACGAGCACTAGACGTACATTAAGTCTTACCAGAGCACCTGAATCAGGTTATATTCTATTAATATCAGAACAAGAAAGAATAGAAATCCTTGCATAGCCATGCCAATGAGATACTTTCCGATGCCTGGACTTTCCCAGCTGGTGTACTCACTCTCGAAGCTCACACATTCGTCACCACAACTGTCTGTTGGAATAGTATCAGATCAGCAAGGACTGTTTCAGTGAAGACACATACAGGAGCACACTAAACTTTGTTGCGTATCCCTTACGGGACGTTGCAGTCAACATCAGCATTTTTCAGCTGCTGTTGATGTACTAGGCAGGTGTTACGTTCAGTAGTTTGTCATTGCTTTCTGAACGACCGGCTCCCATACCAGCACGTTATAACACAACGCGACATGGTCTGCTGCACAAATCGGTCGCAGCTGAGTTTTGAACGCCTGGTACCCGGCTCACGAACTGCGTTCGCAAGCCTTTAGCCACGGAGACCAGCACACTAAAGCAATCACACAAAGACAAACTCACACACGCATACAAATAAACAAACGAACAAACAAACACACATATATAATTGCATTTGTTGTAGGCTAACCTCAGCCACTATTGGCTGTTTGTAATGTGACTAGCCAATGTGTGTGTGTGTGTATGAGTGTGTGTGTGTGTGTGTGTGTGTGTGTGTGTGTGAGAGAGAGAGAGAGAGAGAGAGAGAGAGAGAGAGTCTGTGTGTTCGTGCGTGCGTGCGTGTGTAACATATTCATAACAGCCGCAAGGACATAGATTAAATTAAATGTTCTTTTCGAGAAACCTCTGACCTCTTATCCACTTCTTCAGCCTCATGCACATATACACAAAATAATGTTTCAATGTTAGGAGTTATTCAACTGAAAGCCCATCATGTCTGTTTCCGGTGCAACACTTGGCAATATTCTAGCTGTGTTAGACAGATTGCGTTAAACACAATTTTAGACCTTCATAGACGTCGATAACAGATAACATCACATTAGAAATGATCAATGCCTTAGAACAGGAGTGGGCAAACTACGGCCCGCGGGCCGCATGCGGCCCGCCAAGTGATTTTATGCGGCCCGCGAGGGCATTTAGAAATAAAATATTTTAATTCGTTTTTAAGTTATTTATTTGAATTTTACAGAATTTCATGTACCGTTATGATGAGTGTCAATAAAAACGTAAGATTGAAGATGAATGCCGTGTTTTTAATGATGAATGGACAACTAAGTACTGTTGTATAAAAGTTGGTAGCAAATCAGTTTGCTTGTTGTGTCGTGAGTCAGTGGCTGTCTTCAAGGAGTACAATTTAAAAAGACATTATCAAACAAAACATTCCGATTTCGGATACAATTTAATGACCGAAGAGAAGGAAAGGAAATGCCTTGAGTTGGTGAAACATTTGGAGAAACAGCAAACTGTTTTCACTAAACAGTCTTCAATTCAAGATGTCGCAACTGAAGCTAGTCTTGTGCTGTCACACAGAATTGTAAAACAGAACAAGCCATTTTCTCATGGCGAGTTTATCAAGGAATGTTTGCTAGATGCAGCAAACATTATATGTCCAGAACAAAAAAATAAAATAGATTTGACAAGGAGAACTGTGGTCAGACGTGTTGACAAGATCAGTGACAATTTGATGAATAAACTTCAAGATGCAAGTAAACAATTTTTGTGGTACTCTCTTGCATTGGATGAGAGTACCGATGTACATGATACTGCCCAATTATTGATATTTATACGTGGAATAAACATGTCTTTCAAACCCACTGAAGAGTTACTGAGTGTTGAGTCACTAAAAGACACAACCACAGGCCATGATATACTCAATCCTGTTACTAACTGTATTGAAAGAAATGGGTTGGTTTGGGACAAGATGGCTAGTGTTACAACTGACGGAGCTCGTGCTTTGACTGGAAAAAATGTAGGTCTGGTAAAGTTGATAAGTGATAAGATTAAAGCAGAATATCCAGACCACACATTATTACCACTTCACTGTGTGATTCATCAAGAAAGTATGTGTAAAACTGTTTTGAATATCAAGCATGTTATTGACCCAGTCGTCAGTGTCATCAACCTCATCAGATCAAGAGGACTTAATCACAGACAGTTCAAGTCATTACTTGACGATTTGGAAACTGAACATTCCGATGTCCTGTTCCACACCAATGTTCGATGGCTGAGTCTCGGCAAAGGTGTTAAGGGAACTCAGAGAAGAAATAGTGATGTTCCTAGAGCTGAAGGGCATTGCATGTGACTTTAATACTAACATTGTCAATAAAGAGTGGCAGTTACACTTTATGTTTGCCATTGAAATTATGGAAAAGTTAAATGAACTGAATCTCAAACTTCAGGGCAATGGTGTGTTTGCACATGAATTGTATGTATATGTAAAATCATTTCAGGCAAAACTCTCACTGTTCTCCAGACAAGCAAGTGAAAAAAGATTTTGTCACTTCCCTTTGCTGAAACAAAAAACCATTTCTGGTGAAATGACTGAAAAATACAAAGCCCAATTAGATGCATTGATTGAAGAATTTGGATGAAGATTCCAAGATTTCAAGAAATTAGAGCCATAGTTCAATATTCTCAGTTCACCTTTTAGTGCAGAAGCTGATACAGCCACAGAGGACATACAGTTGGAGCTACTTGACTTACAAGCAGTTCATGACCTGAAAGAGAAATTCAAGACAGATAGTTTGCTGGATTTCTATGGATCTTTATCACAAGAATCATTTCCTAACTTGAAAAACTTTGCAGCTAAACTTTTATCATTATTTGGATCAACATACATTTGCGAATAAGCATTCTCTTGCTTGAAGATCAAGTCTAAGAATAGGTCTTTATTGTCGGACTGCAACTTGCATGCTGTCATGCGAATTTCAACAAGTAAACTTGCTCCAGATTTCAAGAATATTGTCAAAAATTGCAAGCAGTAACATACATCTCATTAGAAATCAACAACTGTAGTGACAATGTAGTCACTGTGTGTCTAAATTAAAGCCATTACTAGATAATAAAGAATATTTGTTATAATAACAAGTTGTAAAATCGTATTAACAAATTAGTAAAAGTTTTTGTCCATTTTGTCAAATATAATGTATAAGTGTATAAGTAAAATAAAATTGCAATAATTAGCTATTTATACTGCTTAATAACCTATAAATAATTAATAATTACTTATTTTGATAGGTTGCGGTAAACAAAATGGATATATATATATATATATATATATATATATATGCGGCCCGCCAATAGCTTTACATTTGTCAATGCGGCCCTCCGCACGAAAAGTTTGCCCACCCCTGCCTTAGAAGAATGTAGAATGGACCAGGTCACCAGACTGCTGAACGCAATGTATGATACTGAAGATATACCTCCTGAATTATGTAATTCTATATTTTTTGCAGTCTCGAAGAAATCAGGAGCCTTGGAATGTGATCAACATTGAACAATTAGTATAATGAGCCACATCATGAAGATTTTTGCTTATAATTATCATGCAAAGAGTTAGGAAAAAATACAACCGGATATAGGAGAAAAACAATGTGGGTTTGTAGAAGGCAAGGGCACAGTAAATGCTGTGGATATACTGAGAACAGCAATTGAACGTTCTATAGAAGCAAACACAGATCTATATCTTTGCTTTATTGACTACACAAGGGCTTTTGATAAAGTGAGACATGTCGACATGATAAGAATGCTTGAAGATCTACAAGATCTGGCACCAATACTAAAGAACAAACATGTATCAATAACTACTAAGAAGGCACTTTACAACACAATCTTCCTACCAACTCTGTGCTACCAATGCCAAACCTGGACAATGACAGAAAAAGAGAAAAGAAAAATCACAACAACAGAAATGAGGTTTCTGAGAAGAATACTCAACGTATCAAGAAGAGATAAGATCAGAAATGAAGAAATCAGGACTAAAGTAGGGGTTAAAGCTGCTCTAGATTTTATTAGAAAGCAGCAAGTCAAATGGTTTGGCCATGCAAGTAGGCTACCAGTCAACAGCATGCCACAACAAGCAATGATGTACAGACCAGATGGAAACAGAGGAAGAGGCCGACCACGTAAACGTTGGATGGAGGGAATAACAGAATCCATGGGAGTGTCGATATACGAAGCCCATAACCGGGCACTCTCACGAAGTTTATACTTCACCTCGACACCGCAAGGTACAAGAGGAACATGATGAGATGAGATGAAGATCTACAAATTGATGGAAAAGACCTTAGACTTGTAAAAATATATATTAGAAACAATAGGCTGCCATCAGAATTGATAATGATGTAGGTCAATATCAACCTATTAAAAGAGGAGTGAGACAGGGATGTGTAATATCTCCAGATCTTTTTTCCCTGTACAGTGAAAATATTTTCAGAAATACAGAAGATATGAAAGGAATCACCATTGGAGGATGAAACATCAATAACATTAGATATACATATGCTACAGTGTCGATTGCAGACAATTAGCAGGATCTGCAACATTTAGTAGATGCGATTGTTGCACACAGTGAACAACTAGGGTTAGAATTAAATTGTAAGAAGACACAGATTATGGTCGTCACTGGGTAGAAGGAAATACCACAATGTGATATACGAGTAAAGAGGCATATTCTTAAGCAATTGAATCGATACAGTTATCTCGGAACAGTCATATCATCTGATGGGAGATGCCTTGAAGAGATTAGAACAAGAATTGCCATTGCGAAGGTAGCCTTGTGCAAGATGAAAAACGTACTGGCCAATAAAAAGATATCAATTGAAACGAGAAAAAGAGTGTTGAAAATAAAACCTATACTTTTCTATGGATGTGAAGCGTGGACAATAAGCAGTCAAGCTGAAAAACATCTGATGTGATGGCTGTGGAAATGTGGTTTCTGAAAAAAAAAAAATGCAAAGAATAGCATGGACAGACAGAAAAACCAATTAACAAGTCCTTCGTGAAACAAATGAAGATCGTAAACTGATCAGAGCCATTAGACGTAGACAGTCAAAATTTTTGGGCATGTTATGAGAAGAAATTACTTGGAGAACTTGGTGACAACTGGCAAGATCGAAGGGAAGATACCAAGGGGAAGACCGAGAAATAAATACGTGGATGGCTTGGCCACGTAGCATGGTCGAGACAGGAACACGGAGCTCTATCCACGACTCTGGTGATCGAGCGAGAAGGCAAAAATGACCGCCCACGCTTATCGGCATGGCACATGATGAATGGAGACGTTGATAATCTAGTTAAATGAGAATTAAATACTTGTATATGTTGCTATTGTCGACAGGGCGGAGCTTATCACGAATGGACTGACCAGGACACGCAGGCGTGCGTGGCAACGACTAGATGATAGATTAGCTTCTGCTTCCCCGCTGGGTACAGGTCTACGGTATGATGAAGGTGATGTGGTGACGGTTTTCTGGAATCGAGTGGAGAGTGCATCTGAACAACCGGAGTATTCATATGTGGAAAGACTGGCTCCGAAGTGGATGGTTAGAGGGGCTGGGCGATACTCGAAGTGTAGAGGAAAAGCCAGGCAGATTTTTAATCAAACTGCTCCTAGAATAATTATCATGAGAACTCTTCTGTGGCTCATGGTATAGTATGTCCCACAAAGAATGCCTTCATTCACGATCAATTATGTTGAAAACTGTCTGGTCTGTTGCATCGTTATGAAATTTGTCCAGCCGTCTTATATTTACCCCCACCCAAGGAATATGTCTTTGATAGGCCCAAAAGCAGCTTAAATCATTGAAAGCAGCAACATTTCTTTGATGTTTTGGGGGAAACGTAGTGAATTGACGCTAACAAACTAGTCTTACAGTAAACCACGTTATTTCTGGTAAGGACACAAGTACAAGGCGTAGCCAGACTCGTATGGGAGTGGGTGCAATAAAAAAGTAGCTTAAAGTAGCATTGCACCGGGTTTTTATCCCATATGTCTCAGTCTCTTTCCGCAGGGCAGAAATCGTGGCACAAAGCACACACTCCGTATCTCCAGCGACGACCCTCTGGAGTCTCCGAAAAAATTCACTCGTGAAATGAAGGAATCGAACATACAACCCTCGGAGCCCGAGTCAGACGGCTTGACCACTTCACCACGGAGACTCCCGAGAGGGGTGCAATGTGTAATATTAGTAAAGACAGAGAATGTACAGAGGTATGGGGTAAATAATGTGTAAATTGACAGGAAAGTAGAAGGAATATATTTCTTACCTTATTTTTCATTTCCTTCTTGTTTCTTCAGCTGCTGGTTAATAATTGTACACAAGTATTCATGTTACTAGGATGCATTTAGCTTTTTATATTGAGTTCGTGAAAGCTTCCAAATAGCTGTGCGTGAATGTGCGCATGGAGTGACCAGAAATGATACCGCAATGTAATCATCATGCTTCTATTTTTAAGGATCTGTTCAGCTGTCTGTGTAGTTTGTTCACACGTACACATGGGTAACAGACCCGTTTTGAGTCTTTGTGAAAGACTGTCTACTCTGCTGTTTACTGTTCAGAGACGGAACATTATTACCTGTTTTGCACTATGAAAATAGTTGTCAGTGTCTCTGTAGTGGGCTTTCTCCTTAACGACCAAGATGTTGGTCCTTTTTTCATTGAAGTTTATAGATTGATTCGTATGCACGTGTGTTGTCCACTAATTTGACAACGTGTTTGCTCTCACGTTTCTTGTTATGCCACAATATGTCAGTTTCCACCGCAATATTACTCTTCTGTTGGTATTCAATGCGTTTAGTGTGTGTGTGTTTTTTTGTTTCTCAATACAGTTGTTTGTCACCGCTGAGGGCTTTCGGAATTGAAAATTCATCACTATTGAATACAAACTATTGCCATTGACATTATGCTGATGTGTAATGTTTAGGGCTTGCAATGCGTCTGAATAGTTGGAGCAAAATATCCCAGTAAGTGTGTACGTAGATTAAGGTCTGCGATCTGCTCAGACCTTAATCTGTGTCGGACGATTCCAGGAGGTTGATGATTGCTCTCGGTTGCATAATATTCAATCCATCCTTTCTCCAGTAGTCCTCTTCCTCTTTCAACACATGGTCCTCACATATTTTCCAGTAACTTTTATCAATATTTAATAGCGCGGACTGGGTTAGTATCTTGACGTCAGACAATTTGAATGTAGTATTGACAGCTGCCACTTGTCCTTTAATTTTAGTCCACACAAGTTCTATAGGGTTTAAATGAGAATGATACGGCGGAAGTCTCAAGCACCTATGACCATGCTCTTCTGTCAACTTGTCGATTTGAAATTTCTTGCTTTTTTGCGCCTGTTTTACAAGGGACAACCACTGTAGCTTGAAATATGTTTCTGGAAATGGTATATTTTCCCTTCGGCGCCATATCTTTATTGCTTCCTTTGTGCCCGATGCCGTAGGTATTTTGTCTTCTTGGGCAACAACATTGTGATATGATACATTGTCCATGATTAGACAAGACGGTCTATCAAGGGATGGAAATACTGTATTCTCGAGCCAATCTCTAAATACATTACCATTCATCTCATTATGATAATCCCTATTGTCTGTATGCTTTGATACGAACAAGAGCCCAGCATTCTTTAGTAAGCCATTGTGAGTACTACCAGCATAGGCTATGACCAAATTATGTCCTTTACTACTGGGCACATAACGCTTTATCTTTCCATCCATTGATTGCCATTCCTTTTCACTTGTGTGGTGCGCATTGATCCACGTCTCATCCAAATACACTATGTCATAATTTTCTTTGCGCATTTCCCTTATTTCACGTAGGTATCTGCTTCTCAAGGCTCCTAAATGCGGTTGCTCGCAAAGAATATTTCTACCGCCCTTGTACTTTCAAAAAGTGAAGATAGTGTCCTTATAATTTTCCACAAAGTTGTTTTGGATAGCTCTATGTTATTGTTCTTTCTCAACCAAACCCTAAGTTTTCTTACAGTCACTGTTTCTTTGGCATCAAGCATTTTTATAATGCTGGATAATCCTGGATATAAAATCCTAAATCTTTATAATGTTAGGAGTCTCCGTGGCGAAGTGGTCAAGCCTTTTGACTCGGGCTCCAAAGATCGTGGGTTCAATTCCGGGCCGCATCCTTCGGTTCACGAGTTAAATTTTTCGGATACTTCTGTGGACCGTCGCTAGAGCTGCGGAGTTCGTGCTTTGTGCGATGCTTTCCGCGCTGCGGAAAGAGACCGAGCCATATGGGATAGAACCCCGTGCAATGAAGTCGACCCTGTCGACTTTTTAAAGCATTTTTATAATAGCTCGCCTTATGACATCTTTTTCAAAGATGTCTACAATAATCTTTCTACCTACCGTTTTGTTATTGCGTGGTGGTTTAATTTCAGATTCTTGCACCCATCGACTCAAACCCAATGCATGAACTGTTCTTTTTTCGGAATTTGTAATAGTATAAAACAGTTTCCTGCGATCAGCTTCTTGACAAAAATATGTGTACAACTTCATAGCGATTCTTGAAGTGTACAATTTCGCATTAAATCCCATTGAAAAATATTCACACATTTCAATGTTAGCGATAAGTGGTAAGATTAAAAAAACAACAACAACATATTAATCAGGTTTCATGAAATAACCCACATTTTGAGACACATCTGAACAGTCCTTGTTTGAACAACGCGGGTAGTTGGCATAAGGCCAATCCCTTCAAAACACGTACACTATTCTAAATTGAGCGCTGATTGTCTGGCTACGCTGTAATACATTTAAAATTATGAATTTCATCTCAGACCCATAAATTATATACCGCATATAAACAAACTTTGAAATCTTCTGTAAAATCTCCAGAACAAATTTTGTTGTTGTTGGGTGGACATAATGATAAGGTTATATACTAAATCTCATAATTTTCCCTCAGTTGGTTACTGAGATATGGATGTTTATATTGCGGCAAACAAATGTGGACATACTATAATATACTGAATATACTGAATACTGAATGTAAGAATGGACATCACTACACTCGGAATTCAATGTATTCAGCAGTTCATTGGTTTGTGAAGGGCGGTTACAAGTCATGCTTACAATATGCTATGTTAACAAATGCAAACGTGCGGTATTACATACACGTCTGTGGGGCAGAGTGAAAGATAAAATAAATAGTATTAGTTTGAGGCATAGCAAGATATTTAGACATTTACGTTTATGGAAAGCATCAAATTTAAAAAAAAGATTATGACAAGCATAAAGGCTTGTTTTATTAAATGAAGAACAGCTAATTAAATAATTCGTTTCCATTAGGATTTAGGGAAAATGTATTGCATATTTCAAAACATAGAACACATTTTTTTCATACGGCTGTGAATCTTGAACAATTAGTAGACAAGTATGCATATTCACATAAATGTAGTTTCACTAGATAGTGTTAAAAATACAATGAGAAGCAAAAAGAATAATCTAAATGTTCTAAAAGAGACAAAATCTCGCAACTGCCCGTGTGTTAACGAGACCAAAGGGGAAAGTAAAGAGTATTAACATTGTAACCTACCATCACGTCATAAGAGCCGACCGAGGAAGCTCCGCCGTAGTTACAGAGACCCTTATGGGAAGCACAGAATAGTAATCCATGGTAACCTAGCATTAATTCATTCATTCAGTAGCATGTCCTTTGCAGAACCTCGCCCCCATAACAACCTTCCGGAAAACCTCTCGATCATAATCAAGATGTCCCGCGTCCTATACACCCATCTGGAGATAATCCGCCACATCCTGCACCCATCTTCTCTTTGGCCTTCCTCTTCCTCTCTTTCCAGGCATATACCCCACCATTGTTCTCTCCAAACTTTCGTGACGTTTCAAGTGACCAAAATATTTCAATTTTCTTTGTTTTATCGTTTTTAATAGCCAACCTTCTTAAATATTCAGATCTTGAAGTATTGATGCATTTGTTCTTTTCTTTACCCAAGATATCCTTAGAACTTGTCTATAACATTTATATTCAAAGGCATGCATATAGGAAAAGCGACGAAGGAAGGTTGCGTATAGGACTGGCTTCCCCATCCCGTAGATAAAGTTTAGCTGGCAATTCCAATCAATTACGATCAAGTCTAAAGATACAGGGAAAAGAATAACCAAACCAACAAGAGGAGACGAGGCTCTTCTAGAAGAGATACGGCGCATTTCGGAGATAGTTGCGTGGAGCTGGATCGCAGGCTTTCTTCCCTTGACTTAGGGACATATCCAGGATTGACACCTGGTATATTGGAACTATGTATGAATTAGGAAAGACAGCACACGTGGTGGAGGAGCTGAAATACTTTGAGATTAGCATTTTGGGACTATGCGATGCAAGGTGAAACGGAACTGGCAATAAATTTCTACGCACAGGTGAAACAGTGCTGTTCTCGAGTCATATATTGAAAATCAGTCTCCCCCTCCCCCGCCCGCATCCCTCACACAAATTCAGCAAAGGAGTGGCCCTAATATTATCTAAAGAGGCAGATAATACACTAATAGATTGGGAAGCAGTGAGTTCGAGAATAATAACAGCAACATGTAGAAACAAAAGTGAACATGAATGTAATCGAATGTTACGCACCCACAAATGGCAAGAGTGAATTAATTAGAGAGGAAGTTTACACGAAACTCTAAAATATAGCCAGTCAAAACAATCATAATATCGAAAGTTTGATGTGTGATCTAATGCCAAGATTGGATTGGATAGCATGAGAGTTTAGGAGAGCATGAGGAAACAAAGACAGGGATTCATGAACGAAAATAGAGGGTTATTCGCCAGTTTCTGTGTAGTGAATCATGATGTCATAGACGGAAGTGTTTTTCTTCATACAAGGACATATAAAGTAATATGGTCTTCGCATGACCACAAAACAGAATATCAGAATGACCATATCTGTATCAACAAAACATTTATAGCATCTTTACACAACGTAAGAGTTTATAGAGATGCGGGCGTATGTGTAAATTATCATCTGTTGATAAGTAGAATATGAAACTGAAGCTCAAGGGATACAAATTATCTTATAACCACAGAAATCAATGCATTTTTGGATTCCTCAGAAATACAGAAAAAAGGCAACAGTTTATGGCCCCAGTCTCATATAAACAGCAATCTCGACAATAGTTAATTGGCGAAGTGAGTACGGAAGACTGGTGTCAGCAAATTGAACACATTTGGAGCAATTCATGTTTATAAGTACTTGGTGAAAGGGAACGCAGACATACAGAACAGATAACGCTGGAATCCTTACAAAGATAGAAAACAGGAAAAGCAAGATAGCAGATTTAAACATTAACAAAACAAGACCTTCGAAAGCCACAGCCCATGAAACATACACAAAAGCTAATAAAGAAGTTAAGAAGCCCATAGAAGCTGTTAAAAGACACTATATAGATGACCTTGCAAGAGTGTCAGAAGCAGCAGCATCGAAAGAAAACACCAGAGAGCTTTACAGTACCACAAGGAAGATAACAGAAAAACATAATTAACTAAATGGACTGATCAAACATAGAAACGCGAACGTTCTCACTAATGTATTAAAGATCAACAAAACAGATGGGCTAATTACTCTGAGGAACTCCTGAATAGAAGGTCTCAGGAAGAACCTCCAGCCTGAAGAAATTGAGCTGGATATCATCTGCGAGAAGCAATCTAACGAGATAATAACCAGATGTCCCTTGGTGAAACTTCACTTCAAGAGACGGAATCAGATACCTATTTATGTAACTATGTAGACAGACAGGGTGGGACAGACAAAGATATAAAAATTAGAATACAGAAGGCCAGAGGTGCCTTTATAGCACTGGAGAATTTGTGGAGGTCAAAAGAAATTAAAAAGCACCAAACTTATAATATCCATTTCTAACGTTACATCAGTACTACTGTATGGATCAGAAACAGGGAGAACAACGACAAAGATTACAGATAAACTACACAATTCACTAATTAGTGCCTGTGTACATAATAGAAGGACTAAAATGGTATGAGAGAATCACAAATTAGGAGCTCTTGGAAAGGACTAGGCCAGATATTCTCAACGGGTGGGGAATCCCCCCCTCCCCCAGGGGGAATTTTAGGGTTTCTAGGTGGAAGGGGGGTTAATTAAGATTATTTCAAGATCGCGTTAATACAAGACCTGATTACTTGATATTATTTTTTCCCTCCATACTTTACTTCTTTATTAGCTTCTGTGTATTTTTCTGTACTTTTCGCCCTTTTGAAATTCGTTTTATAACGTAAGTAGGCCTGCAAATCACGTTTAATGTAGACGCCGAGACTTGTTCCAGTATATGTTACTAAATTTAGCTTCCATTTTTATGTATACCGTGTAAAGGGACGAAAGAGGGGAATGACATTCTGAACATATGGTAAAAGGGTGCATGGGCCATAAAAGGTTGAGAACTACTGGACTAGACAAATAACGCGGACCAAGAGCCGAAGAAAAGACACTGGCGCTGAATAAGGCATACACTGGGGAAACCTTCTTCTTCTTTAGCGTTCCGAGCCATTGAGGTTCTTTGCTGCAGACACAATCCGTCTTCATTCGTCTCTCTGGTGGACCTTCTCTTGCCAGTCGTTGATTACAATTGCTTGTAGGTCTGTATATGTATTATCTCTCCACCGCCTTCTTGGTCTACCTCGGGATCTACGGTCATTTAATTCCTGAGTGTAAGCGAGTTTTGTTTCCCTATTATCTTCCATTCTTTCTATATGCCCCAGCCATTGTAGTCTATTAGCCTTCATGATACCAGTGATTAGCGGGGACTTAAACAGATTATAAATGTCTTTGTTACTTCTTCTTTTCCACTCTCCACTTTGTGTATCCCTAATGGGTCCAAAGATGCGTCTTACAATTTTGTTTTCAAAGGTTTGTAACAAGGCTTCGTCTCCTTTCGTTGTACTCCAGGTTTCAGAGCCATACAGCACAACTGGTCTGATCAGTGTTTTGTATATTGTGATTTTGGTGTTACGAGATAGCGCATTTGATTTTAGTAGATGTTGTAGTGCATAGTATAACTTATTTCCAGAGTTGATTCTAGTTTGTATTTCTTCCCTTATGATGTTGGAGCAGTTGAAGATTGTACCCATGTATTTGTATGTTTTCGTTCTTTTAATGGTCATATTATCTATTTGTATGTGGCCAGAGTTTTTAGCCATTCCGTCTCTTGCAATTACCATATATTCTGTCTTGTCTTGGTTGATAACCAGCGCCATCTGTTGGGCTTTTTCCTTTAAGTGAGTCATTATTTCCAATGTCTTTTGTTCACTTTGCCCTATAATATCTATATCATCTGCATAACCAAGCAGCTTGGATGTTCCTCCAATATCACATTCCTCCTTGACCTTCCTTACAACTTTCTCTAGAGCCAGATTGAAGAGTAGCGGTGATAGTGCATCACCCTGTTTCAAGCCAGATGTTATTTGGAAAGAGTCTGATTTCCTGCCTTTATATGTTTACTATATTATAAGTATCTTCCATGCATAGTCTGGTCATGTTGATTAACTTCCTTAGTATTCCAAATTCCTGCATAGCATTCCATAGACTATTCCTATGGACACTATCATAAGCCTTTTTAAAATCCACAAAAATGTTATGGAGATCTCTTTTATATTCTCAATTTTTCTCGGCTATTTGTCGTAAGATAAATATCTGATCTATTTTTGATCTGTTTTGTCTAAAACCCGCCTGGTAGTCACCTAATATATCTTCTGAATATGGTTTTAGTCTATTTAGTAATACTGCGGATAGTATCTTATAGCTTGTGGACAGTAGTGATATTCCTCTATAATTTCCACATTGGAACTTGTCTCCTTTCTTAAAGATAGGTATCGATAATGACTCTTTCCATTCATGGGGTAATTCTTCTGTCCTCCAGATTTTCATTATTAGTTTGTATAGCTTTAGATGTAATGCATGGCCACCTGCCTTTATAAATTCAGCAGCAATTCCATCAGTCCCAGTTGCCTTATTGTTTTTAAGTCGTGTGATTACATATAGGATTTCTTCAAATGTAGGTTCTTCAATTTGTGGTTCGCATGTTAGAACCTCTTCCTGTGGGAAAGTGTTACTTGGAGCTTCACAATTTAGTAATTCAACAAAATATTCTTTCCATGTGTTGCACATTTCCTCATTGGTATTTATCATATTCCCATTTTTGTCTTTTAAACCATATGTGTTTTGTTGGTGCCCTCGTTTCATTGACTTCAGTTCTTTAAAAAACTTTCTGGATTCATTTTTCTGGTGATTAGTTTCCATATCTTTGATTATATTACTCATATATTCTCGCTTCTGCTGTCGGACTATTTTTGTAGCCTCTTTACATTCATTTCTATAATGCTCTTCCTTTTGGATGTTGTTGATGTCATTTAACCGTAAATGTCTGGCATTCTTTTTCCTAATGGCTGCTTTTTCACGTTTTTGAAAGAACCATCTGTTCTTTCTATGCGTGGTTAACACACCGAGACATTCTTCTGTGGTAGATTGAATTGTATTCTTGATGTTCAACCAAGTTTGGTCAACGCTTTCCCCCAAAGGGTTTTGCAGAGTTTCAAGTTTACATTTTATTTCATCTGTAAATTTCTCTTTGACTGTAATTTCTTGTAATTTTTCTCTGTTATATGTTGGGTGTAATCTTTGTAATTTAGTATAGAAAGCTCTCTTAAGATTTATTTTAAATTGTGCTCCAACGAGGAAGTGGTCACTGTGGCACTCAGCTCCTCTATAACTTCTAACTTGCTGTATGTTTGATGCATTTCTGTTGTTAATTAAAATGTGATCTATTTGATTATAGGTTCTCTTGTCACATGATTTCCAAGTTTGTTTGTGTATATCCTTTCTTTGTAGTCTGGTACTGCTAATCTGCAGTCCTTTGGCTTCTGCCAGGTTGATGACTCTCCATCTATTATCATTTGAAGTTGTATGTAGGCTTTCCATACCGGCCACATTTTTTATTAGTTTGCTCTCTACCTATTTTTGCATTGAAGTCTCCCAGCACAATCAGGATGTCCTGTTTGGGGGTTTCTTCTATGACATCTTTCAGATCATTATAAAAGTCTTCTTTAATATCATCTTCTTTCTCTTCAGTAGGTGCATGTACATTAATCATCGTTATATTTTTCCATTTACCTTTTATTCGTAATTTACTAATCCTGTCATTAACAGCTTTAAAGTTTAAAACGTTCCCCCATAACTCTTTTTGATGACAAATCCTGTTCCTAATTCATGTTTATTTTGGGTGTTTCCTCCATATATTATAATCATTCCATTTTGCTCTAAAGTACCCTCTCCTGGCCACCTTATTTCTTGAATTGCTGTTATATCCATTTGATATTCAACCAGCTCCCGGGTTAGTTCTTCGGCCGCTCCAGCTCGAAACCTGAGTATTTTATAATTTGAAAGTCCTGTGTCTGTAGCGATAGTGATAAATACACAGCCGCGGAGCAAACACGGCAGAGGGGTTCTCATCATCAGAAGTAGTACTTCTTCCTCGAATATTTCGGCCCATTTAACTAGTTGACATTCTCTAAGGGCAGGCCCGTCCGGGTCATGACTCCGGAAGTATTTCCCCTGCCGTGCTAGACGTTCGGTCGGTTGTCATTGTTGTTTGTGTTTGTCCCTTTGCTGTGAACATGTCAACTCTTATCTTAAGTCTCCCCCCCCCCCATTAGTGAGGAGAGCCTGTGCAGCCGGTGCTTGTGCTCTCACACTACATTAGCAGCTGTGGTCGTTGGGAGCCAACTTTCTCCCCAGCCACGGCCTCTATCGCCTCCATTGCCATGTTCATTCTTCGTAACCCGTTTATGGCACCACACTCTACTAGGAAGCCGGTTCTTCCTCTTGATTTCGACCCAACTTTTGGTCTCTGCAGCTGAGTGCGACTTACTGACAACGACTACCGCCCTGGTATGGAGGTTGGATTTGACGACGGCTGCCATGCGGCGATTGCCCCATCGAACAGTACATAAGGCATAGAGCAAAAGAAACAGAGGAAGACCTAAAACCACACGAAGAAAGGGCTGAACACAGACATGAATAATATGGGGAGGGCAGGAACGGAGCTACATGGGATAGCTGAGGATTGGAGGACTCTGAGCACTTTGGTTGAGTACCTGTGCCCCAAATAATAGTGAAAGAAAAACGAAATGCTCTGGCCACCAGATAAACCCAATACCGTGCCACTGGGTATGCTCAGTCAGATCAGAAATCCATTGGTAGAAGGTCAGACTGCACCCACCCAATCGTGACGTCATGTCAGCGGTGTGTGATTGAAACATGTTCACCGTCCTTTTACACAAAACCCATTTCACGTCTCGAGGCGTGTCGGGTATGTGGTGCTAGTCCTTATTTGTATAGATCAATCGGCGTCCAATGGGTGGTATGGTCAACACCACGCCTGCTACTTTTGCGCGCGCGAGCACACACACACACACGTACACATACACGTACACCCACCCACACACACGCACACCCACCCACACACCCACAGACACACACACACGCACGCACGCACACATACACACACACACGCACGCACGCACACATACACACACACACACACACACACACATATATATATATATATATATATATATATATATATATATATATATATATATATAATGGTGCAAGGAAAGTCAATTGAAATTACCTTTACAGCAAGGCAGTCTTACAACCTGACAGAATTTCTGTAGTGGCAGACATACTTTTAGGCGCTCGTAGTTCGTATCAATGTTTTTAAAACTTAAGGCAAAATTGTAATTGGGGAACAGGAATGCAAACAGTGCATCCAAAGTTCTCGCAGTTTTCTGTGTGGGCAACTTCGGCATACTCAAGATATCCACAATAAATGCTGCGATCACACCTGAAATTTGGGAATCGTCGTTCATATTAAGCACACACATGAACAACATAATGTCAGTCACGTAACTCTATATAATGCTTGACACGTATTGTTTAAAAAGATGATAGGGGCAGGCATATATTCTATATATATATAGAATAACGAAGACACAAACAATAGATTGCACGATTTATTGCCTGGCATATTTCGCTGCATCTCGTCAGGTACATACTGCAAAAATCACACAACTTACGTGAATTTATTAGATAAATCCTTCAAACTGAAATATACACATGTTCGCACAGTAATGTCGATTGTCTACCACGGTAATTTTAAACTGACTAACATGTCTTTCTGCTTACACAAGGACGGGTTACGAAGGTTGATTAGTATAGCTTCAGCAAACTTTAACAATCGACTACTTTGTGTGTTGAACAACACACGGAAGGCACTGTCTCTTTCAACCACGTGAGCAGTCTCGAGCACATGTCTCCCGACCGATGAAGCCAGACTTTTCTTTTCTTTCAGAAAAGTCTGGCTTCATCGGTCGGGAGACATGTGCTCGAGATTGCTCACGTGGTTGAAAGAGGGCCTAAGCCTCAATTAGGAATAAAAGGTCAAACACAACAATGCTATACAGTTTGTTCTCCAACTAACGGAAAGCTGCAGTAACCGCCTCCACCTTCATTCTCAGACTTGAAGTTGTGGTGTTTATATGCTCTCCTTTACTAAACGTTGGCCTCTCGCTTTTACCAAGAATCGCCAGGCATGTTGGATATAACAAGAAATGACTAACAAGACTAAATATACTATAATCCATTACAGATGCAATATACTACTGCGTACATACGGATATAGCAAACACAGGCAGTCTAATAAACATCGGGCTAAATCAGAAATGCAATGAGCTTGCGACAAATCACAGGAGAGACTCAGATTCCGTGCAGAAGTAGTTCAATGGTAGAAGCTGCCTTTCACATATTCTAGGCCACAGCATCAGGAGTTTGGGTTTCCAGTTTCCTCCCTCACCGCCTTTCTTGTCATCCCATACAATTGTCAGAACAACCCTAACAGTATCACAGGTAGTGTAAAATCACATGGAAAAATATTAACGAAATCAACAATATAATATCACGTGGAGATACTATGAAAGTAGGAATGGCCCAAACAACGCTGAGAAACAAGAAGCAGATTCTTACATCTAAACAGCCGAGTTAATATTGAAACTCGAAGTAATAAAGAGTCACATTTAGTCTGTAGAAGGAAAGGGTACAGTAAATGCTGTGTATATGCTAAGAACAGTTATTGAACGTGCTATAGAAGTGAACAAGGATATACACCTTTGCTTTATTGACTATACAAAGGCTTTTGATAGAGTTAGACATGTCAACATGGAAGATATGCTTGCAGATCTACAAATTGATGGGAAAGACATTAGACTTATAAAAAACATATATTGGAAACAACAAGCTGCCATAAGGATTGATAATGAAGTGGGACAATATCAGCCTATTAAGAGAGGTGTTAGGCAGGGATGTGTAATGTCTCCAGATCTTTTTTCACTATACAGTGAAAATATTTTCAGGAATGTAGAAGATATAAATGGAATCAGCATTGGAGGACGAAACATCAATGACATTAGATATGCAGATGAATCAGTATTGATTGCAGACATTGCACAAGATCTACAACAATTAGTAGACGCGGTTGTTGTACACAGTGAGCAGCTGGGGTTGGAATTAAATTGAAAGAAGACACAGGTTATGGTCATCACTAGGAAGAACGAAGTACCACAATGTAATATACAAGTAAATGGGAATACTCTTCAACAAGTGAATCGGTACAATTACCTCGGAACAGTGATAACATCGGATGGGAGATGCCTTGAATAGATTTGAACAAGAATCGCCATGGCGAAGGTTGCCTTAAGCAAGATGAAAAACATTCTAACCAATAAAAAGATGTCAATTGAAACGAGAAAAAGAGTGTTGAGGGGATACAAAGAGCCTGTTCTTTTGTATGGATGTGAAACTTGGACAATGTGCAGTCAAGCTGAAAAACATCTGATGACTGCAGAAATGTGGTTTCTGAGGAAAATGCAAAGAATACCATGGACAGACAGAAAAACCAATGAACAAGTTCTACAGGAGACAAATGAAAATCGTAAATTGATTAGTGAAATTAAACGTAGACAGTCACAATTTTTTTGACATGTTATGAGAAGAAATGGATTGGAGAATTTAATGACAACTGGCAAGATTGAAGAGAACAGACCAAGAAGAAAACCGAGAGGAAAATACCTGGATGGCTTGGCCACATGGCATGGACGAGACAGGAACACTGAGCTGATCCACGACGCTGGTGATCGAGTGAAATGGCGAGTCATGACCGTCCACGCTTTCCGGCAGGGCACATGATTGATTGATTGATTCTAAGTTGCAGAAATGTGGACAGTGAATAAACAATATGTGTGTGGAAAAAACACCACACACACACACCTACACACACACACACACACACACACACACGCGCACACACACACACACACACACACACACACACACACACACACACACACACACACACAGACACACACAGAGAGAAGTGTTACAAAAATTGGAATTGAGGAAAACATTACTCAGTGATAACAAACGTCAGGCAATTAAGGTGCTTCGACCATGTAAATAAATACATATTCTTGCTAAAAGATGTGGTAGAGCGAAAGCGTGACAGAGGAAGACAACGTTACTGGTGGGTGGACAGCATCGAGAGATGGACTTGACGAAGCTTACATCAATGCAAAATTAAGATGCAAGATTATGTTGGAGACTGATTACAGTCTACCTTTAACGTGGTGACGGCACTGGGAAAGGGCATAAACAACGCTATATATATGATCAGGACACTAATAGAAGGAGCTATAGAAGTAAAAACAAATCTGTACTTATGCTTCATAGACTAAAGAAAGGCATTTGACAATGTGAATCATCATCATCATCATCATCATCATCATCATCATCATCATCATCATCATCATCATCATCATCATCATCATCATCATTACCATCATCATCATCATCATCATCATCATCATCATCATCATCATCATCATCATCATCATCATCATCATCAAGTGCGCTGCCAGCTGGCGTAGGCGTTCAAGTCTCTTCACAGATCTCGGTCTTTGGTGTTCTGGATCAACTCTACTGCTGATATTTCTCCGTGCCACCGTCTCAATCCATCCAGCATAATTTCTCTTGGTATGCCTCTGCCTCTCTTCCCCTCTTTCCAGTTGTCACGATGTTCTCCAATGCCTCTCTTCTCATCACATGACCGAAGAAAGACGGTTGCCTCTTCCGTATTGTTGTATACTGTATAATGTTCTAGTTTCATTAGCCTGTATTAGGCAGTTGTTGTTAGTTACTCTGGCAGTCCAAGGAATTCGCAACCACATCTCTGTTGCTTCTAATTTCTTCTTAATTTGTTCATTCACATTCCTAGATTCACTGCCATACAGCAAAACTGGTTACACATAGCATTTCAGCACTCTCCTTCTTACATTCAGTAACAGTGACTTATTGCATAAGATACTCTTCATCTTCTGAAATGCGGCTTTTGCTTGCTCTATTCTGCTCCTAATCTTTGTTGTACATCTTCCATCTGATGTTATAATTGTCCATTGGTATCTAAAATTATCCACTTGGTTAAGAATGTTTCCTTCTATTTCTATGTCACATTTTGGTGTCACCATTTTCATTGATATCACCATTGTTACTGTTTCTTGATATTCAAAGAGAGTCCTTTCTGTGCACTCTCTGTTACTACAATGTCCAACAATTGTTGTAGGTCTGGTGCATTATCCGCCACCAATACTGTGTCATCTGCATAGCGTATATTGTTTATATTATAACCTCAGATTAGTATTCATGGCTTCTCTTTGATCTCTCTTATTATTACTTCGCTATATAGGGAGAAGAGATCGGGTGACAAGACATACCCCTGTTGTACTCCTAGCTTTATCTGACGTAACTACCCTCTTTATTTCCCATTTTAATTGCTGCTACTTGGTTTCAGTATATATTATTCATTATTCATAAATCTTTCCCATAATTGTTGATATCTTCCAACATTTTAATCAGCTCATCATGTTTTATTTTATCAAATGCCTTAGTATAATCTATGAAGCATAAATGTATGTCTCCTCTCTGTTTCTCTATTGACCTTTCTATTAGTGATCGTAATATATATATAATTGAAACGAGAAAAGGAGTGTTGAGGGGATACAAAGAGCCTGTTCTTTTGTATGGATGTGAAACTTGGACAATGTGCAGTCAAGCTGAAAAACATCTGATGATTGCAGAAATTTGGTTTCTGAGGAAAATGCAAAGAATACCATGGACAGACAGAAAAACCAATGACCAAGTTCTACAGGAGACAAATGAAAATCGTAAATTGATTAGTGAAATTAGACGTAGACAGTCACAATTTTTTGAACATGTTATGAGAAGAAATGGATTGGAGAACTTAGTGACAACTGGCAAGATCGAAGGGAACAGACCAAGAAGAAAACCGAGAGGAAAATACCTGGATGGCTTGGCCACATGGCATGGACGAGACAGGAACACTGAGCTGATCCACGACGCTGGTGATCGAGTGAAATGGCGAGTCATGACCGCCCACGCTTTCCGGCATGGTACATGATTGATTGATTGATTCTAAGTTGCAGAAATGTGGACAGTGAATAAACAATATGTGAGTGGAAAAAACACCACACACACACACACATACACACGCGCGCGCGCACACACACACACACACCTACATACACACACATACACACACATATACACACACATACACACACACGCGCGCGCACGCACACATACACACACATACACACGCGCGCGCACGCACACACACACATACACACACACACGCGCGCGCGCACGCACGCACACACACACACCTACACACACACACACAGAGAAGTGTTACAAAAATTGGAATTGAGGAAAACATTACTCAGTGATAACAAACGTCAGGCAATTAAGGTGCTTCGACCATGTAAATCAATACATATTCTTGCTAAAAGATGTGGTAGAGCGAAAGCGTGACAGAGGAAGACAACGTTACTGGTGGGTGGACAGCATCGAGAGATGGACTTGACGAAGCTTATATCAATGCAAAATTAATATGCAAGATTATGTTGGAGACTGATTACAGTCTACCTTTAACGTGGTGACGGCACTGGGAAAGGGCATAAACAACGCTATATATATGATCAGGACACTAATAGAAGGAGCTATAGAAGTAAAAACAAATCTGTACTTCATAGACTAAAGAAAGGCATTTGACAATGTGAATCATCATCATCATCATCATCATCATCATCATCATCATCATCATCATCATCATCATCATCATCATCATCATCATCATCATCATCATCATCATTATCATCATCATCATCATTACCATCATCATCATCATCATCATCATCATCATCATCATCATCATCATCATCATCATCATCATCATCATCATCAAGTGCGCTGCCAGCTGGCGTAGGCGTTCAAGTCTCTTCACAGATCTCGGTCTTTGGTGTTCTGGATCAACTCTACTGCTGATATTTCTCCGTGCCACCGTCTCAATCCATCCAGCATTATTTCTCTTGGTATGCCTCTGCCTCTCTTCCCCTCTTTCCAGTTGTCACGATGTTCTCCAATGCCTCTCTTCTTATCACATGACCGAAGAAAGACGGTTGCCTCTTCCGTATTGTTGTATATAGTGTTCTAGTTTCATTAGCCTGTATTAGGCAGTTGTTGTTAGTTACTCTGGCAGTCCAAGAAATTCGCAACCACATCTCTGTTGCTTCTAATTTCTTCTTAATTTGTTAATTCACATTCCAAGATTCACTGCCATACAGCAAAACTGGTTCTACATAGCATTTCAGCACTCTTTTTCTTACATTCAGTGATAGTGACTTATTGCATAAGATACTCTTCATCTTCTGAAATGCGGCTTTTGCTTGCTCTATTCTGCTCCTATTCTCTGTTGTACATCTTCCATCTGATGTTATAATTGTCCCTTGGTATCTAAAATTATCCACTTGGTTAAGAATGTTTCCTTCTATTTCTATGTCACATTTTGGTGTCACCATTTTCATTGATATCACCATTGTTACTGTTTCTTGATATTCAAAGAGAGTCCTTTCTGTGCACTCTCTGTTACTACAATGTCCAACAATTGTTGTCGGTCTGGTGCATTATCCGCCACCAATACTGTGTCATCTGCATAGCGTATATTGTTTATATTATAACCTCAGATTAGTATTCATGGCTTCTCTTTAATCTCTCTTATTATTACTTCGCTATATAGGGAGAAGAGATCGGGTGACAAGACATACCCCTGTTGTACTCCTAGCTTTATCTGACGTAACTACCCTCTTTATTTCCCATTTTAATTGCTGCTACTTGGTTTCAGTATATATTATTCATTATTCTTAAATCTTTCCCATCAATGTTGATATCTTCCAACATTTTAATCAGCTCATCATGTTTTACTTTATCAAATGCCTTAGTATAATCTATGAAGCATAAATGTATGTCTCCTCTCTATTTCTCTATTGACCTTTCTATTAGTGATCGTAATATATATATATATATATATATATATATATATATATATATATATATATATATATATATATATATATATATATATTGCATTATATGTACCCTTTCCTTCCATAAAACCATACTGTTCTTCACTAATTTCTATTTTTATTTTCTTTCTTGTTCTTATCATTATAATTCTGAGTAGAAGTTTAGTGACATGGTTTATGAGGTTAATTGCACGAAAATCTTCACATTCAATTGCTCCTGGTCTTTTTGGTATAGATATAAATACAGATTTCAGCATATCACTGGGTAAATATCCACTGCTGTAAATATCATTCAACATTTTGGTTAATATATCTACTACAAATTCTCCCAATACTTCTAATTCTTCTATTGTGATTTCATCCGGTCCAGCTGTTTTTCCTTTCTTCATATGTTTCATAGCGTCAGCGACTTCTTCTTTTAGAATACATGGACCTTCTAAGTTACTTTCTTCTGTTAATTCTTCCCTTTCTCCATCTGACATTTCAGTGTATAAAGAAGGGCGTCAGACAAGGTTGTATATTGTCTCTTGATTTGTTCTCACTTTACAGTGAATATATAATGAGATCTACAGAAAATATGTCAGGAATCCTGGTTGGTGGACATAATAAGAATAATTTACGTTATGTTGATGACACCCGGTCTTGATAGCAACAAGTCAGAAGGATCTACAGGAAATGATAGATACAGTGGTTGTAGAAAGTGACGTTATTTTGTGGCAATTTAAGAAATTTAGAGATCTAAGCACATGGATAACATCGGAGGGAAGATGCATCACTGAGATAAAGAACAGAATATGACAAGCAAAAACTGCATTCTATCGAAGGAAGAACATTTTGTGTAGCTGTTCTTGAGAGTTAAAAAAAAAAATTCTTGCATGTTACGTAGCATCAATTTTAACATACGGTTGCGAATCCTGGACAATTAGTAAAAAGACGAAAACATCCTCTTAGCCTTGGAGATGTGGTTTTACAGAAGAATGCTGGAAATTAATTGGACAGCCAAAATGAGCAATCTGGACGTTTTAAGGGAAACTGAGTTGCAAAGACAACTTATCACAAGCATTAGAAAATAGCAGCCATTTTTCTTTTGGCCACATTATGAGAAGACAAAAACTGGAACATGTTGTGACAACCGGAAAGATTTGCCGCAAGAGAGATAGAGGAAAACAGCGTGAGAAGATTCTTGACAGTCTTGTATCATGGTACGGAGGGGAGTCAACACACGAACTGATCCAAGCCGTCGGAGATCGCAATTTGTGGAGAGGCATGATTGCCCAAGCCAGCCGACAAGGCACTGGATGATGATGATGATGATGATGATGATAATGATGATGATAATGATGATGATGATGATTGTACCTATCTTTCACAGCCACTCTGTATAGTTCTTGAATTTCTTTATCTGCTTTCAGAACATCTTCATCACGTCTTATGTTCTTAACCACTTTTTTCGTCTCTTAAATCTTACTTTTATTTGCCCACTTAGTGGTACATGATCACTGTTAGTCAACAGCAGGCATTGTCTTAACATCAATTAACACATTTCTAAATCTTTTATTAATACGTATGTGGTCAATTTGGTTAAGTATTTTCTAATCGGGGCTTTTCCATGTGTAAATTCTTCTTTTATGGTGTTTAAATCAGGTGTTTCCAATTATCATATCATTTATATTTGCCCATTGTATTAGTTTCTCTCCTCTTTAACTTCTTGTACCTAAACCATAATTTCCCACTACATCCTCCATTTTCCCTTTTCCTACTTTTGCAATAAAATATCCTAGTATTATTGTTATTTCTTATGATTTAATTTGAGACATCAACTTGAGACATTTCTACTTAATCGTAAAAGTGATGTACTGTTTACTCACTGCTGCTTGTTGTTGGTGCATGTACCTATATAATATTTATAGCTTGTGGCTTCCCTTTGATTTTGACCATATTAACTCTATCTGAAATACACCAGTAAGCATTGATTGACTTGGATGTTTGTTTTAAAATAAAATAGTAGTCCTACTCCTTGTGTGTGAGTGTGTGTGTGTATGTGCGCACGTGCGAGTGTGTATGTGTGTGTGTGTGTGTGTGAGCGCACGCGTGTGTGTATGTGTGTGTGTCCTGCAGAATAAATTATAATTATAATTGTGTTTGTCGGTTATAATTTTACCCGATCCCTTCCATCTCATCTCACTTATGTCTAGGATATTCGTTTTCATGCTTTCCATTTCTCTGAAAACATTGTAAGACATCCCCAACTCATTTAATGTCCTAACATTACATGTTCCTATTTTAAATGTATTCCCCATTTTAATTTCATTTATTCGTTATGATTTTGCCATCAGTAGCTGGGTGACGATCTGGTGTCACCTGTGGCGCATGACTGTCCCTACCGGACGAGGATGTCCTAAGACAGCCATCAACGTTGATCAATGCCTACGATATGTGATTAGTCATGAAATCTTGCGACTAAATGTGGTGATTTCCCCTTCCCTCCTCCTTGCCTTCCTTTGACAGCCATTTCCAACTGTCAGAACAAGTGAGTGCACTGCTCTGCTCAGCTGCAGAGCTGTCCATTTATCCAGATTGATACTCGGTCCCCAGACTGCTTTTGCCACACCGTAATGTGTTTCCATTCCTCTACCGCTAGGAGGTGCAGTTGGGATTTTCCCTTCTGAAAGTTATGGCCTATGATGGCCAAAACTCTCAAGCACGCTTAGAGAAATTTCGCATTTACATATTTCAAAATGGATGACTATAAAGGCATACAAAGACATACAATAACCAGCAAAGCTGAACTTGTACCTGTTATAAAGAATATCATGACCACCATGACAATACCACTGGGAGGTGATTTATACAGGAACTGTAGTAAATATACAAACGGTAGCATGGCCCAACCATATGCAACCAACACTAGGATAACCAGTGCCCATCTGCCATCCTCTGTGTATGATTTAATGTCGTACAATGCAAACATTACTAAGATGACTAGGCTAGGCACAAAGTAGTTAATGAAGTCCCACAGAAAAGTCGGAAACCAGTATGTAAATGGTGAAATGCCAGTCATAATCTGCATGTGTTTTGCTCCATTCTGAAAAGAAAATAGAAAATCATGTTTTGTCAAAGCGAGTTTAACGATTAGTGTACAGTAAAACATGTAATTTAAAAATAAAATGGCGATGTACTAACATTTTACTAAACACCATTTCAGATAGTGTACCGGTCTTTGATGGCATGTTATTTGTGTGTGACCTACAGTGTCTCGTGTAAACGTTCAATAAATGACAGTCTAAAGATCAAGAAATCACGGATGCAACAGTCAAGATATTTAACTAAGTCAAGCAGTTCTCAGCACCGGTGATGGGAAATTAGGTGTCAGAGACCAGGTGAGGCTGGCAGCCCACATGTGAGCCGCGGACGAGGCTGGTAGCCCACGTGTGAGCCCTGGGTGAGGCTGGCAGCCCATGTGTGAGCCCATGGCGAGGTTTTCAGCCCACATGTGAGCCCACGGCGAGGCTAGCAGCCCACATGTGAGCCCCGGGGGAGTTTGTCAGCCCACAAGTGAGCCCCGGGGTAGTCTTGCAGCCCATATGTGAGTCCCTGGCGAGGCTGGCAGCCCACATGTGAGTCCCTGGCGAAGCTGACAGCCCACATGTGAGTCCCTGGCGAGACTGAGAGCCCACATGCGAGTCCCTGGCGAGGCTGACAGCCCACATGTGAGTCCCTGGCGAGGCTGACAGCCCACATGTGAGTCCCTGGCGAGGCTGACAGCCCACATGTGAATCACTGGCGAGGCTGACAGCCCACATGTGAGTCCTTGGCGAGGCTGACAGCCCACATGTGAGCCCCGGGCGAGGCTGGTAGCCCACGTGTGAGTCCCTGGCGAGGCTGACAGCCCACATGTGAGTCCCTGGCGAGGCTGGCAGCCCGCATGTGAGCACCGGGCGAGGCTGGCAGCCCACGTGTCAGCCCCGGGTGATAATGAGGATGTGCCCTACTCCTTCAACGGGTGAGATAGGGACAGCTATTTCAGTTAACAACACACACACAGAAGCTGACGTCACCATGGCTGAATGGACAAGAGCACTCGTTCTTAAACATCCAGTGTGCTGATGCCGAGGTAACGGGTTCAACCCCGACACCGGTCAGTTGAAGATCTGGTTTTGGTATGATTTATATCAGTATGTTTATGTGTGTGTGTGTGTGTGTGTGTGTGTGTGTGTGTGTGTGTGTGTGTATGTATGTATGTGTATGTATGTGTGTTATGTATATATATATATGTATGTGTATGTGTATGTGTCTATGTGTGTATGCGTGCGTGCGGTGTGCGTATGTGTGTATGTGTATATATGTGTTTGTGTGTGAAAGTGTACACGGGAAGCAGCAGTTACCGGTTATAAGTCTTAATACTCGATTTGAATGGAGCAAGACGCCAGGGGCTGCTTCTGACTGTGGGAGAGATCATCGTATTTCACTAGACAGCAACCACCCGCCTAAGCTAGGCGTTCCCCAGTCAATAAGGTGCTGTCTCGCCACGGTTCTACTGCCCCTGAGGGTGTTTGGAGCTTAGGGACTGCCATATGATGGGCACCCCTAAAACATGATACAAAAAAAGAGGAAAGGGTTTTCCCAAATGGACACCAAACCGAACCATTAACATGAAAACTAAGGAGAACCCAAGACGTCACAGGACAACATAAACAGTTGTTGTGTGATTCTAGGAAAGCGCGGTTGTGTTTTTCACGAAGCCCGTGTTCGGTGAAGATCTGAAGATCTGGATGCAAGGATTACTAGGTCCGGCTAGGAAAGAATAGGAGGAGGATTAGTCTGACGGAATGAACAATCAATGGAAGGACCGAAATTACAGAACCTAGACGAGTATGAATTCGGAATGGCGAAATAGGAAACTGCGCCCAAGTTGGAATCAGATATTGCAAGGACTAAGTCGTAGGCGAGGTATAAACTCCGTCCCTGTATCAAAGGGACAGTTTAGAGCAGTGTTTCCCAACCTTTTTTGTGCCATGCCCCACTTAAGCCTTTCTAAAATTCATATTGCCCCCCCCCCCCGCCCCACGCCCCCCCCCTCAACATATACATTATTTTTAATATTCAAAAATTGAAATGTTCACTAAAGAAACTTGAATGATAGGTTTTAGGAAGAAATCACTAGGTAATTATTGAGCAAACACAGTAAGTAAATTTTCAAAACATATAATGAAGAACTGAAATTCAAGTACAAAATAATTTTAATGAAAGATTTTTCTATATTATTTTAATTATTAGTAATTATTTATTATTTAAATTTAGTGAGATCCTTGCGCTTGATGCTTGCTGCAAAGAGATCTTATGTCAGGTTCCAATTTAGTCAACTTCAGTCTCAAGTCTCCCCGTTTTGTTATATTCAGCCGATTTCTTCCATTTTCGAATTGCCCCCCTTAACAGTCAAATTGCCCCCCTGTGGGGCGTGGGCCCCACGTTGGGAAACACTGGTTTAGAGTCTAGGCAAGCCTGGTATTGTATCTAGCACATGAATAAAAGTGTGTGAGCATTCGCTTGGATTGCGTCAGTTGCTTGTTCGCATTGTGTTCCAAGAATTCAAGATGAGACTTTTTACAGTTATCGATTTTAACGAGCATTATTGCTTTGAGATAATTTCGTGTTGGATTATGCCGAAGTTATAGCTAGGCAGGGACAAAATCCTGACACACCGACCGCAACTTATACACCTAGCAAAAAAAAAAAAAGCGACCCTAAGGTTGGGAACATGGGTTGTAAGAACCGTAATCCCCTATATTCTCAGACGATCTAAACGAGATTGTCGATTCCCGTAAAACAGCAGCATTAAACAACGAACTACTCAGACGGGATACCCAGGAATGCTAACCTGGTTAAAAAACGCACGCAAAAGTTGGAAGTCTTGGCCTACGGGTTTAGGCCGAAGGGTGCCTAACGAGACACACCGCAACTACGCCTGACAAAAAAAAAAACCTCCGGATGAACGAAGAAGAAGAAGAAGAAGAAGAAGAAGAAGAAGAAGAAGAAGAAGAAGAAGAAGAAGAAGAAGAAAAAGAAGAAGAAGAAGAAGAAGAAGAAGAATGGGGATAGACATTGTCGCCATGCAAGAGACCAGACTCTCAGAATCTGGGAACATCAAGGAGAGGGACTTCACTTTCTACTGGCATGGCAAACTGCAGAGAGACCAGGGAGCATGAAGATAGCTACGCTATCAGAAACAAGCTACTAAAGTCCATCATACCACCAAGTGATGGCACTGAAAGAATACTGAAGCTCCAACTTCAGACAGAGGCAGGCCCATTTAGTGTTATTAACGTTTACGCCCCAACCAACTGTAGCATCAGAATCTGAAGATAAATGTTATGACGACCTTAGCAAAGTGGTCAATGAAATACAGAGAGGAAACAACTTTATATGCTGGGGGATTGCCAGCCAGGGTTGGCTCCGACCACAAATCGTGGCCTTCATGTCTAGGACAGTTTGGCATTGAGAAGATCAATGACAATGGACAACGTCTCTTGGAATTCTGCAGCCATCATGGTCTGTGTGTGACCAACACCTTCGTCGACACAAAACCACAACATGGAGGCAGCCCAGATTAAAGCACTGGCACGAACTCTATCTGGTGCTCACTAAACGTAGCAATCTCAGCAATGTAGGGCTGACTGGCAGTTATCATGGTGCTGACTGTGACACCGATCATTCACTCGTTTCCAGCAAGGTAAAAATAAAGCCTAAGAGAATCGACAGAAACAGAAGGAAGACCACGCATCGACATCAGCGGCACCCAAAACAAAGAGAAGGTCAAGAAATTCACCCAGGCTATAACGTGAGAGGGAGTCATTTGCGTGACATCATCTATAACACAGCACTATTAACATTTTGCAAGAAGCAAACGACGTCAGCCTATTGGTTTGAAGCACACTCTGAAGAGATGTTCCCAGTCCAGAAGATAAAGAGACGTGTATTTTCAGCGTATAAAACATCACCATCAGAGAAAACATTGCCGGTACTGAGAACGGCCAGAAATTGAGTACAACAGACCGCAACAAAATGCGCGAACAGATACTGGCAGCTCTCTGTACAAATGCAAACTTGTGCAGACACTGGAAATATAAGAAGAATGTATGAGGGCATCAAGCAATCTATCAGTCCATCAAAAAATAAGATGGCCCCTTTACGATAAACAGAGGGAGTAATCATAAAAGATCCAGCGAAACATGGAAGAGGTAAACCGGAAAACCCCAAATGCGATATAAGGATGTGTGTAAACAAGATATGAAAACCCTCGGCATAGATCTAGACACATGGGAGAAAGTTGCAACAGACAGATGTTCCAGAAAAAGAGATGTACAAAACGGACTGGTGCTCTTTGAGCGCAATCTGATCCAACAAACTGAGGATAGGCGGCACAGGCATAAAACGCAGTCACTTACTGCGGGACTTGCCTCGTCTTACAGATGCGGAAACAATAACAGAGATTGGAACTCTTGCATTGGACTATATATACAGTCACCGGCGGCACTGTCAGGTGCCTCCCCAGCGGCACAACTCTATAGTCCTTCAGGACTGAAAGAGGGCTACTACTACTATGTCTTTGTGTGAGTACGTTTCTTGGGAAAAGCGATAACGGGATGGCTTGCACGCTTGCCTGGGCTCGAGCCAGTTTGAAATGTGTTATATATAGGATATGTCAAGGCGACCTATATGGTATCTATCGCTGATATTGATCATATCATACATCGAGTATGTGGTCCGAAAAGGTGGACCTTTAGTTTAGTTTACTCTACTTTAGATGTCTGTCTGATTGTCTGCTTCTGTATATGTGTGTATGTGTGAATGTATGATGTATGTACTATGTATGTACGTATGTATGTGTGAGTGTCTGCCACTGTGTACGTACATGTGTCTGTATCTGTCTGTACGTGTGTCTGTGTGTATATGTTTGAATATACGGAGCACATGTTTGTTCAGAAATATAGAAGATATGAAAGGAATCACCATTTGGGGACGTGTGTCTGTGTGTATATGTTTGAATATACGGAGCCCATGTTTGTTCAGAAATATAGAATATATGAAAGGAATCAGCATTGGGGGACGTAACATCAATAACATTAGATATGCGGATGATACAGTATTGATTGCAGACAATGAACAGGATCTGCAACATTTAGTAGATACGGTTGTTGCACACATTGAACAACTAGGGTTAGAATTAAATTGTATGAAGACACAGATTATGGTCGTCACTAGAAAGAAGGGCACACCACAATGCAATATACAAGTAAATGGGAATATTCTTAAACATGTGAATCGGTACAGTTATCTCCGAACAGTCGTAACATTTAATGGGAGATGTCTTGAAGAGATTAGAACATGAATCGCCATGTCGAAAGTAGCCTTTTGAAAGATGGAAAACATAGTAACCAATAAAATGATGTCATTTGCAACGAAAAAAAAAAAAAGAGTGTTGAAATTCTGCATAGAACCTGTAGTTTTAAATGTATGTGAAGCGTGGACAAGGAACAAACAAGCTGACAAACATCTAATGACTGTGCAAATGTGGTTTCTGAAGAATATGTATGGTCGGGACAAGAACAAAGAACTGATCCATGACTCTGGTGATCGTGTGAGATGGCGAAACATGACCACTCACGCTTATCGGCACGGTGCATGATAATGATCAAATACAGTAAAACATCGATTAACCGCCACAGCCGGGACCGGCGTTGTGACGGATAACTGAATAGACGGATAACATAAATCTCTTTATATATATACTAGCTGACCCTGCCCGGCTTCGCCCAGTCCCTGGTGGGAAGCATCTCATTTAATTCATATAAGTAGTCATATAAGTTCCCGTTCCCGTTACCGACTGTCTGTCTGTCTGTCTGTCTGACCCGGCCCGACATCGCCCAGCTCCTGGTGTGAAGCATCTCATTTAATTTATATAAGTAGTCATATAAGTTCCTGTTCCCGACTGTCTATCTGTCTGTCTGTCTGTCTATCTGTCTGCCTGACCCTGTCCGGCTTCATTAAATTCATACAACAAAAAAAAATGTAACTTAAAAGAACGTTCTACCACACACCATCCATTATTTTTAATGAAAACTCTTTATAATCACCTGCATGACTACAGTAACTTCTTAAGCAAAAAAAGATGAGTTACAATGTTATGCATTGTGCATCATTTTTATGAAAACTTTGAAAATGCCTTATAGATTGTATCATTATTTATTATAACTCATATGCCGGTACATAACTATGGACAAAGAGTTTATAAATCTTTGAAAACGATGCCACAATATGACTATAAGTTATACAGAAAAGTTATGCCCCTTGAAATAACTTTTACAGAGTTAGGTCCCCTGAGATATATGAAATTATGATGAAAAATGAAAAATGAAATAATACTGAGTAAGCAGGCGATTTCACACTAACAAAATATCACAGTTGACAGCTCTGGAATGAAAGGAAGGCGTGTAGAAAATTTCATCTCAATCGGATGGGCCGTTCGCGAACAAATAAAGGCCATACATACATACAGAGATACGCACATCCTAATTTATATATAAGATATATATATATATATATATATATATATATATATATATATATATATATATATATATATATATATATATATATATATATATATATATATAGTAACGTGAATCCACTGCGGGCTTGGGACGAAAACAAAATCCTTTAAAGTGAATAATACATACATATTGTATTTAATTTTTTACAAAACTATCAATATAAACTTCAATATAAGAGTATTAATGTACAGAAATATATTGTAATACTATAAACTCGAGCTTTCTGCATGGCGATGTTCCGTATCTTACGCAGAAGTAGGATTTGTGTTGCATTTTCCTCCTCTTGTATTTCAAACCACCACTTTCGATGCACTTTGATAACATTGTTTCTGCTTCGAGATGACAAGTTGTAGGTGATTGGTTAAGAACTGATCCTTCATCGTTACCAATCTCTTCTTCTTCAATGGTAGTCACACTAGAAACAATTTCACCATCGTTCAAAATTTCAAAGCCTCCATCCATTTTGTCATTTTCGTCTGGCGTAATGTTTTCACTGTTTAGTCCTACGTTCTTGCACAGTTGAACTATTTCGTCAACACTAACAGTCTCATTTCCTTCAGTTTCGTCAATAAGTTCCAAAATGGGTTTATTCCACAAATTATTTAGGTTAGACGATGTAAGCTCAGCCCAGGCAGTGGCGACATGGAAAATAGCTTCCTTTATGTCGTCTTCTTCTTCTTCTTCTTCTTCTTCTTCTTCTTCTTCTTCTTCTTCTTCTTCTTCTTCTTCTTCTTCTTCTTCTTCTTCTTCTTCTTCTTCTTCTTCTTCTTCTTCTTCTTCTTCTTCTTCTTCTTCTTCATCATCTTCTTCTTCAGCGTTCCGAGCCATTGAGGTTCTTTGCTGCAGATACAGTCCGTCTCCATTCGTCTCTCTGGTTGACCTTCTCTTGCCAGTCGTTGATTCCAAGTGCTTGTAGGTCTGTATATATATTATCTCTCCACCGTCTTCTTGGTCTACCTCAGGGTCTACGGTCATTTATTTCCTGAGTGTAAGCGAGTTTTGTTTCCCTATTATCTTCCATTTTTTCTATATGCCCCAGCCATTGTAGTCTATTAGAAAAATAAACAGTCCGAAGTCGAGGCTTATGTATCTGTTTCGTAACAAAATATTTTTTTTACAAAGGTGGGGATGTTAACCCCACGCTTCAATCCCCAACCTGGAGGACCAGGGTGTTTCTCTTTGCCTGTTCTCTACCCTTTGACCTGTCCGGCTTGGGAGGCCCTGCTGGTAGCTACGCTACCGCCGGCATAGCTCTCAGGGTCATTTATGTTGTATTTCTTCAAACATTCATTGACAGTCATGGCATTATCAGATGTAAGCAAACCTTCATTGAAAGCTTTTATGTAACGACGCTTCATATTTTCATTTATGCCCAGGCCCATAGGCTGGATACGTGGAGTTGTATTCGCTGGGAGAAAGAGGGCGATGAGATGAAACGCTGGCAGAATATTTTTTGAAGAAGATGACAGATAACAGAAACTGACGGGTAAAAGAGTGACGGTTAATCGAAGTTTTCTGTATTACATCTACAAACCTGTCTTTCCGTAATAGGGAAGGCAATGAACATTGCAGCAACAAAAGACATGGCGAATGCCAGAAGTAAGCCCACGCTGCCGCCTGGACCCTTATCACGTCCCAAGCCGTCTTCTTGGGCACGTAACGTAAGAGGGTGTATTGCTGACTTGATGCTGAAGGACGTGTTCAGGACCATCTGTAGCATTGTGTTCACTAAATAGTTGACCTGGTGTCAGATGCAACCAAATCAAGTCAACATCAGTCAACTTCTGTCAAAAATGCCATTTGTTTCAGAATTTTAGGACATGTTTTATGTGTAATAATAATCTATTAAAAAAAAAGAAAAGAAAATAGATCTATAATTATGCGACTAGAAATAATATTTTCAACATACACTGCACTAATAGCATATATATATATATATATATATACACACACACACACACACAAATAAGCGCATTCGAACACACACACACACACACACACACACACACACACACACATACAAAGATATAAATATGCAGACACAGGTTCACCCATCCACTCAACTACCTACCTAAACACAGACACAGACACACACACACACACACACACACATACACACACACAGTACGAACGAAGAACAATCTTTATTTTCAAAGAAAGGGTTAAGAATTGGGCACGCAGGCCCGTCTGACATTCAGCCCTTCTTCTCTATTTCCTCTCATATATTCTTTAATTCAAGAACAAAACATACAACGCAACAGACAAATAGGAGCAATAATAGACAAGCATTGAAACATACTAACAGAGACAACACATATATTAGAAACATTCCAAAAATACTATACTGACCTATATACAGCAGAACCAGTACACACACACACACACACACACACACACACACACACGCACACACACGCACGCACACACACACACACACACACACACACACACACACACAATAGTTTCTTACAATACACAAAGAAACTGTCCGATACAGATAAAAACATTCAAGACGCAGAACTTACATTAACAGACATAACACATGCACTCAGTCGAATGCAAAAACACCAGGATCTGATGGAGGCATTGTAGAATTCAACCAGCACTGATTTTCTATCCTAGGCAGCTTCTTTCTAAAAATCTAGAAAGAAGCTTTTCACAAACAAGAACTCCCCAACAGTTGCAACATGAGTAGTATACAATGTTGTATTTGATTATTATTTTAGGTGCAGCACCTATGTTTTTTACTATATAAAAAGTCTAGCACCTAAACTCTGACGTCATATTTTACGACCTCATTTTCAAGGGATGGAACTCATGAATAAATAATCGAACGTATTTTTGCACTGTTACTTCCCTTTTTTGTTGCGAATTTTATATTTTTAAATTTAATAATTGCTGATAGTATTAGTTGTAGTGGGTGATGCTTAAACACTATCATCCAATGATAAATGCTGTATTAGGGTTACAGTGATCTTCCTCCTCGGTTTCTTTTTCTCGTCTTCTTTCTTTATCTGTATTGGGCATACAAACTATCTTCATTCCATTGGTGCTGTGTAAGGCTTAGGGTTACAGTGCGTTTCCTCGGGATGGTCTAGGGGGCGAGTGGGTGTGGGGGTGGAAGCTCAGGGGTGGAGCGTGGGGTGTCGGCGTGTGGGGTAGGGCTAGGTGGTTCGAACCTCGGGTTGTGACAGGTGTCATATAAAAAATCGTAATAGGTAAACATGTATATATAGCCGGTATATGATCTGTAGAGGGTCGTAGTAGTGTAAACACTATCATCATACGGGTTACAAATGAAAACCTTAAAAAGTGAAGATGGTCGATGATATTGATTGTAGCTGGTATAGCTTAGTGAAATTCGTTGGAAAGGAGTGGGTAGCGGCTATTAGTGATCTGTAGAGTGTCGTAGTGACCTATACACTGTCATCATACGGCTTCAAGTGAAAACAGTAAAAAGTAAAAATCGCCGATAATATTGATTTTAGTGGGTATATCTTAGTGAAAGCCGTTGGTTAGGGGTGGGTAGCGGTTATAAGTGGTCTGTAGATTGTCTTGGTGCCTTATTCACTATCATCATACGGGTTACAAATGAAAACCTTAAAAAGTAAAGATGACCGATATTATTGATTTTAGTGGGTATATCTTAGTGAAACTCGATGGTTAGGGGTGGGTAGCTGTTTTACTTGTGGTCTGTAGAGGGTCACTGTGGTGTAAACACTATCATCATATGGGTTAAAAATGAAAACCTTAAAAAGTAAAGATGGCCGATATTATTGTCTCGGGAATATCTTAATGAAATTCGGTGGTAAGGGTGGGTAGTGGTTACTAGTGGTCTGTAGTGTGTCATAGTGACCTATACACTATCGTCATAGGGCTACAAATGAAAACCTTAAAAAGTAAAGGTGACCGATATTATTGATTGTCTCGGGTATGGCTTAGTGAAAGTCGTTGGTAAGGGGTGGGAAGCGGTTATTAGTGCTCTGTAGTGTGTCATAGTGACCTATACACTATCATCATACAGGTGACAAATGAAATCCTTAAAATGTAAAAATGACCGATATTATTGATTGTAGCAGGTATAGCTTAAAGATGGCCGATATTAATGATTTTAGCGGGTATAGCTTAGTGAAATTCGTTGGTGAGGGGTGGGTAGCGGTTATTAGTGATCTGTAGAGTGTCGTAGTTGCCTATACACTATCATCACACAGACTTCAAATGAAAACATTAAAAAGGTAAAGATGGCCGGTATTATCGGATGTAGCGAGTATGGCTTAGTGAAATTCATTGGTAAGTGTGTGTGAGTGGAGGAAAGGTTAGAGAGGTGCTTCTGATCATTGTTAAGGGTGGTCGAGTGGGGCGGTGGTAGACAAATACGTCCGTTCCTTGATAATAGCCGGAGGGTAAGGCTCATATTAAAGTCTAAAGATTGAACTCATAGGTGGCTGATCTGAGGGTGACCGCCTGGGTGACTCATCACGGGGCTATGTCGGTGGGGGTGAGCATAGTGAACGTGTTCAGACATGTCTTTAGGGAGAATCGGAGGACGACTCAGAGCGTACTGACCGCATATCGATACACATGGGTAATGGTCACATCGGAACAAGTATGGGTCTGCTTCCGGTTGCATTGTAATGACTAAAACCAGCCAACGTGCTCACTGGCTAAAGCCGGTCAACGATGGCGTCGCATCCGATCACACGTGGTAATGACAAAACCAGACCACGTGGCTAAACCCACTCAAAGATGGCACTGTGTCCGGTACACATGGGTAATGGTCACATCAGATGAAATATGGCGCTGCTTCCGTCGCATGTGTAATGACTACAACCAGAGTACGTGCTCACTGGCTACAAGTGGTCAACGATGGCGTCGCATCCGATCACACGTGGTAATGGAGAAACCAGACCACGTGGCTAAAACCGATCAAAGATGGTTCTGTATCCGGTCACATGTCTATGGGATACAACCGAAACACGAGACTAATGACTCAACCGGTCAAAGATGGAGACGCACGCGGCCACATGACCAGGCAGTGCATAATATTCTGCTGAGTCATTCTAAGTCAGCAGATATCGTGCATATAGCGTCCACCATTCACCGTCTAGAAGTACCGGTCTCAGTGAACAGCAACCAGCTTTCTTTCTTCTCTGTGTCTGTGCTGACGAAAAGCTTTCTAGCCGCAAGGATCAGTGGTCACATGTACACAAACTCTGCGGGCGAGCGATCATGTATTCATGTGGCGACGTGACTGAATGGTGGCGACAGAGGTGGAAAACTGATTAGCAAGGAGGTCACCGTGGCTGAATGATCCTACCATACATGGTAATGACAAAACCAGACCACGTGCTTAAAGTCTCAGGCATGTCTTTAGCTCTAAAATAAGGTACTATTATAGAATACCACGCATACATTAGATTACAAAGCTTTAACATTAAAACTTGCCGATTCCACAATCCGACACAAATTCTAAAACCATTTACCGCCACAACATCTATGACCTGAACGCTCGGTTGACTCATCACAGGGATGTCAGCGTGAGTGAACGTACGTGAACGTGTTCCGACATGTCTTTGGGGAAAACCCGAGGATGATTCAGAGCGTACCGACAGCGGTAAACCTGCTTGAACATGATTAGACTTGTTTTCTATTTTGCATTAACCGCACAGTCTGTATAAAAAGGACCGCAAAGGGCAGGTTAAATACACTACGTTTGCAACAAGACCTATCGAAAACAGCTCAACGAAGAGACCGCATTGGTAAGTACGCTGTGTGTAGTATACATTCTCGATACACGCCGTCAAATCGGTATAGTGTTGTCGCTGATATATATCGCAGGAAATAAGGTACATGATGCTACATTCGGGTTACACCTCGAGATATATCAGATGCGCATGATATCAAAATACTGTCTGATGTATATATCCCTCCACACTAGGTCAAAACTGGTCTGCATTAAGGCCATATTTATGGTGTCACATTGTGTAAAATTCAGTATGTGTAAATTTATCATATACATATGATGTCACATGTTATTTCACCACTAATCATTGTTCATCAATACTCAGTAACTGTCCGTCAGTGCTTGTATTCGCCTGCTTTGCTCACTTATATAGTACATAAAACACATCTATGTCAGTAACATACTACATAAAATAACACAAAGTAAATAAGCTTTACAGAATTACAAAACACACAGGACGTTGCTAGCCTTCAACACCAATCACAAAACGTATACTCACGCTGAAGACCCTCAGGTGACGTAAGACAGCTGGTATAAGAAGAAAAAAATGAGATCAATGTAGAGAACAACCACTATTTTACTACATATCACGTCTTGGTACACCCTCTTAATTCGCAAATGTCAAATGGGTACTATTTTCTATTGATATATCATAATTAAAAAGTAAGTACTTTTGATTTGAAAAAAAATTTTGGTTATTATTTTCTGTAGATGATTTACAAACACTAGCATCAAAATAATATTGGTTGTCGCATGTTTTGAAATACAAAATAAAATATGGACTGTGGACTGTAATGGTTTGTATTTTCTTCACAGCGGTATAACGTTCGGCGGTCAGTACTAACACCAGAACGTCATGTGAAAGCGTTGAACTACAGAAGTCTATCAATCAATCAATAATGTGCCATGCAGAAAAGCGTATACAAATCATAATGTTGGATCACTCTACCGGATCAACACTTCAACAGTGTAACTACGCAAAAGAGTACTGTGCTAATTATCAACACTCAGTTAGCTGGTGCCGGAAACTACAAGCGGGTGGAATACGTGTCTTTTCTCCCTTACCCTTTGCAGCGTAATGGCCACTAAACAGAAAAATCTCTATCTGTGTCATATATGTGGGCAATTCTTTACAGAAATCCACAAGCTTACACGTCACATTAACACAGTTCACAACACGAATCTCATACATGCCATCTCTGTGGTAACCTATACAACAGAAAAGACAACCCACAACGACACATAAAAACAAACCATCAGACGCCCACTTTTGCAACAACTATAGGTACTGCAACCTCAGCACCTATGAGCACTACACCCTCAGCTTCATCATACAAATCGAAAACACCTTCAGATACACAAAAGCTGAGCCATCAAGTAGACGCACACTATACCGCCAGTTTTCAACCCAGATACAGTCAGATGTGTGATGACCCAGGCAACCAGATGTGTGATGAGCCCAATAGCCAGCTGTTTGATGTGCCCGACACTCAGATGATTGATGCCACAGTTGTCTACAATAGTCAGATGTCAGCCCACCAATCAGGAGCCCAGTCTTATGAATGCATACCAAGTGACATATACATACCAGGCTACCAGTCGGAAAAACCAGCCTACTCAGACAGTGGTGTAAAGAAACCCAGAAACAACGTACAATTTGTATAGCTCTATATGTGAAAATAAAATGTTTTGATGATACTATGTATACCGGCTCATATCACATCATCCATTTCGTATGACATTATGCTTTTTGTTTAAATTATTATTCTTGTAAAATGTTCTGAAATAGTGTAAATAAATAGGTATATAGATTATAATTACATCTTGGTTGTTGAATATTTAGTGTTTACGGTGTATATAGTTGTCATGTGGTGAGAGAACGAGGGATAAAAATCTTGGTCAAGTAATAAAATGTGTTAGCCAAATGGGAAAATGTTTGGCGACATTTCAACCAGACTTATTAAAAAAAAAAAAAAAGCTCACCCAAACTTATGAAAAGTAGGAAAATTTGTTAACCAAAGTGAAAAATTTTGGTCACATTTCAACCAAACTTATAATAATCTCAGTCAAGCTTATGAAAAGTAGGAACATTTGTTAACCAAATGTGAAAAGGTTAGCCAAATTTCAAACCAAACTTATAAAAAGCTCAGTCAAACATATGAAACGTAGGAAAATTTGTTAACCAAACGTGAAAATTTTGGCCAACTTTCACCCAAACATATGAAAAGTGGGAAATTTTGTTGTCCAGATGTGAAAAGGTTGACCAAATTTCACCCAGACTTATGAAAAGTAGGAAACTTTGTTAACCAAATGGGAAAAATCTTGGCCAAGTAAGAAAATGTGTTAACCAAATGTGAAAAGGTTAGCCAAATTTCAAACCAATCTTATAAAAATCTCAGTCAAACATATGAAAAGTAGGAAAATTTGTTAACCAAACGTGAAAAAATTGGCCAACTTTCACCCCAAACTTATGAAAAGTGGGAAATTTTGTTGTCCAGATATGAAAAGTTTGACCAAATGTCACCCAAACTTATGAAAAGTAAGAAACATTTTTAACCAAATGTGAAAAGGTTAGCCAAATCTCAAACCATACTTATAAAAATCTCAGTCAAACATATGAAAAGTAGGAAACTTTGTTAATCAAATGTGAAAAGTTTGGCCAAATTTCACCCAAACTTATGAAAAGTGGGAAAGTTTGTTGTCCAGAGGTGAAAAGTTTGATCAAATTGCACACAAACTTATGAAAAGTATGGAACTTTATTAACCAAATGTGAAAAGTTTGGCCAGATTTCATCCAAACTTATAAAAATTTCAGTCAAACTTATGAAAACTAGGAAAATTTGTTAACCAAAGTGACAAATTTTGGCAAAATTTCAACCAAATCCATAAAAAGTAGAAAATTTAGTTGACCAAATGTGAAAAATTGTGGCCAAAGTTCAACCAAACTTATAAATATCTCACCCAAACTTGTGAAAAGTAGGAAATTTTGCTGTCCAGATGTGAAAAGGTTGACCAAATTTAAAATAAACTCACAAAAAGTAGGAAACTTTACTAACCAAATGTGAAAATATTTGGGCAAGTGCAGAAATATTTCATCCAAAACTTATAAAACGTAGGAAATTTTGTTAACAAAATATGAAAAATTGTAGCCAAATTTCAACCAAACTTTTAAAAAGTAGGAAAATTCCTTAACTAAAGGGGGAAAAATATCTCACGTTGTTATTTAACATCCCCAACCTACTAGAGATATTCGTCTGTCCCCTATGCAACCAACAGCTGTATTTCAGAAAATTAAATGTATCTTATGTAATAAGTCACTATGGTTGAATGAAATTTTTTTTTTTTTTTTCAACAATAAAATTGTACAAAAATTAACAATTAAATTTCTCTTTATGTTTCCAAATTGAGTGTTTCATGTAGAAATTTAATTGTTAATTTTTGTACAATTTTATTGTTGAAATTTTTTTTCTCCATTTAACCATAGTGACTTATTACATAAGATACATTTAATTTTCTGAAATACAGCTGTTGGTTGCATAGGAGAAAGGCGGATATCTCTAGTAGGTTGGGGATGTAAAATGACAAAGTGAGATATTTCCCCCCCCCCCCCCCCCCCCCTTTGGTTAAGGAATTTACTTACTTTTTTAAAAGTTTGGTTGAAATTTGGCTAAAATTTTTCATATTTCGTTAACAAAATTTCCTACGTTTTATAAGTTTTGGATGAAATATTTCTGCACTTGCCCAAAAATTTTCACATTTGGTTAACAAAGTTTCCTACTTTTTATAAGTTTCGATGAACTTTAGCCAAACTGTTCACATTTGGTTAACAAAGTTTCCTACTTTTTATGAGTTTGTTTGAAATTTCGTCAAACTTTTCACATCTGGACAACAAAATGTCCTACTTTTCACAAGTTTGGGTGAGATATTTATAAGTTTGGTTGAACTTTGGCCACAATTTTTCACATTTGGTCAACTAAACTTCCTACTTTTTATGGATTTGGTTGAAATTTGGCCAAACTTTTCACATTTGGTTAACAAAGTTTCCTACTTTTCATGTGTTTGACTGAGATTTTTATAAGTATGGTTTGAGATTTGGCTAACCTTTTCACATTTGGTTAAAAATGTTTCTTACTTTTCATAAGTTTGGGTAACATTTGGTCAAACTTTTCATATCTGGACAACAAAATTTCCCACTTTTCATAAGTTTGGGGTGAAAGTTGGCCAAACTTTTTACGTTTGGTTAACAAATTTTCCTACTTTTCATATGTTTGACTGAGATTTTTCTAAGATTGGTTTGAAATTTGGCTAACCTTTTCACATTTGGTTAACACATTTTCTTACTTGGCCAAGATTTTTGCCATTTGGTTAACACAGTTTCCTACTTTTCATAAGTTTGGGTGAAATTTCGTCAACCTTTTCACATCTGGACAACAAAATTTCCCACTTTTCATAAGTTTGGGTGAAAGTTGGCCAAAATTTTCACGTTTGGTTAACAAATTTTCCTACTTTTCATATGTTTGACTGAGCTTTTTATAAATTTGGTTTGAAATTTGGCTAACCTTTTCACATTTGGTTAACAAATGTTCCTACTTTTCATAAGCTTGACTGAGATTATTATAAGTTTGGTTGAAATGTGACCAAAATTTTTCACTTTGGTTAACAAATTTTCCTACTTTTCATAAGTTTGGGTGAGCTTTTTTTTTATTTTTTATAAGTCTGGTTGAAATGTAGCCAAACATTTTCCCATTTGGCTAACAAATTTTATTACTTGACCAAGATTTTTGCCCTTCGTTCTCTCACAACATGACAACTATATACACCGTAAACACTAAATAATCAACAACCAAGATGTAATTATAATCTATATACCTGTTTATTTACAGTATTTCAGTACATTTTACAAGAATAATAATTTAAACAAAAAGCATAATGTCATACGAAATGGATGATGTGATATGAGCCGGTATACATAGTATCATCAAAACATTTTATTTTCACATATAGAGCTATACAAATTGTATTTTGTTTCTGGGTTTCTTCACACCACTGTCTGAGTAGGTTGGTTTTTCCGGCTGGTAGCCTGGTATGTATTTGTCACTTGGTATGCATTCATAAGACTGGGCTCCTGATTGGTGGGCTGACATCTGACTATTGTAGATAACTGTGGCATCAATAATCTGAGTGTCGGGCACATCAAACAGCTGGCTATTGGGCTCATCACACATCTGGTTGCCTGGGTCATCACACATCTGACTGTATCTGGGTTGAAAACTGGCGGTATAGTGTGCGTCTACTTGATGGCTCAGCGTTTGTGTATCTGAAGGTGTTTTCGTTTTGTATGATGAAGCTGAGGGTGTAGTGCTCATAGGTGCTGAGGTTGCAGTACCCATAGTTGTTGCTGAAGTGGGCGTCTGATGGTTTGTTTTTATGTGTCGTTGTAGGTTGTCCTTTCTGTTGTATAGGTTACCACAGAGGTGGCATGTATGAGATTCAGTGTTGTGAACTGTGTTAATGTGACGTGTAAGCTTGTGGATTTCTGTAAATAATTGCCCACATATATGACACAGATAGAGATTTTTCTGTTTAGTGGCCATTACGCTGCAAAGGGTAAGGGCGAAAAGACACGTATTCCACCCCGCTTGTAGTTTCCGGCACCAGCTAACTGAGTGTTGATAATTAGCACAGTACTCTTTTGTGTAGTTACACTGGTGAAGTGTTGATCCGGTAGAGTGATCCAACATTATGATTTGTATAGACTTCTGTAGTTCAACGCTTTCACATGACGTTCTGGTGTAAGTACTGACCGCAGAACGTTATACCACTGTGAAGAAAATACAAACCATTACAGTCCACCGTCGATATTTATTTTGTATTTCAAAACATGCGACAACCAATATTATTTTGATGCTAGTGTTTGTAAATCATCTACAGAAAATAATAACCAAAAATTTTTCAAATCAAAAGTACTTACTTTTTAATTATGATATATCAATAGAAAATAGTACCCATTTGACATTTGCGAATTAAGAGGGTGTACCAAGACGTGATATGTAGTAAAATAATGGTTGTTCTCTGCATTGCTCTCATTTTTTTCTTCTTATACCGGCTGTCTTACGTCACCTGAGGGTCTTCAACGTGAGTATACGTTTTGTGATTGGTGTTGAAGGCTAGCAACGTCCTGTGTGTTTTGTAATTCTGTAAAGCTTATTTACTTTGTGTTATTTTATGTAGTATGTTACTGACATAGAGATGTTTTATGTACTATATAAGTGAGCAAAGCAGGCGAATACAAGCACTGACGGACAGTTACTGAGTATTGGTGAACAATGATTAGTGGTGAAATAACATGTGACATATGTAAATGATAAATTTACACATACTGAATTTTACACAATGTGACACCATCCATATGACCTTAATGCAGACCAGTTTTGACCCAGTGTGGAGGGATATATACATCAGACAGTATTTTGATATCATACGCATCTGATATACCTCGAGGTGTAAACCCGAATGTAGCATCATGTACCTTATTTCCTGCGATATATATCAGCGACAACACTATACCGATTTGACGGCGTGTAACGAGAATGTATACTACACACAGCGTACTTACCAATGGGGTCTCTTCGGTGAGCTGTTTTCGATAGGTCTTGTTGCAAACGTAGTGTATTTAACCCGCCCTTTGCGGTCCTTTTTATACAGACTGTGCGGTTGATGCAAAATAGAAAACAAGTCTAATCATGTTCAAGCAGGTTTACCGCTGTTAGTACGCTCTGAATAATCCTCGGGTTTTTCCCAAAGACATGTCTGAACACGGTCACGTACGTTCACTCACGCTGACATCCCTGTGATAAGTCAACCGAGCGTTCAGGTCATAGATGTTGTGGCGGTAAATGGATTTAGAATTAGTGTCGGATTGTGGAATCGCCTAGTTTTATTGTCAAAGCTTTGTAATCTAATGTATGCGTGGTATTCTATAATAGTACCTTATTTTAGAGCTAAAGACATGCCTGGGACTTTAAGCACTTGGTATGGTTTTGTCATTACCATGTATGGTAGGATCATTCAGCCACGGTGACCTCGTTGCTAATCAGTTTTCCCACCTCTGTCGCCACCATTCAGTCACGTCGCCACATGAATACATGATCGCTTCGCCCGCAGAGTTTGTGTACATGTGACCACTGATCCTTGCGACTAGAAAGCTTTTCGTCAGCACAGACACAGAGAAGAAAGAAAGCTGGTTTCTGTTCACTGAGACCGGTACTCTAGACGGTGAATGGTGGACGCTATATACACGATATCTGCTGACGTAGAATGACTCAGCAGAATATTATGCACTGCCTGGTCATGTGGCCGCGTGCGACTCCATCTTTGACCGGTTGAGTCATTAGTCTCGTGTTTCGGTTGTATCCCATAGACATGTGACCGGATACAGCGCCATCTTTGATCGGTTTTAGCCACGTGGTCTGGTTTCTCCATTACCACGTGTGATCGGATGCGACGCCATCGTTGACCACTTGTAGCCAGTGAGCACGTACTCTGGTTGTAGTCATTACACATGCGACGGAAGCAGCGCCATATTTCATCTGATGTGACCATTACCCATGTGTACCGGATACAGTGCCATCTTTGAGTTGGTTTAGCCACGTGGTCTGGTTTTGTCATTACCACGTGTGATCGGATGCGACGCCATCGTTGACCGGCTTTAGCCAGTGAGCACGTTGGCTGGTTTTAGTCATTACAATGCAACCGGAAGCAGACCCATACTTGTTCCGATGTGACCATTACCCATGTGTATCGTTATGCGGTCAGTACGCTCTGAGTCGTCCTCCGATTCTCCCTAAAGACATGTCTGAACACGTTCACTATGCTCACCCCCCACCGACATAGCCCCGTGATGAGTCACCCAGGCGGTCACCCTCAGATCAGCCATCTATGAGTTCAATCTTTCGACTTTAATATGAGCCTTACCCTCCGGCTATTATCATGGAACGGACGTATTTATCTACCACCGACCCACTCTACCACCCTTAACAATGAACAGAAGTACCTCTCTACCCTTTCCTCCACTCACACACCCTTACTAATGAATTTCACTAAGCCATACACGCTACATCCGATAATACCGGCCATCTTTACCTTTTTAATGTTTTCATTTGAAGTCTGTGTGATGATAGTGTATAGGCAACTACCACACTCTACAGATAACTAATAACCGCTACGCACCCCTCGCCAACGAATTTCACTAAGCTATACCCGCTAAAATAATTAATATCGGCCATCTTTAAGCAAAACCTGCTACAATCAATAATATCGGTCATTTTTACATTTTAAGGTTTTCATTTGTCACCTGTATGATAGTGTATAGGTCACTATGACACACTACAGAGCACTAATAACCGCTACCCACCCCTTACCAACGACTTTCACTAAGCCATACCCGAGACAATCAATAATATCTGTCACCTTTACCTTTTAAGGTTTTCATTTGTAGCCCTATGACGATAGTGTATAGGTCACTACGGCACTATACAGACCACTAGTAACCACTACCCACCCTTACCACCGAATTTCATTAAGATATTCCCGAGACAATAATATCGGCCATCTTTACTTTTTAAGGTTTTCATTTTTAACCCATATGATGATAGTGTTTACACCACAGTGACCCTCTACAGATCACTAGTAAAACTGCTACCCACCCCTTTCCATCGAGTTTCACTAAGATATACCCACTAAAATCAATAATATCGGTCATCTTTACTTTTTAAGGTTTTCATTTGTAATCCGTATGATGATAGTGAATAAGGCACCAAGACACTCTACAGACCACTAATAACCGCTACCCATCCCTAACCAACGGCTTTCGCTAAGATATACCCACTAAAATCAATATTATCGGCGATTTCTACTTTTTACTGTTTTCACTTGAAGCCGTATGATGACAGTGTATAGGTCACTACGACACCCTACAGATCACTAATAGCCGCTACCCACTCCTTTCCAACGAATTTCACTAAGCTATACCAGCTACAATCAATATCATCGACCATCTTCACTTTTTAAGGTTTTCATTTGTAACCCGTATGATGATAGTGTTTACACTACTACGACCTTCTACAGATCATATACCGGCCATATATACATGTTTACCTATTACGATTTTCATATGATACCTGTCATGACCCGAGGTTCGAACCACCTAGCCCTGCCCCACACGCCGACACCCCACGCTCCACCCCTGAGCTTCCACCCCCACGCCCACTCGCCCCCTAGACCATCCCGAGGAAACGCACTGTAACCCTAAGCCTTACACAGCACCAATGGAATGAAGATAGTTTTTATGCCCAATACAGATAAAGAAAGAAGACGAGAAAAAGAAACCGAGGAGGAAGATCACTGTAACCCTAACACAGCATTAATCATTGGATGATAGTGTTTAAGCATCACCCACTACAACTAATACTATCAGCAATTATTAAATTTAAAAATATAAAATTCGCAACAAAAAAGGGAAGTAACAGTGCAAAAATACGTTCGATTATTTATTCATGAGTTCCATCCCTTGAAAATGAGTTCGTAAAATATGACGTCAGAGCGTAGGTGCTAGACTTTTTATATAGTAAAAAATATAGGTGCTGCACCTAAAATAATAATCAAATACATCATTGTATGCTACTAACATGTCATAGTTAACACTCATACCTAAAGACAACGCACAGAAACAAAAAATAACAGCTGAAAAAATTAAGCCCCATCTCATTGAACACAGACTAAAAAATTCTACAAAACGACTTTCAAACAAAATACAAACGTTCATGCTATCATTCGTACACCCAGACCAACAGTGCAGCATTTAACACATAAACATACACAAACATATACACTTTATTAAAGACATCATCACATAAAAGCACCAGAAAGATTGCCCATCCTGCTTCTTGTCGCCGGACCAGGAGAAGGCCTTTGACATAGTTTCACACGCATACTTACGCAAATCACTAACACAATGTTACATAGGACAGTACTATAGACAATGGATACACATCTTGCATGAAAAGTCCTGAAATTAAACTACTGGTAAATCATTCACTCGTTGCCAGTTTCAGGATAACAAGATCTGTAGAATAAAAGGTATCCACTATCATCAATCCTATATTTACTCACACTAGAACCACTTAGAAGCAATCAGACATGACACCAATATTAAAAGAACATTCATACAAGGGTTAGAAAAGTGGAAACTAATTGCTTATGCAGACGACGCCGCTTTCGTCTTTATAACCGAAACATCCATAAAATAAATACTTCATCCACACTTTCAGACTGTTTTGTGAAAGAAGTCCAAAATAAAAATACAGAAATCCCAAATAATGGATCTTGGAAGGTAGAAGAATAAAGCAGACCACGCCCCACCCCGCTTTAGATTTAACAGTCACATACAACATGAAACTATATGGGTTGACATGTCCATGCGATCCCAGTATAGCAGACATAGAAACATTGCTTTACTGGCAAAACAAATTACACACATTCTAAATAGGTACCAATATAAGACATCAACAATTTTTGGAAGAAGCGCAGATGTAAACACATATATCATTCCTACGATAATATATTTAGCTACAGTGGTAGATCACCCAATACAAGCAATCACAAACATAAATAAACACACTAGACATTTCATCTTCAGCAACACAATTCAATAAACACGTATACATGATTAAAAACAAGGAGGGCTAGCATTTAAAATAAACTACATAGGACACTTCATCAATCATCCAGACCAAAACTCACTTGCATTATACGAAACAGCAATTAGAATACACCAGTGTAGGGAAATAGTCAACACAACACCGCATTATTACAGCACAATACCACAACTCTACATAACATGTAGGCAACGAATGTTTAACACAACAGGCAACCAAGTAGATATACAAATACTAAAAAAGTCTACAAAATATACAAATACTTAGTCGAACAAGCTACACCACAATACCTAACAATCAATAGAGTATATAATACTACATTAAAGACTATAGCTGTTCGTTCACTAACTTACATAGCAAAAACATCACACACACACACACACACACACACACACACAAATAAATAAACGAACAAACAAAAACCAAAGAATATGACATACAGACTACATTTCAACATGACACCAACCACAGAAAGAAAAGTTCAGAGATCCAAGCAAATAGCACCATACCAACTACACAGATACACATTCAAGAGACAGATGAACGTATTTACTATACATGTTTAACCATCGCAGCCACATAGACCTTACTACAATAACTAATAGAGACACACTTTCATTGTCCGTGTTTGGTTATAAAATATACATTAATTAATGTTCGTCTCAACCTACAATGCTTAGCTAAGCGCCGTAAGGGAGGGGGCAGGGGGGATCGATTTATCACAGGTACGCTTTTAGTTGTATTGTTTTACTTTATTTTCAATTTTTATATTTTTTTACTGAATTTTATTTTAAATTTAATTTAAAACAAATGTTTAATAATATTTGGTTGTTAAACATCGTCTATATGTCGAGAGATTTATGGAGTGTCTATGATGATGTTGTTGTTTTCATTGTCATGTTTTGCTTATATAATATACACTACTCAAATGAAACCAACAACGAAAGAAACCAACACTACAAGTGAATCACTCACTGTGGCGTAAGAATCAATTTTCTCACGGCGGACATTTTTTCATTCCCTCGCCCCACCCAGCTACTATTACTTACACCTCGCCCCATTTCCCGATTCTCACACCCCATCACTGGATACGACCCGGCATCAACTAGCTAGTATCGACTACAACCCCGATCCAACCAACTGTATCTCCGCCAATGGACACGACCAAAGAAGAAAAAGAAAAAAAAGAAAGAAAGAAATCGCGGGAAACCTCCACCCCCGCCATACTCCAATGTTCAGCTATCTACCCAGACCAACCTAATCTATTTTATACCCTACCCCGATACCAATGTCCTTACTACTAGATGCCCATGATTAGCATCCGTTCAACTGATTTGATTCGATATAATTCTTTAGAACACTTTGTCCGAATCGGCACGTCGGAGGTAATTTGTGACGTCATTGTTTAAGACTTACTAGTCTCAAATAAGGAAAATCAATCGATAATTCTGAGGATGCACTTTTCAAATACGCGTCGAAACGACATAATATACTATTCAAGTAGGCAGCCAGGCAGGCAGACAGACAGACAGACAGACAGGCACGCACGCACGGACGCACGCAGACAGCCATCCATCCATCCATCCGTCTGTTCATCCGTCAGCCCGCCCGTCGGTCAGCCCGCAAACCCGTTTGTCCGTCCATCCGTAACTACGTACGTAAGTACATATATACATACGCACAGACAGACAGACAGACAGACAGACAGACAGACAGACAGACAGATACTTCCAGAAATTACAGGAACTCGCAAGTGTTCACGTTATTCTGCAACTTAACATTCATAAGATTATAACAGCAAGTACAAGAAAATATATGCTTTAACCTTCTGAAGCCTAATACACAAAGTACAAGAAACTAGGTGCTTCAACACCCATAAGCCTATAACAATAAGTACATGAAACTAGAAGCCTATAACAAACAGTACACGAAAACAGACGCTTCAACATAGCTCACAGAAATGGGCTCTGAGTGGATAGGCTGAATGTTGTAATAAGCAATGGCTGCAAATGTGCCTGGATACGTCCCATCCATCACCTCCATGCCTATAATCATTTTCCTCATAAACGTTGGTATGCCCATATCCTGGCTTCTGCGGACTGTAATGTTGTCGAACGTCACTCCCTGTGTGAACACATGTACATACACTAACAATACTCTCTGTGTGAACACATGTATTTACACAAGCAATACTCCCTGTGTGAACACATGTATTTACACAAGCAATGCTCCCTGTGTGAACACATGCATTTACACAAGCAATACTCTCTGTGTGAACACATGTATTTACACAAGCAATACTCCCTGTGTGAACACATGTATTTACACTAGCATACTCCATGTGTGAACACATGTATTTACACTAACAATACTCCATGTGTGAACACATGTATTTACACTAGCAATACTCCCTGCGTGAACACATGTATTTACACTAACAATACCCTGTGTGAACACATGTATTTACACTGGCAATACTCTCTGTGTGAACACATGTATTTACACTAACAATACTCTGTGTGAACACATGTATTTACACTAACAATACTCTCTGTGTGAACACATGTATTTACACTAACAATACTCCCTGCTTCCAAGATATGGAAACTAATCACCAGGAAAATGAATCCAGAAATTTTTTTAAAGAACTGAAGTCAATGAAACGAGGGCACCAACAAAACACATATAGTTTAAAAGACAAAAATGGGAATATGATAAATACCAATGAGGAAATGTGCAACACATGGAAAGAATATTTTATTGAATTACTAAATTGTGAAGCTCCAAGTCACATTTTCCCACAGGAAGAGGTTCTAACATGCGAACCACAAATTGAAGAACCTACATTTGAAGAAATCCTATATGTAATCACACGACTTAAAAACAATAAGGCAACTGGGACTGATGGAATTGCTGCTGAATTTATAAAGGCAGGTGGCCATGCATTACACCTAAAGCTATACGAACTAATAATAAAAATCTGGAGGACAGAAGAATTACCCCATGACTGGAAAGAGTCATTATTGATACCTATCTTTAAGAAAGGAGACAAGTTCCAATGTGGAAATTATAGAGGAATATCATTACTGTCCACAAGCTATAAGATACTATCCGCAGTATTACTAAATAGACTAAAACCATATTCAGAAGACATATTAAGTGACTACCAGGCGGGTTTTAGACAAAACAGATCAACAATAGATCAGATATTTATCTTACGACAAATAGCCGAGAAACATTGGGAATATAAAAGAGATCTCCATAACATTTTTGTGGATTTTAAAAAGGCTTATGATAGTGTCCATAGGAATAGTCTATGGAATGCTATGCAGGAATTTGGAATACCAAGGAAGTTAATCAACATGACCAGACTATGCATGGAAGATACTTATAATATAGTAACATATAAAGGCAGGAAATCAGACCCCTTCCAAATAACATCTGGCTTGAAACAGGGTGATGCACTATCGCCGCTACTCTTCAATCTGGCTCTAGAGAAAGTTGTAAGGAAGGTAAAGGAGGAATGTGATATTGGAGGAACATCCAAGCTGCTTGGTTATGCAGATGATATAGATATTATAGAGCAAAGTGAACAAAAGACATTGGAAATATTGACTCACTTAAAGGGAAAAGCCCAACAGATGGGGCTGGTTATCAACCAAGATAAGACAGAATATATGGTAATTTCAAGAGACGGAATGGCTAGAAACTCTGGCCACATACAAATAGATAATATAACCATTAAAAGAACGGAAACATACAAATACCTGGGTACAATCTTCAACTGCTCCAACATCATAAGGGAAGAAAAACAAACTAGAATCAACTCTGGAAATAAGATATACTATGCACTACAACATCTACTAAAATCAAAGGCGCTATCTCGTAACACCAAAATCACAATATACAAAACACTGATCAGACCAGTTGTGCTGTATGGCTCTGAAACCTGGAGTACAACGAAAGGAGACGAAGCCTTGTTACAAACCTTTGAGAACAAAATTTTAAGACGCATCTTTGGACCCATTAGGGATACACAAAGTGGAGAGTGGAAAAGAAGAAGTAACAAAGACATTTATGATCTGTTTAAGTCCCCGCTAATCTCTGGTATCATGAAGGCTAATAGACTACAATGGCTGGAGCATATAGAAAGAATGGAAGATAATAGGGAAACAAAACTCGCTTACACTCAGGAAATAAATGACCGTAGACCCCGAGGTAGACCAAGAAGGCGGTGGAGAGATAATACATGTACAGACCTACAAGCACTTGGAATCAACGACTGGCAAGAGAAGGTCCACCAGAGAGACGAATGGAGACGGATTGTATTTGCAGCAAAGAACCTCAATGGCTCGGAACGCTGAAGAAGAAGAAGAAGAAGAAGACGAATACTCCCTGCTTGAACGCATGTATTTACACTAGCACTATTCCCTGCATGAACACATGTATTTACACTAACAATACTCTGTGTGAACACATGTATTTACACTAGCAATACTCTCTATGTGAACACATGTATTTACACTAACAATACTCCATGTGTGAACACATGTATTTACACTAGCATACTCCATGTGTGAACACATGTATTTACACTAACAATACTCCATGTGTGAACACATGTATTTACGCTAACAATACTCTCTGTGTGAACACATGTATTTACACTAGCAATACTCCCAGCGTGAACACATGTATTTATACTAACAATACTCTCTGTGTGAACACATGTATTTACACTAACAATACTCTCTATGACTCTCTTAAGGTAGCCAAATGCCTCGTCATCTAATTAGTGACGCGCATGAATGGATTAACGAGATTCCCACTGTCCCTATCTACTATCTAGCGAAACCACAGCCAAGGGAACGGGCTTGGTAGAATCAGCGGGGAAAGAAGACCCTGTTGAGCTTGACTCTAGTCCGACTTTGTGAAGACACATGAAGGGTGTAGCATATGTGGGAGCGCAAGCGCAATTGAAATACCACTACTTTTATCGTTTCTTTACTTATTCAGTCTCTCGGTAGAGATTTGTTCGCAGCAGACGAGCATTAATAATCTCCGGCGGGCCTATTCTCGCTGGTCGCGAGATCCGCACAGTGGAAGTATGGGAGATTTGCTTGCAAATAGACAGGCAATATCTCCTGCGGTAGCTATGGCGGGCCTATTCCCGCTGGTCGCGGGGACCGCTAAAAGTCAGGTGGGGAGTCTGACAATAGTGCACGCTTTACACAGGTCCGGACACTTGTGATCGACAGATGTGCGCGCCCTCATGGTCCGGGCTCGTACAAGGCCCTCACCTGTAGGACTTGGCTGAGCGCCTCTAAGCCGGGTCCCTTGGGTGTCAGGGTCTGGCCATAACTCGCCACCGGCTCGTGGTGGTGAGGTCTCGGTGGATTGACGCTGAGCCGCCAGCGTCTGCAGCCTACCTTGTGCCAGACGTATTGTTTACCCATTCCTCTGGAATACACAAGACTAGGCCGAGAGAGGGGTCATGTCGTTTGGGCGCCACATGATTCTCTGAAGCTCTGCCCAGACATTGTGATGGTATATTGGCCACATTCCAACTCACATACTTTGGTCTGTCAAGACTGCAAGGTGTCAACAACGACTCTCTGTGTGAACACATGTATTTACACTAACCATACTCCCTGTGTGAACACATGTATTTACACTAACAATACTCTCTGTGTGAACACATGTATTTACACTAACAATACTCTCTGTGTGAACACATGTATTTACACTAACAATACTCTCTGTGTGAACACATGTATTTACACTAACAATACTCCCCGTGTGAACACATGTATTTACACTAACAATACTCCATGTGTGAACATATGTATTTACACTAGCAATACTAACTGCGTGAACACATGTATTTACACTAACAATACTCCCTGCTTGAACACATGTATTTACACTAACAATACTCCCTGCTTGAACACATGTATTTACACTAACAATACTCCCAGCGTGAACACATGTATTTACACTAACAATACTCCCTGCTTGAACACATGTATTTACACTAACAATACTCCATGTGTGAACACATGTATTTACACTAACAATACTCTCTGTGTGGACACATGTATTTACACTAACAATACTCTCTGTGTGAACACATGTATTTACACTAACAATACTCTCTATGTGAACACATGTATTTACACTAACAATACTCCCTGCTTGAACACATGTATTTACACTAACAATACTCCCTGCTTGAACACATGTATTTACACTAACAATACTCCATGTGTGAACACATGTATTTACACTAGCAATACTCCCTGCGTGAACACATGTATTTACACTAACAATACTCCCTGCTTGAACACATGTATTTACACTAACAATACTCCCTGCTTAAACACATGTATTTACACTAACAATACTCCCAGCGTGAACACATGTATTTACACTAACAATACTCCCTGCTTGAACACATGTATTTAGACTAACAATACTCCATGTGTGAACACATGTATTTACACTAACAATACTCCCAGCGTGAACACATGTATTTACACTAACAATACTCCCTGCTTGAACACATGTATTTACACTAACAATACTCCATGTGTGAACACATGTATTTACACTAACAATACTCTCTGTGTGAACACATGTATTTACACTAACAATACTCCCTGCTTGAACACATGTATTTACACTAACAATACTCCATGTGTGAACACATGTATTTACACTAGCAATACTCCATGTGTGAACACATGTATTTACACTAACAATACTCTCTGTGTGAACACATGTATTTACACTAACATTACTCTCTGTGTGAACACATGTATTTACACTAGCACTATTCCCTGCATGAACACATGTATTTACACTAGCAATACTCCCAGCGTGAACGCATGTATTTACACTAACAATACTCCCTGCTTGAACACATGTATTTACACTAACAATACTCCCTGCTTGAACACATGTATTTACACTAACAATACTCCCAGCGTGAACACATGTATTTACACTAGCAATAATCCCAGCGTGAACACATGTATTTACACTAACAATACTCCCTGCTTGAACACATGTATTTACACTAACAATACTCCCTGTGTGAACACATGTATTTACACTAACAATACTCCCTGTGTGAACACATGTATTTACACTAACAATACTCCATGTGTGAACACATGTATTTACACTAGCAATACTCCCTGCGTGAACACATGTATTTACACTAACAATACTCCCTGCTTGAACACATGTATTTACACTAACAATACTCCCTGCTTGAACACATGTATTTACACTAACAATACTCCCAGCGTGAACACATATATTGACACTAACAATACTCCCTGCTTGAACACATGTATTTACACTAACAATACTCCCTGTGTGAACACATGTATTTACACTAACAATACTCCATGTGTGAACACATGTATTTACACTAGCAATACTCCCTGCGTGAACACATGTATTTACACTAACAATACTCCCTGCTTGAACACATGTATTTACACTAACAATACTCCCTGCTTAAACACATGTATTTACACTAACAATACTCCCAGCGTGAACACATGTATTTACACTAACAATACTCCCTGCTTGAACACATGTATTTAGACTAACAATACTCCATGTGTGAACACATGTATTTACACTAACAATACTCCCAGCGTGAACACATGTATTTACACTAACAATACTCCCTGCTTGAACACATGTATTTACACTAACAATACTCCATGTGTGAACACATGTATTTACACTAACAATACTCTCTGTGTGAACACATGTATTTACACTAACAATACTCCCTGCTTGAACACATGTATTTACACTAACAATACTCCATGTGTGAACACATGTATTTACACTAGCAATACTCCATGTGTGAACACATGTATTTACACTAACAATACTCTCTGTGTGAACACATGTATTTACACTAACATTACTCTCTGTGTGAACACATGTATTTACACTAGCACTATTCCCTGCATGAACACATGTATTTACACTAGCAATACTCCCAGCGTGAACGCATGTATTTACACTAACAATACTCCCTGCTTGAACACATGTATTTACACTAACAATACTCCCTGCTTGAACACATGTATTTACACTAACAATACTCCCAGCGTGAACACATGTATTTACACTAACAATACTCCCTGCTTGAACACATGTATTTACACTAACAATACTCCATGTGTGAACACATGTATTTACACTAACAATACTCCCAGCGTGAACACATGTATTTACACTAACAATACTCCCTGCTTGAACACATGTATTTACACTAACAATACTCCATATGTGAACACATGTAATTACACTAACAATACTCCCAGCGTGAACACATGTATTTACACTAGCAATACTCTCTGCTTGAACACATGTATTTACACTAACATTACTCTCTGTGTGAACACATGTATTTACACTAACAATACTCCCTGCTTGAACACATGTATTTACACTAACAATACTCCCTGGTTGAACACATGTATTTACACTAACAATACTCCCAGCGTGAACACATGTATTTACACTAACAATACTCCCTGCTTGAACACATGTATTTATACTAACAATACTCCATGTGTGAACACATGTATTTACACTAACAATACTCCCAGCGTGAACACATGTATTTACACTAACAATACTCCCTGCTTGAACACATGTATTTACACTAACAATACTCCATGTGTGAACACATGTATTTACACTAACAATACTCTCTGTGTGAACACAAGTATTTACACTAACAATACTCCCTGCTTGAACACATGTATTTACACTAACAATACTCCCAGCGTGAACACATGTATTTACACTAACAATACTCCCTGCTTGAACACATGTATTTACACTAACAATACTCTCTGTGTGAACACATGTATTTACACTAACAATACTCCCTGCTTGAACACATGTATTTACACTAACAATACTCCCTGCTTAAACACATGTATTTACACTAACAATACTCCCTGCTTGAACACATGTATTTACACTAACAATACTCCCTGCTTGAACACATGTATTTACACTAACAATACTCCCTGCTTGAACACATGTATTTACACTAGCAATACTCACAGCGTGAACGCATGTATTTACATCCCCAGTAGTTTGCCATTGCTTCCTGAACCACCATCACCCATACCATTTCATTCAAAAGCCACCATAAGGTGGTCTGCTGCCAGTGTTGCTATTCTATGCTTCCCCTACCCGCCCCGGTAACACACCGGACAGATACATTCACTCAGCAACAGTGAATATGCAATACTGGCATATTCCTTATTGTATAATTCTCCCAGCGTCAGGTAAAGTAAGTAAGTAGAGAACAGACTTGCACGCCTCAATGGCGCACTGGGCATATGACGTAGACCCATGTTGTAAAGATCAATCGGCGCTCGGTGAGTGATGTGGTCCGTGTCACACCGGCCGACTTCACTTCCCCAGACACGTCCTGGTACCCATTTTAAGCTGGGTCGATCTGAGAGCCCAGGTCAGTTTGTAAACTGTCTAATCAACCCGATGCAAATGGAACCCATGGCCACCGGGCCTGAAGGCAAGGGGTGAGTATAAAATCATCGGATCGCCTAACTTGTGTACACCCAGTGTGTGACCAGCAACCATTCTCATCGGATCCTCTAGCTTTTGTACACCCAGTGTGTGACCTGCACCCATTCTCATCGGATCCCTTAGCTTGTGTACAACCACTGTGTGACCGGCATGCATTCTCATCGGATCCCTTAGCTTGTGTACAACCACTGTGTGAACGGCATCCATTCTCATCGGATCCCTTAGCTTGTGTACAACCACTGTGTGACCGGCATCCATTCTCATCGGATCCCTTAGCTTGTGTACAACCACTGTGTGACCCGCATCCATTCTCATCGGATCCCTTAGCTTGTGTACAACCACTGTGTGACCCGCATCCATTCTCATCGGATCCCTTAGCTTGTGTACAACCACTGTGTGACCCGCATCCATTCTCATCGGATCCCTTAGCTTGTGTACAACCACTGTGTGACCCGCATCCATTCTCATCGGATCCCTTAGCTTGTGTACAACCACTGTGTGACCTGCACCCATTCTCATCGGATCCCTTAGCTTGTGTACAACCACTGTGTGACCCGCATCCATTCTCATCGGATCCCTTAGCTTGTGTACAACCACTGTGTGACCCGCATCCATTCTCATCGGATCCCTTAGCTTGTGTACAACCACTGTGTGACCGGCATCCATTCTCATCGGATCCCTTAGCTTGTGTAAACCCAGTGTATGACCAGCACCCATTCTCATCGGATCCTCTAGCTTTTGTACACCCAGTGTGTGACCTGCACCCATTCTCATCGGATCCCTTAGCTTGTGTACAACCACTGTGTGACCCGCATCCATTCTCATCGGATCCCTTAGCTTGTGTACACCCAGTGTGTGACCTGCACCCATTCTCATCGGATCCCTTAGCTTGTGTACAACCACTGTGTGACCCGCATCCATTCTCATCGGATCCCTTAGCTTGTGTACAACCACTGTGTGACCCGCATCCATTCTCATCGGATCCCTTAGCTTGTGTACAACCACTGTGTGACCCGCATCCATTCTCATCGGATCCCTTAGCTTGTGTACAACCACTGTGTGACCAGCATCCATTCTCATCGGATCCCTTAGCTTGTGTACACCCAGTGTGTGACCTGCACCCATTCTCATCGGATCCCTTAGCTTGTGTACAACCACTGTGTGACCCGCATCCATTCTCATCGGATCCCTTAGCTTGTGTACAACCACTGTGTGACCGGCATCCATTCTCATCGGATCCCTTAGCTTGTGTACAACCACTGTGTGACCCGCATCCATTCTCATCGGATCCCTTAGCTTGTGTAAACCCAGTGTATGACCAGCACCCATTCTCATCGGATCCTCTAGCTTTTGTACACCCAGTGTGTGACCTGCACCCATTCTCATCGGATCCCTTAGCTTGTGTACACCTACTGTGTGACCTGCACCCATTCTCACCGACGCAGACCTGCTTGCACTACCACTAAGCAAACATGCCCCTGACCTGTAATAGTTAGCAAGGGTTCAGTCTAAGGTACAGGCATTTCCCAAAGTGTTCAGTCTATGGTACTGGCATTTCCCCGAATGTTCTGCCAAGAGAAGGCGCTTATCATAAACAGAGGCAGGAGGTTGGAAAGGCAAGGAGATCTACTTTATTGCACCGGGCGCATATCTTCCGAAGATGGTTATTCGATGTGTACAACTGCGTACATCTTCCGAAGTTGGTTATTCGGTGTGAGTTACTTGTCCCACGGCAAATGGTTTGAACAACCGTGGTCTTAGAGTGACTCGTGAAAGGCTAACTTGATGGGTGATATGAAGAAGTTAAGTTGAGTCATCACAGCACGCAAGCCATTCCCGTATGCGCTCTGCCACAACGTCAACAACCTGCGAAGAGCCCACATATCAATTTTACCCGTTGCAGTCTAATTATGGGTCCGTCTGACTTTTCTCGGAGTACTGAGTGATGGCCAGAAACTCTGGTCACTCTCTACCCCACCATTCTCTCCAGGTCATGGTCAGAGCATGAGCAGATATGCTCTTCCGCACAATTCACATGAACCCAAAGAATCTGGACCGAATCCACCTTATCGCGCACCGATAAACCAACCCACGGTGTAGACCCACTGCTCGTTTCCAAACACACCAGCATGTCCTAGAGTAAAAGATCCATCCTCTACCCATCTTTGACACGAAAAAGGGGGTGTTTAAGAGGATACAATTTACATTGTAGGAGTAGAAATGATATAGGGTGAATGATATAGGATGATATAAAGGGTGAAATTAACACTTACGCTCTCTAACTTAATGTACTCCATATCATGGCAACTACAAAACTGTTTCTTGTACATATCAGCTAAAGCACGGCTAGAACTGCTGGAATTGGTATCCCCGTCTGTATACAGAATGTTTGTTCTTCCAAAGGGTAAAATGTTGAGCGTCAGATGTGGCTCTTTGGTTGCTTCAGTGGCCGACGATTCGGAGCTCAATGCCAGGAAAGCAAACAGGCCAGGAAGCATCAGCTGCACCAGTGTTATTACAAGCCTGCGGCACGTCAGCAACGCCTTTTTCACGAATATTCCGCGCATGCGAGAAAGTTCCAGAGGTAATCCGCTCTGCTTTGTGAAGCCACTATTAAAGTCTGTGGCAATAAAATGTGTTGTTACAAATTTCTTTTAAGGAAACACGTGTAAAATTTTATAAATAGGCAGCAGTAAAATATAATCTACCCTTTTAATCTAAGTAAGTGTTAGCTTACTTGTGATGACATTACCATTTTCATCTGAACACACAACTAAAAGAAATATGACGAGGTTTCAGCTGGATAAGCGCCAGGTATGCAAATATTGAGTGTGTATGTGTGTGTGTGTGTGTGTGTGTGCCCCCGCTAGCGCGTGTGTATGTGTGTGCGCACGTGCGCTTGTTCGTGTGTGTGCACTTGTGCGTGTACATAGATGTATGAGGTTATATGCCATATCCTGTGGCGTAGAATATGCCCGGGTCTAAGACACGACGTCCCGGCAACAGTGTGGTGCTATAGGAATACACTGTCTTGTCCGCCAGACACCTGCCGAACGTCCTGGAAGTATAAGCAGCAGGTGATCTCGGAGTTAGTGGCCTCTCGAGATTTGTCTACCGGAGATCAGGATGTGGAACAGCCTCTGGCACCCAACAGCCGACACCCAAATCAAGTGTAAATGTTGTCCATAGATTATGTGCTCTAACAAACTGACAAAGCATGATTCCAATTAAATGGCAATTATGAGAATCTTTCTTAAAATTTGGTTCGAATGGCGATCGAATGAAAATTTAACTGAATGACACATTGGTTCGAATGACCATCGAACGAGAATTGTACTAAATGACAAATTGGTTGGAATGTTTATCGAACGAGAAATGTACTGAATGATAACTTGGTTCGAATGACCATCGAGCGAAAATGTTACTGAATGGCAAACTGGTACGAATGCCCATCGAACGAGAATCTTACTGAATGACAAATCATTTCAAATATGTCTTCTACTAAACGGAGTATCTGTGCCATGAGATAAAATATTGTCCCATTTGCATGTTTCTGAAAAATGAAGGATGTGTCCTGACTGCCCCAAACTGCAACATAAAATGGCCCGAAGAACTTTAAATAGACAAACAACGTCGCTGTGATCACGAAATGGAACATTCCTGGGCATGCGCGTCCATTGGGTGGACAGTCGAACCTCGACTACCGCATGTCGGTTCGAGGGATGCATGCCCACAGCTGGCTATGCTACCAATGTAAAACTGGGACAATATCTTAATCACACATACGCGAAACTAACACCTACGAGATGAGGGCAAGAGAAGAGCTGCCAATTTAACCATCCGTGACTGAGTAAGAAACTATATTATCAGGCAGACAGCGGGATCAATATTTTTCGCAACATATACTGAAAGTCAGAAGATCAAATGTCTCTGCCATCTAACTACCAGCACTTGCGAAAACAAGAAAGCATCCGAGAAGAAAATGGAGTGACCACATCAAAGACACTGTACAATCACACGAAATGACACTATCCAGTGCCACCCCTCTGGCTCTGGGACGTCAATTATTCAGCAAAAATGATCAAACAATGGAAGATGATGTTGTATAACAACGAGTTTATTGTCCCCTTCTCTGTGGTTAAACATTCTGCAGCATCGAAACTTATTAGGCAGACTTTGCTACCGGGAGGAGGAAATTAAAAAAAAAAGGGGGAGGGGGGGGGGAGCAGCGGGAAGAGATAATCAGGATGAATGTCCTTCCCACACTCTCAAGTCACCTTCATTAAACGTAGGCGATATACACGAGTCTGGGAATAATAATTCCTAAAGTTGGGAATATCTATCTTGGAAAACTTGGAATTCCGTAAATATAAAGAATAGTCATCTTTAACCAGGTAGAGCATGGAAGAAAACTTGCTCATATCCAGCACTCTGTCCCGGAAACTTGAAAACTGTGGCCATATTTGACCTGACAGAGACTAGAACAGACCAGCTGTGGACGACACGGTTCCTGGGAGACAGTGGCTAGAACAGAACAGCTGTGGAAGACACGGTTCCTGGGAGACAGTGGCTAGAACAGAACAGCTGTGGAAGACACGGTTCCTGGGAGACAGTGGCTAGAACAGAACAGCTGTGGAAGACACGGTTCCTGGGAGACAGTGGCTAGAACAGAACAGCTGTGGAAGACACGGTTCCTGGGAGACAGTGGCTAGAACAGAACAGCTGTGGAAGACACGGTTCCTGGGAGACAGTGGCTAGAACAAAACAGCTGAGGAAGACACGGTTCCTGGGAGACAGTGGCTAGAACAGAACAGCTGTGGAAGACACGGTTCCTGGGAGACAGTGGCTAGAACAGAACAGCTGTGGAAGACACGGTTCCTGGGAGACAGTGGCTAGAACAGAACAGCTGTGGAAGACACGGTTCCTGGGAGACAGTGGCTAGAACAGAACAGCTGTGGAAGACACGGTTCCTGGGAGACAGTGGCTAGAACAAAACAGCTGTGGACGACACGGTTCCTGGGAGACAGTGGCTAGAACAGAACAGCTGTGGAAGACACGGTTCCTGGGAGACAGTGGCTAGAACAGAACAGCTGTGGAAGACACGGTTCCTGGGAGACAGTGGCTAGAACAGAACAGCTGTGGAAGACACGGTTCCTGGGAGACAGTGGCTAGAACAGAACAGCTGTGGAAGACACGGTTCCTGGGAGACAGTGGCTAGAACAGAACAGCTGTGGAAGACACGGTTCCTGGGAGACAGTGGCTAGAACAAAACAGCTGAGGAAGACACGGTTCCTGGGAGACAGTGGCTAGAACAGAACAGCTGTGGAAGACACGGTTCCTGGGAGACAGTGGCTAGAACAGAACAGCTGTGGAAGACACGGTTCCTGGGAGACAGTGGCTAGAACAGAACAGCTGTGGAAGACACGGTTCCTGGGAGACAGTGGCTAGAACAGAACAGCTGTGGAAGACACGGTTCCTGGGAGACAGTGGCTAGAACAGAACAGCTGTGGAAGACACGGTTCCTGGGAGACAGTGGCTAGAACAGAACAGCTGTGGAAGACACGGTTCCTGGGAGACAGTGGCTAGAACAGAACAGCTGTGGAAGACACGGTTCCTGGGAGACAGTGGCTAGAACAGAACAGCTGTGGAAGACACGGTTCCTGGGAGACAGTGGCTAGAACAGAACAGTTGTGAAAGACACGGTTCCTGGGAGACAGTGGCTAGAACAGAACAGCTGTGGAAGACACGGTTCCTGGGAGACAGTGGCTAGAATAGGACAGCTGTGGAAGACACGGTTCCTGGGAGACAGTGGCTAGAACAGAACAGCTGTGGACGACACGGTTCCTGGGAGACAGTGGCTAGAACAGAACAGTTGTGGACGACACGGTTCCTGGGAGACAGTGGCTAGAACAGAACAGTTGTGGAAGACACGGTTCCTGGGAGACAGTGGCTAGAACAGAACAGTTGTGGAAGACACGGTTCCTGGGAGACAGTGGCTAGAACAGAACAGTTGTGGAAGACACGGTTCCTGGGAGACAGTGGCTAGAACAGAACAGTAGTGGAAGACACGGTTCCTGGAAGAAGGAGCAGAGTCTGATTGGCACAAACTGGTGGCAGGCCAGTCAAGAATCCTGGCACTTGAGCATGATTGAAGCGGGGCAAGTGGCACTAGGCGGACAGGGCAGTCAAGATGCCTGGCACTTGAGCATGATTGAAGCGGGGCAAGTGGCACTAGACGGACAGGGCAGTCAAGATGCCTGACACTTGGGCATGATTGAAGCGGGGTAAGTGGCACTAGACGGACAGGGCAGTCAAGATGCCTGGCACTTGAGCATGCTTGAAGCGGGGCAAGTGGCACTAGACGGACAGGCTTCCGGCGGGCCTATGAGGGCGGCCGTCTTGGCACGGCCTGCTATATGCATAGATTCCGGCGTTCCTATGAGGGTGGCCGTCTGGGCACGGCCTGCTATATGCACAGCTTCCGGCGGGCCTATGAGGGCGGCCGCCTGAGCACGGCCTGCTATATGCACAGCTTCCGGCGGGCCTATGAGGGCGGCCGTCTGGGCACGGCCTGCTATATGCACAGCTTCCGGCGGGCCTATGAGGGCGGCCCTCTGGGCACGGCGTGCTATATGCACAGCTTCCGGCGGGCCTATGAGGGCGGCCGTCTGGGCACGGCCTGCTATATGCACAGCTTCCAGCGGGCCTTTGAGGGCGGACGCCTGGGCACGGCCTGCTATATGCACAGCTTCCGGCGGGCCTATGAGGGCGGCCGCCTGGGCACGGCCTGCTATATGCACAGCTTCCGGCGGGCCTATGAGGGCCCACATATTCCAGTAACACATGTGATGTAAGTACGTCGATTGTTCCAGTAACACATGTGTTGTAAGTACGTCTATTGTTCCAGTAACACATGTGATATAAGTACGTCGACAGTTCCAGTAACACATGTATTCCAGTAACACATGTATTGTAAGTATGTCGAATGTTCCAGTTACACATGTGTTGTAAGTACGTCGATTGTTCCAGTAACACATGTGTTGTAAGTACGTCGATTCGCGCCATCATATGTCCTTCATTGCTAAAGACATTTAAAACGATAAATGAAGCACACTTAAATAGGTTGTTGCGCATGTTATTGTAAGTTGCAAGCGTTAACGACGCAATTAAATCAATACGAAATTAAAGTTAATGGTAGTAAATAGTTATCATTCACTTAGTGCAATTTGCCCAAATAAATATATTTAACGAGGGGTTGTTGAGATGAATACCAAAGAACTACTTACCAAAAGCAGAAATAATAGAGCTTTGAGCATTGACATTAATATTTCCAGAATCGTCTACAGCATTGTTTGTGATATTACTATTTTCAGAACTGTCTGCAGCTTTATTTTCACCGTCTTCTTCAATTCTGCAGTGCAATGGTAACACAGATTAGACTCAGGGTAAATAGATTATTATTATCTCAGAATCACGCGCGCGCGCGAGCACACACACACACACACACACACACACACACACACACACACACACACACACACACACACACACACACAGTATTTTGTTTCACCCATAATTATATTGAGATTCATAAGTATTTTGTTTCACCCATATTTATATTGATGCTCATGAGTATGTTGTTTCAATCATAATTATATTGATATTCACGAGTATGTTATTTCAATCATAATTATTTTGATATTAATGAGAATGTTGTTTCAATAATAATTATACCGACATTCATGTGTATGTTGTTCAATCATAATTATACTGACATTCATTCTTCTTCTTTCGTTCGCTTAAAACATGTCTATACTGCAATGTTGTCTCTTGTATGAATTTAACTGTCTTTTTCAGTTCACACAGCAGTCCATATGTTGTTTCAATCACGATTATACTGACATTAATTTGGTAAGTTATTTCAATCATAATTATACTGACATTCATGAGTATGTTGTTTCAATCATAATTATACTTGTATTAATGAGTATGTGTTTCAGCCATATTTATACTGACATTCATGTGTATGTTGTTTCAGTCATGATTATACTTCCATTGATGTGTTTGTTGTTTCAATCATAATTATAATGACATTCATGGGTATGTTGTTTCAATCATAATTATACATTAATTCATTAACATGAGTAGTGAAATATGGTAATTATAGGGGATATATGGATGAGGGCCGGAATCGAATTTTCGTTGTTTGTTTGTTGGGAATTGGAAGTTGGGAAATGGTGGGTGGAAAAATGTTGGGAAGTTTTGTTTTGTTTTTTGGTGGGTGTATATTTTATATATATATATATATATATATATATATATATATATATATATATATATATATATATATATATATATATATATATATATATATATAGAGAGAGAGAGAGAGAGAGAGAGAGAGAGAGAGAGACATCACAAGTGCAGACACAACCACACATACAGACACGAAATACACACTTGTACATACAGACATGAACAGTGACAAATACACACAAGTACAGAGACATCACAAGAGCAGACACACACAACCACACATACAGACAAGAAATACACACTTGTACATACAGACATGAACAGTGACAAATACATACAAACACGCATACAGACAAGAAAGACGCACAATGAAACAAATACACACTGGAACACAAAGGCACGGAGACGGCGCACAGCACAGCCTTCCCCGTGTTGTAATAACGGACGCAGATGTCCGAGAAAACGTTCTACCATTACTACTACTACTACCACCATAAGTTGGCGGGTCCCTACGTCATCGGTGTTATATGCAAAAGTTATTAAGTGGATGGACGATGGAGTGGAGAAGTGGTTCATCGGGCACACGGAGATAGGCGGGCGGTTGTGTGAGAAAAAACCGTGGCGTTGTCTACAAAACCAAGTCACCACTGTAGTATCGTGTGCACAATGCAGGTAGTGTATAAAATAGACGGCGTCTCTCGTGATCAGTTACTCTATGCCAGTCGTTCGTGATACATTAAATATGTCACCATTGTTCACGTGCTGACTTGGTGAACCGAAAACCTTCGCCACATCGTTATTTGTGAAACAGGCTGGTGTGACAAACAGAACTAATATAACAGTGCTCGCTTATCGTTGTTCGTGTAGTGACACGGTTCAAACTGTGATGTCGGTATCTGAGCTATAATAAAACATGAAACATATATTGTTTTATTGAGACCTAAAACACCGCCAGAAACAGCTTTTGTGGGATATCCATTATATGTGCATCATTGGCATTCAGTCTTAGCAAAACATATTGCTCTTTCACATGCGAAAGTGTGGAATATTCGTCAGTGCTTGCTTCAAAGATTTGTAAAACTTGACAGCACAGAACAACACAGTTGTGTGAATTATTCATATACAAGCAATATTAGCAGCACGTTTTGTTCTATCAATATGGCCAGTACTACTAAATCTGCTTTCGTGTGTTCAGTGCGAGACAAGAATAAGTTCTCTCGCCACATTCGAACCATTAACAGTCATACGGATCAAGTACACTCTTATCATATCTGTGGACAACTTTTCAACAAAAAGACAATCTAAAACGGCACATAAGAACACATAGCCAGACATCTATGGATACAGCTAACCCAGAAGCATTTTATTATGCTGATAGCTAGCAGAGAACCACTGGCGTGCAATTTTTGGTCAAATGGTCTAATACTACCACCCGACGAGTTATAAACATCAGCGCGAATGTGTAGATAGTTACTATTACTCATGTATCCTAGGTGGAAACATCCTTTTACGGCATTGATTGCGGGCCCAACGGGGAGTGGTAAGCCGTCTTTGTCTATCGGTTCTTGGCCCATCTCCCAGCCATGGTAGACCCCATTCCAGAGGAAGTTATATGGTGCTACAGGGAATGGCAATCCATGTACGAAACTATGAAGGGTGTTCAATTTAACGAAGGTCTGCTGGATATGGAAAAATTGACAGGGGATAGACGTCGGTTAGTGGTCATAGATGATCTAATGTCCGAGGCAGATGACAGTGTGACTAAGTTGTTTACTAAAGGCAGTCATCATCGCAACCTCAGTATTTATGTATATAGTACAGAACATATTTGGTAAGAATAAAGAACAAAGAACTATTAGTCTGAAATCGCACCACCTAGTGGTGTTTAAGAAACCGCGAGACGAGTCTCAGATTACCAATCTGGCCAAACAGATGTACCCAGGCCGGATGGCATATGCCCAAGAGAGTTTTAAGGACACGACAACGGCTGCACAGGGTATTTGTTATTTGACCTTCGACAGGAAACACTGGATCAGCTCCGCTTACGAAGTCATATATTCCCTGATCAGCACGAAGTCGCCTACGTCCCAAAATAATATGTCTAACCGACTTAAACGTAACGAGGGTATGTTACGCTTTTGGGTCAGACCAACCCAGTCACCGTGATGGCCGTAATGAAAACAGCTTCCAGAGATCTCGTCCAATTAGTTTGCGAATGCTATCACAATGTTTTAAAAGGTAATGTTCCCCTGACCCCAGCTCAGAAGAAGTGTCTGCAGCGGCACAAAGACAGTCTGAGAGAACTCACGCATAAGAAATTGTCGCTCAAGAAACTGAAACAGATCCTGCAACAAGGTGGTTTAATAGGCGTCTTACTAGGCCCCATCATAAACGTTTTGAAAGGCATTGTGAGTTTATAATGGCCAAGAACATGATCCTGATCGATTCCCGGTTGCTAGAAAAACCCTATGTACCACCCGACACACTAATTGATAGCCTGCATGACTTGGATCATAAAATGCAACAAGTCCTGGAAACAGAAGATCTACCACCTCGTGACAAGGCCAGAGTGTATCAGCAAACACTACAGCGGTATTTGAATCGACTCGAACAGTACTGACACAAGCCTCTAGCTATAGTGAATATCAAGGAACAACCACCCTACAAAAATCCGAAGTCAGCAGTGTACCGGCACCAGTAGTCGAGGCACCACCGACTAAGATTCAAGTAACCGAGACTCCAGTAAGTGAGTCCAAAACTCGAGTAGTCGAGACACCTCAACGGTATAGTCTCAGGAGAAAAAAAGAAGAAGAGTGAGATACCTACCCCAAAGTGGGAAAAATGGCCGCGCAAATAAGACCCTAAAAAACCGGGAGCCTACGGTGGAGCCGCCGCGTCAAAGTCAACTGAATGCCAAACCATAACCGGTGGTATAAATCAACAATTTCAAGCCAACTTGATAGATATGCGACAGCTACATAGATACTACGGCGGGATGTCGTATCTAGTGACTTGCATCGATGTATTTAGTAAATATGCATGAGCCATCCCGATCCAAAAGAAAAAGAGGAAAGCTCTGGTGGTCGCTGTGAGTAAAATCTTTGCTGATATCGAACCGATAAATTTTCAGACCGACAAAGGTTCGGAATTCGTCAATCGGACCTTCTTAAAAGATCTGAAAGGTCGAGGTGTGCAATTCTTTACCACCGAGAATGAAGACGTGAAGGCGGCGATAGTGGAAAGATTCAAGCGGACCCTGAAAGAACAAATGTGGCGTTATTTCACCAAGACCAATACACTACGCAACGTCGACGTGATAGATAAATTGATCTACAACTACATTGGTTCGTATCACAGAAGTATTCGCATAACACCCGTGCAAGTCAACTATATTAGTCAAGAAGAGGTGTGGAATAACTTGTATAAGCAGACAGATGCCTCGAAAAAGTGTATTTTACACCCGGGGACTGAGTTATAAAGGCTCAACCCAAACAACCTTTTAAAAAAGGGTATATGCCGTCGTGATTAGAAGAATTGTTTACCGTCAGTCGCATAAACCAGACCAGTAAGGTCACCTATGTGCTAAAAGACGATTCGGGGGGAAGAACTATAAGGTTCATTCTACAGAAAAGAAATACAACTCGTCGGAGACAAGCAAGTGTAGCGTATCGAAACAATCTTACAAGAAAGACCCAGGAGATGTGGTGGTAATGAGTTTTTAGTTAAGTGGTTTGGTTATCCCATTTCATTCAACAGCTGGATAGCTGACACGCACCTAGGCAGTTATGGAGACTAGTGGTATAATCGATGACAAGCTGGAAACTATTGTGGTGCGCCGACAACCAACAGACGGCGAAAGAACTTCGATCTGGTCATTGTTTGGGCAACAAGTGCCACGACCAGACATTGTATTCATCTGTCAAATGGTAGTTATATATGCCGTCATTGCTGTATCCCTGTTCAATCTGGCTCAAGGCAGCGCAGACGCACCAGAAGGCAAGCTGTGGGTAGCTCTAATGAGTAGTTGTTTGGGTTATATGCTACCTAATCCTAAACTTAAAAAACGTTGAGTTTCTACGTGATCTTACCGAGCAATGCTGCACTAAAGGTATTCCCGAAAAACCAACCAGGTCACCTTTTTGTCAAGTTGCCGCAGGCCATTGATGTAACGAACCAATACGAAGTGGGCCTGGCCGAAATTCAACTCCCCAATATGTACTTTAACGACTTACCTGCGGAAATTTGGACCCAATACTTTCTACCCAAAGGTAGTGGTAAAGAACCTATATGGCTTATATGTCCACTAGGTCCGTTCAGCGGACCCGAAAATTTTATCGAAGAATTGAATAAGTTGTGTGTAGAAACCAAAGTAGATGAGAAAGTAAACATCAAATTCTTTTTAGATGCTTCTTGGGAAAAGGTCGGAATGAAAATATTTGATCGGGCGCCCAGGCTAAAATTAGTGAGAGATTGAAAAACATGTTGGGGTTCCCAAGCTCGACTCTATCAGACGATAATGTATTATTATACGGTGATGTAGTATTAGAGATGGATAGCGAGGTTAAAAATATCAACGTCTATTCTGATCTCGTAGCCTCGAGACCAGTTGGAGACGTCATGGTTCCTTTACTAAGGATTGCCCCTATATTGGACAGGCTGATGCCTTCAGTGTTTCATCTTTACGACAAACCACATTACGTACCATTAAGTTGTTGCTCCGTCCATACGGTGGATGTACTTTTAACTAACGATATGGGGAAAACGATTCCATTCAACGGTGGGACTTCAGTGCTAACTTTAATTTTCGAACCAGGAAACATTCAGATCTCGAATAAAGAAAACAAGATCCGCTTTTACGTAACCTTACCGAGCAACGCGGCCCCACAGATATTTCCCAACAACCACCCAGGTCACTTTTTTGTCAAGTTGCCGCAGACCATTGATGTAACGAAACAGTACGAAGTGGGCCTGGCCGAAATTCAATTCCCCAGCCACTACTGCAATGTGTGAAAGAATGCAGTATGAATAAGATACACCTCACCAAACGGCGGCGTTATAAGAAAGGTGTGTCCCACAGGGCTGTACAGTTCACCAGAGGCGTTTATAGATGCGATGAATTGACTAATGAAAGAGCCGACGGTGGGCGATCAGATCTGTGTTCGATTCAATTTTAACAAGACATCAATGAAAGTCACTGTGAAAATGCTCGAGCCTGTAGCCACTGTTGCATTTAGCGACAAGTTGCAAGAGCTATTAGATATAATTAAAGGTGAAGGGGCGACAGAGCTGAATAACGAACTGCAAAATGTCTACGTCTACTGCGATCTCATAGCGGCCTGTCCAGTTGGAGACGTTATGGTCCCACTACTAATAACAGTCCCTATTATGAATCAGCTCTCGACCTCAGTGTTTCGCGCCTACGACAAACCACATTACATACCATTAAGTCGTTTTTCCTTTGATACGGTAACTCTTTGCTGGCTGCTGAGGATGGGGGCGGAGCGCTTATGGGAATGTCCTGAATGCTGTGATGTCGGTTCCTAAATCAATCAATCAATCCTTTGATACGGTGGAAATACTTTTAACTACCGATATGGGTAAAACGCTCTCATTCACTACAGGGACTTCAGTGCGGAGCAGTTAGACTTGTGCAGAGTTATAATCACATTGAGCCGAGAGTGAAGGGACGCGCCAGCAGGGCTACGAAAGTGGAAATCCAGCAACTAATTCAGGATAATGGTTCGTTGTTGAGAGGCAGGAGAAGTGCCTGGGGGTTCTTAGCAAAAGCTATTGGTCGACGTTTGGTGCAGGAGAGCCTGGCATGTGATACCACAACATCTAGCTTAAGAATGGAGATGGAGGCGGTCACTGCAGCTTTCCGCTGGATGGAGAATAGGATACACACACACACACATCGTGATTGTAGATGACTTAGAAAGCATGCTGAGTAGGGTGAGGACAGGCAAACTTCGTGCAGAGTGGTGTCAAGGAGCTGGATATGTATAGAGAGAAGTAGGACAAAGACGGATGAAAGGAAAGAACAGAGACAGGACATAGATAAGGACCTTTACAAGAGAATAGATAGAGAAAGACAGTATAAGGAGATAGAACTCCAAACAGTTGTAGGACAGCACCTAGACAGGACACGCACGTGTCATAGCTAGGACATAACTAGGACATAACGGGATTAACTCCCGAGATAGGACATAGTACGTTAACCACGGGGTCTACCCGTAAACAGACTGAACAATAGTACAGCTGAAAGTTAACGAGGACTGGACCACTGGACTGCGTGACAAGTGACTCAGCACGCCGTGCGGCTGACCGCACGAGAACTGAGGACCATAGCTGAACCAGACCTGTGACATCAGGGAGACCGGACCCGACAGTTAGAGCGACAAGACCTGTGTGTTTACTCTCGCCATCTGTGTAGTTTAGAAAGTGCGCAGTTATACGTAGCGAGTGTAAAGAATGTATTTGAGTCTTGAATGCCATTTATGTATGCTCGAGAAACGAGCTGTATATTATGTAGAATAAATCCTGATTCATTATATACCATTCGTACGAAACGTGTTTGTGATCGTGAGGTATGAATGAAGTGACCAGCATGCCTGTGTAAATTCAGGTTGTTGTTCGATTTGATTCCACGCCCACAACAGTGGACGACGACATGGAATTACCAGTTCCAACAGTAGACATGACTGCGACAATTGACAGTATACATATAGAACCAAAACTTACAGACGAACAGAAACAACAGACAATAGCTTTAGTGACAGAATACAGACAGATCTTTTCAGACATTCCAGATAGGACAGATAAAATAGAACACTCCATTCTTCTTTCTGACTATACTCCGATAAAATGTAGAACATATTCCATCCCTCTGAATTATAGGGACAAACTCGACAAAGAAATTCTTAATCTCGAAGCGGGTGGAATAATTCAAAAATCTCAGTCGGAATATTCATTTCATATCGTCCTAGTGAAAAAGAAGGATTCTACTATCAGACTCTGCGTCGATTATAGGAAACTAAACAGTATCACAAAAATAGACGCAGAACCAATTCCTTCCTGTGAAGATCTAATCTTAAATATGGCAACATCTACCATCTTCTCAAAACTTGACCTAACCAAAGGCTATTGGCAAGTGCCTATGAATAAAGATTATGTCCATCTTACTGCCTTTGCAACACCTTTAGGTCTATATGAGTGGCGATTTCTTCCTTTCGGCCTACGAAATGCGCCTGCTACGTTTGTCCGTCTTACTAGAGACCTTTTACATGGAGTAACAGATACTCAGACATATATAGACGACATTTGTGTACATACAACAGACGGGACAAAACACTTACAAAAGCTGAGACAAGTCTTCGAAAGGATAAAGTTATTTGGACTTACAGTAAAGCCAACCAAAGTGGAGCTGGGCTTGGAGAAAATAGACTTCCTAGGCCATACTATATCTAAAGGCCAATTACAAACTGATAACAAAATTGTGACCAAAATTTTGAACCTAACTATGCCAGTCACCAAAAAGTATTAGTAAACTAACTAATTAGTAAACTGGGATTAGTAAACTATTACAATAAGTTCATTCCCAATATAGCAGAAATTACCAGTGTTTTTTTTCTTCAAATCTATTGAAGTCGAATACCAAAATTGATGTGAAAGATGCTATTTTAATGAATGCAATGTCAAAACTTAAGCATCTTTTTAGCAATGTCCCAATCCTTTGGTTGCCTAACCCGAACTTACAATATTTTCTTAGGACTGATGCCAGCACAGTATCCATAGCCGGCGTATTGGGTCAAAGATATGACGACATTCTACATCCTGTAATATATGTAAGTCGCAAGATTACCCCGACTGAAGCCAAGTATGGTGTCTGTGAATTGGAGGCTTTAGCCATTGTGTACTGTGTCCGTAAACTGCATATATTTTTGGCAGGGACACACTTTGTCATCGAAACTGACAACTCCCCGCTCACAGTCATGGAGACAGGAGTCCATAAGAACAACAGGATCTACAGATGGTCCCTTATACTCCAAAATTATTTATTTTCGGTCAGGCTTATTAGAGGCAAATGTAATACACTAGCTGACATGCTTAGTAGACCTTCTAACTTTGAAGTATCTGAAGTGCCAGAGAAAAACGACGCAACACCTTCATCGTCTCTGACATTAGTACCAGAGTTTGATCAGACAGATGTGTCACTATGAAGAAAACTGTCAACACATATGAGTGACTATCTACGCCGATAGCAATATGTTATATTCGACAGAATTAGATACAACATGGTGAATACACACTCCAGGAACATCGCGTGGAATATCGGACAATGTAAATACAAACTATGATATTAAGTGAAGATATTCGAAAAAGAAAAGACGCGACATCATCACCTTACCTGCAACAGATTAGTTTAACTAGTGTAGGAAGTGAAAATGTATGTATTTGTATTTATAAATAGTATATAAATGTAAAATGTATATAATTGTAATATATAATATATATTTTTAACCGCTCTTAACCGCGTGTCAACAACCTGAATTTACACAGGCATGCTGGTCACTTCATTCATACCTCACGATCACAAACACGTTTCGTACGAATGGTATATAATGAATCAGGATTTATTCTACATAATATACAGCTCGTTTCTCGAGCATACATAAATGGCATTCAATACTCAAATACATTCTTTACACTCGCTACGTATAACTGCGACCTTTCTAAACTACAAAGATGGCGAGAGTAAACACACAGGTCTTGTCGCTCTAACTGTCGGGTCCCGTCTCCCTGAATTCACAGGTCTGGTTCAGTTATGGTCCTCAGTTCTCGTGCGGTCAGCCGCACGGCGTGCTGAGTCACTTGTCACGCAGTCCAGTGGTCCAGTCCTCGTTAACTTTCAGCTGTACTATTGTTCAGTCTGTTTACGGGTAGTCCCCGTGGTTAACGTACTCTATCCTATCTCGGGAGTTAATCCCGTTATGTCCTAGTTATGTCCTAGCTATGACACGTGCGTATCCTGTCTAGGAGCTGTCCTAGAACTGTTTGGAGTTATATTTCCTTATACTGTCTTTCTCTATCTATTCTCTTGTAAAGGTCCTTATCTATGTACTGTCTCTGTCCTTTCCTTTCATCCGTCTTTGTCCTACTTCTCTCTATACATATCCAGCTCCTTGACAGTGCCTTGCTTCGCTTCGGAAGTCACGGGTGACAGGCATCGTCTGGACCTTTTCTTTAGGGCATTCTGGAGTGCTGGGGAATGAACAGGCGGACAGATTGGCTGGCTGTGCAAAACTTGGTGGAGTCTTGATGCATGATAAGGCAGACGTGGTTGCGACCTTGTGGGAGCATGTGTACACCTCGGAGGAGCAAATGGATCACCATGGTCTGGCAAGAATGCGACAGTGAGGGGTGACGAAGGGATCTGGCCGACGATCGACGCTCAGGGGAATGGCGAGACAGACATATAATCAGATTGCTACTTGAACTATTAGTGTTGGAACTCTTCGCTGGCTGCTGGGGATGGGGACAGAGCGCTTATGGGAATGCCCTGAATGCTATGATGTCGGTTCTTAAATCAATCAATCAGTGTTAACTTTACATTTTCGAACTCGGAAACATTCAGAGCTCGAATAACCCAACACTAAAATGAGTTTTTACGTGACACTGCCCAACAATGCCTCGTTACAAATATACCCACAAAATAATGCCGGACATTTCTTTATCAAGCTGCCGCAAACTATAGAGCTAACCTCCCAGTACGAAGTTGGTTTGGTCGGTATTCAGTTTCCAAACGCCTATTTTAATATTTTGAAGGATGAGGTGTGGTTAAAGTACACTCCACCCCCAGACCTAGACGACCCACCGATGAAGATTACGCTGGCGCCTGGTCTGTACAAATCAACAGAGAAATTCATCGCTGAATTGAACAGATTGCTTATCGAGGCTGAGAGATTTATCAACGAGCTGCAATGACTGATGTTCTCTTATAACGATATCACGAATAAGACTCGTTTCCAACTATACGAGCAGAGAGCTGAAGTTAGACTCACTGACAAGTTGGCAGAAATTTTACAATTTCCCTTAAAACATGTCACCGGGACTGAACCCAGTCTGTCTGGTGTGGGTTAAGTAGATTTAGACCAGGGCAAGAAAAATGTCTTCGTCTATTCAGACATTGTCACCTCGAGGGTGGTCGGGGATGTGTTGGTACCATTACTATGGACACTACCTGTTCTAGACATATCGACCACCTCCGTATTTAGGATGTACGACAAACCGCATTACGGACCCCTCAGTCGATTCTCCTTTGACACGATTGAACTTCTTATAATCGATGAGCAGGTTAAACCTATCCCATTCACAGGTGGAACTTCGGTAGTGACGATACATTTTCGAACAACCAAATGGTTTGATCTGGGTTAACCATAGATAGACACGTCCCAATCCAATGCAACCCCAAACTGTATGAGGACTATGTCTGCAATCAAGCCTTAAGTGGTCTCCCTGTTTTTGTGGGTGGTCGAAGTCAGCGAGGTCATGGTATTGGTAGTTTATTTAGTGGTATTGGTCGCACAATTCTTCCTTGATTGACGATTGGTGGTAAAGACCTATTGAGAGAAGGACTGGGGACGGGTTTGCAAGTGGCTCACGATGCCCTAGCCGATAGGAATGTTGGTGAGTCGTTCATAGAATACGCCAGGGACGCTTGTCAACGGTTACTCCAAGGCGCTGCTCAACACATCAGCCAATCAGGTAGCGGGGTTAGGAAACGAAAAAGAGCCGCCCCGCCATGTCAACCCAATAAAAGAATAAAACCAGCAGTCAGAAAGCCATTGACTCATAAGAAACATCACCACCAACCGGGACATTCGGATATTTTCTCATAATGGCATTAATTCATCCCAAGTCATGTGAGTGACAACATTCTGGTCTGTTCTCCATCTCTGGTGTAGGAGAAGATTACATAGATTTGTTTAATCTTTTCTCCACGTGAGAGCCAAAGTTAAACTGCCCAATGGCGACGATCAACCACCCACAGCCGAAGTCGGTCCTATACATTATTATTTGCATAGTTTGTTTTCTCATGTAGACGTGTCTCTGAACGGCATTCTTATTTCACCGAGTGAAAATTCTTATTTGTACCTGGCCTACTTGCAAGCTCTTCTGAATTATGGCAAAGAGGCCAAAAAGAGTCATCTGACTTCAGCTCTATACTTTCAAGATACTCCTTTGTATAAGTCAGACACGAAGGGTGATACCAATAAAGGTCCAGCCAAAAGAAGATCTTTAGCCAGCTATAGTGTGGACCTGGATATGAAGGGACGCCTACATTCCGTCATTTTCATTCAGGACAGGTACATGTTGAATGGCGGCGATATTAAAATCAAACTAACCCCATCAGAATCTGTCTTTAATTTGATTGCCACGGATGTAAACGGTGGGTACAAAAGTGTCATTACTTTCCCCACCTTCTTGGTGAGGAAAGCTAAGTTAAATCCAGGTATATCTCTGGCTCATGAAAATGCCTTATTGAGATCCAATGCCAAGTATCCTGTTAAAAGAGTCGTGGTAAAAACATTTTCTATCCCGAAAGGTATGTTTTCCCACACACAAGATAAGCTATTCTTCAGCCAGACACCGACCCGGGTGATGATCAGTTTAGTGAATGCTTCCTGTTTCAACGGCGAGCCAAACATAACCCTTTCATATTCAGTCATTATCAATTAAACTATTTGAGGCTGATGGTAGATGGGCGTAATGAAACAGGCAAACCCTTAACCATGACTTACACCACGAGTCAGTACATGCGAGCTTTTTCCATGGTACCAATTTGGCCCTCGGTCTGACCGGTAAGGATGTCGGGAATTGTATCGATTTTGAAAGTTTTAGTCAAGGGTGCTCTCTCTAAGCTTTTGATCTGACTCCCATCATATTAGATTGGGAGCAGTTTGAATTGGCGAAATCTGGCTCACTGTCACTAGAACTAAAGTTTGCCGTTATAACGAATGCCCCTCTCCAAGTCATCGCATACGCGGAACTCGACTGGGTCCTAGACGTTTCCAAGACGAGACAAATGCTAACAGATTACATAGCATAATGGATACACAACAACTAAGACAATTACTCACGTCTGACCTTTTTGTTCGACGCCTTCCACTAGTCAACGTTTGCGCTAGGGACCAATTGCCCAGACACAGTGATAGAACACAACCAGCCGCTTTGATCGTCAATACTGACACCAATGCTTACACTGGGTAACATTGGATCGCCCTATATTTCGACGGCCTAGGTCAATTTGAATATTTCGATTTATTTGGCTTGCCACGACTACACGCCAACATTATCCGATTTATACGTTGTAACTCGTACAAAATACCTGTGTACAACACCCGTATGTTGCAAGACATTAGTAACGCCACTTGTGGTCTATACGCCTTGTATTTCTTGGTGTGAAATGTCTGGCGCGAGCGTGTCACGTATCCTGTAACCATTTGGACACAGACAACACGTGAACGACCGGCTCGTGTTTCGATTGGTTATTCCGTGGTTAAAAAAGACAAGTCCAGTCATTACCACTAGATAAATTCATCGTTATAAAAGGAGACGAACACTCGTGTTTCGTGTCTACAACGACCAAGATGTCTACAACCAACTGGATATTCATGCCGCGAACTCCCGATATGCCCAGACAGCTAGCCAACGGTTTGAAAGCGGTGACAGCTTCTAAAGACAGAGGAACGACGACACTCCATCTACGCCAGTATTATGCTAATTCTGAGATGAAGTATCCAACCAAAGTGTGAATTACACTCACGAGAGCAGAGTTTGAATCGCACCTATCGATGAAGGATGACAATTTATGTGATTTTGATAAACTAACTTATGGTGACCAAGCTACACACAAGCCAGACCAGTTTACTTGTACAGACAGTCAAGACATGCCTCTGAAAGACGCATGGAAAAAGTCCCTCGGATCCATTTGAGGCCAGCTTTAGATGTTGTAAATTGATGTTGTCTACTAATAAAAGTCATATGAAAAATGTTACTTTTTGATTGTTTTCTTTTTGTCTCTCTGTTCCATTGTGTCCATGTCTCTGTTCTTATGTGTATTTGTCTGTGTGTATGTGCATTTGTTCATGCCTCTCTGTTCCATTGGGTGTGTTTGTGTATTTGTCATTGATCATGTCTCTCAGTTCCATTTGGTGTATTTGTGTATTTGTCATTGTTCATGTCTCTCTGACAAGAAGAGGACAACGGCATGAAAACAAGCCACTAGAAAAACCAACAAACAAACAAAACTTGGTTTCAATATTTTTTATTTTATCACTGAAATTTACCTTGTGTCAGGTCGTAGTCAGATATGACTGAGCTACCGTATAACAGTAGACGGTACTACCTGCTTTCTGTTAGCGCCGAACGTTGGGCGGCGCTTACCAAACCCGACACCCCACACTGTGCTAACGGCTTCGGGCGGAAGAGCGCAATTGGGAGGTTACAAACCATACCCTGGTGCGAGCAAATGCAACCTAAAGATAAAGTGTCATGGCAGGACAGACCAGGCCTTAAGCTTTGGTTAGCGACTGGTCTAGGATCGAAGCTCCAACAGCTGATCCGGCAGCTTCTGCAGCTTGTCTTGTTCCAGATGTAGGGGTGTTAACTTTCCTCTGGAGTGAACTAGGCTGGCCGAGAGAGGGATCATGCTGCATGGGCAACACATGATCTCTATATTTTAGCCCAGGCTTTGTGCTATGGAGAGGCAATAACTCCATCCCTTACAAACTATCGTCTGTCATAACGGCAAGGTGCCAATGAATGAATGAATTATTTTATCACCAAAATATGCGTGGGGATAATTTGTCAATAGTGTCCACAACATATTCAACAAAGCAGGTTAGTGACATCAACATATCACGCTCATGAAAAAAGTGAGTTGCTCAGTGAGTTACAAATCATAATCAATGACATAAATGGTTTGTGAAAAAAATATAACTATCTAGTATGTTGATGGGTTGGTATGTCACCTAGACATCAACCTATCAGGAACTCGGGGATATGAAAGAGGTAAAAACATGTGGCAGCCACTGTCTCTAGTGTGTATTTGGTGTCTGTGCGCTGTTGAATGGTGTAGGAAAGAATGTCATGTTCGTGTACTGTTTTGATAAAAGCGTCAAAGTCATGTCTGTTATTGATTAGCTCTGGAAATTCTAAAACAGAAGAATTGTTAAAAGAAGCGTGAAAGAAGCCAAGATCGCGTGTTTCTCTATGTCTTAAAACTAAATGAAGGCTAAATTTTATCCTAAATTGGCTAATTTGTGTTTTGAAAATCTTATACAATGTATCTTTCCAGTCGATGGGCTTTTATATCTCTGGACTAATAAAGAATGTGTATGTCGATAAATATTTGCTAATCGTGTGATGTGTCCTGATAGCTTCCCAATTTTCTCTATATTTGTGTTGAATATCGGGTGGAAGGATGTGTAGTGTCTCTGGTTCCCCGGCTGCTAAGATGTCCGTTTCCTCGTCTATCAGTTGGTCAAGAATACTCTCATCTGGCTGTGTCTGACTTTTAGCTATGTTGGCTTCAGCTGACGCTTTCGTCGGGCTTGATGATGATGTTGTCGCCGTTGATGTTGTTGATGCAGTTGTGGGAATTAATGCTGGTGTAGTGGTATCCATAGGTGTTTGGCGATGTTTTCGTATATGTCTTTGTAGATTGTCTTTTCTTTGAAAAGTTGTCCACATATATGGCATAAGTATACTTGATCAGTATGGCTGTGAATGGTCCGAATATGGCGAGTGAGATTACACTTATCACTGAAGGCTTTGTCACACGTAGGACACATGAACGCAGATTTGGTAGTACTGGCCATATTGATAGAAAAAATGTGCTTCTAAAGTGGTCCGAGAGTTATTACCACAATGCCTGAATAATTCAGATCTGAATTTTTCTGTACTGTCAAGTGTTACAAAGCACTGACGAAAGTTCCGCACTATTACTTTTTTAAACAACTGCAGACGTTCTGGTGTATACACAAGCAATGCGGTGACTGAATCTCTATACACAAGAAATGCGAGGACTGAATCTCTATACACAAGCAATGCGATGACTGAATCTCTATAAGCACTGGTCTCAATAAAACAATATATGTTTCACTGTTTTATCATAGCTCAGATACCGACATCACATATTGAACCATGTCACTACACGAACAACGATAAGCGAGCACTGTTATATTAGTACTGTTTGTAACACCAGCCTGTTTCACAAATAACTATGTGGCGAAGGTTGTCGGTTAAGCACTTCAGAACGTAAACAATGGTGAAATACTTAATGTTTCATGAACGGCTGGCACAGAGTAACTGCTCACAAGAAACGCTGTCTATTTTATACACTGTATGCATTGTGCACACGACACTACAGTGGTGACGTGGTGTTTTTTAGACAACGCCATACATTTTTCTCACACAACCGCCCGCACGACCCTGTGCGACCAACGAATCACTTCTCCACGCCACCGTCCGCCCACTTAATAACTTTTGCATATAGTACCGATGACGTAGGGACCCGCCAACCTAGGATAATGGTATAGTATGTTGTGGTGACAGTAGTAACGGTAGGAAGTTTTCTCGGACATCCTAGCCTATTAACATAACACGTAGAAGGTTTGCTGTTCTTGTCTGTCTGTACCTTTGTGTTCATGCGTGTCTTTGTGTGTATGTGCGTGAGTGTTTGTGTGTATGTGTCTTTCTTGTCTGTATATGTGTTTCAGTGTATTTGCCACCGTTCCTGTCTGTATGTGTGTATCAACCATACCCACTACAATCAATACCACCGACCATCTTTACTTTTTAAGGTTTTCATGTGTAACCCATATGATGATAGTGTTTAAACCACTACGACTCTCTACAGCTCACTAATAACCGCCACCCCCGCTTATCAACGAATATTACTAAACCATACCAACTACAATCAATAATACCGATCACATTTAATTTTTAAGGTTTTCATTTGTAAACCTATGATGATAGTGTCTACACCAATATGACACTCTACAGCTCACTAATAACCGCCACCCACCCCTTCTCAACTAATTTCACTAAGCCATAGCGACTACAATCAATATCACCGGCCATCTTCACTTCTTAAGGTTTTCATTTGTAACCCATTTGATGATAGTGTTTAAACCCAAACCGTCTAGCCGCGTCACACGCGCCCACACACCCGCTCTCCACCCCAGCTCCCCCACCTCATGCGCGGTCTTTTTATTTATTTGTTTTCATTTTTAGGTATTTTACTATATATATATATATATATATATATATATATATATATATATATATATATATATATATATATATATATATATATATATATATATAATTCCCAACATTCTTCCCCCCCCCCCCACCAACATTTCCCAACTTCCAATTAAAATAAAAAATTAAAAAAAAATAAAAAAATTCCCGGTTCGAACCAAGGGGCCGACCTCCGCCGGGACCCTCCGACCCTCAGCCATATTTCCCTCTAATAATTGCCATACTTCACTACTAACATGTCATCATAGTGAACCCAGAACATTAACGTACACTTCTGTTAAGTCTGAAGTAGTTTTCTTTTTCTTCAGCGAGATATTAAAAACATATCCCCACAACTAATGATTACTTTCACTAGCTGACACATTACAACACATGCAACAATAACAACAACAACAACAACTATATTTTACATGGCTACTAATGCAGTAGTAAAAGTGATGATTTTCAGATCCTCCTTTGTCTTTTCAAGTTCGTTACTCAGAGCTGCCAGGTTTGCAGATTGCTGGCTCTGTATCGGATAGGTAACATTTTCCCTAGAGAGATTCACAGGTTCGGACGATGGGAAGAAACTTTGAACAAATGCTGTAATTTTAGCAACATCGCTTTCTGGTTTCTTCGTGATTCTTAGATACATGACACCTCCTGAAAGAAGACAGGCATTAGCTAGTGTAGCTAGAAGTCCAACACAGCATATATAACTAGTCATTTAAAGTACTCGGGAGTACGAAAAATGTCATGACCAGTACATCTATAAATCAAACACAACATACATAAGTAATCTTATAAAGTACTGGGTAGAACTATAAATGCAACAGTCAGTACATCTAGAAATCACATATAGCTTATACCGGATGTTTGTAAAGTCTCACTACACTTTGTATGTAAAACAAATTTGAAAAATGAAGTACATAACGTCATCACAAAATATGTGCTAACAAGTCATTAAATTAGTTAAAATAGTCACTGCTATGGTCGAACGCTGTTTTGTGGAAGCTGGAAAGTACCAATAAAGTATTCATTATAACGGGTGTTGGGGATGTCCACCGCGGGCTTCAAGACATGACTGCACACGTCTCTTCAAATTGTCACATACCTTCTGTAACGAGTCTGTTGTTATTTCTTGAATGGTAATTCTGATTGCTTCTTTCAGGCCCTCAACAGTGTGTACACTATTTTAGAATATATCTCTTTTCAAGAAACTCCATTGATAATAAACTAATGGAGTTAGATATGATGAAAGAGTAGGCCAAATTTCATGTGATATGCGATTTGCGAAAATTTCTACCAAAAAACGCAGTGATGCACTAGCTGTTTGTGCAGTTGCACCATCTTGCTGGAATCACAGTTCTTCAATTTCACGTTCATTCGGCTGTTCTAAAAAAAAGTTCCAGAATGTCAGTAGTCACCGATTAGAATTTACAGTGTTGTTTAAGAAAATTCTCCCAATAAAACGTTTTCTACTGACAGCACGCAAAACCCTAATTTTCTCATCGTGTAGAGGCGCTTCATGAAATTTATTGGGAATAAAAGTCCTCCAAATACAATTATTCTGGCTATTAACGTGTCCAAAAAGATGAAACCATGCCTCATCAGAGAAGAATGTTACATCGAAAATAGACTCGTCTTCTTTAGCTAAAAATGCTTGAAACCACTCGCGATAATTGACTCTGGATTGATTATCCCCCTCTTTTAGTTCAGACACAACATTAATCATGCATGAATGAAAATGTAATCGAGGTTTAAACTTGTTGCGACATTTCCCGTAAGAACTTGCTTGGACTTCATAATTCTGTCTTGGATATCAAGACATATTTCTTCAGACACAGCAGGCCTACCAGATCGGGGAACATCTTCCACATTTCCCGTAGCAAGAAACGTATTCAACAAACTTCTAACCCTAATGCGGCAAGGAGGTTGCTTATCTGGAAATCTTGCTATAATTCTTTGAACAACCATCCGTGTATATCGATCGCTATTTCGAAACACTTGTTCAATGAAAACAATTCTTTCTTACGTTGATAACAGCTTTCTGTTTGGAGTGCAAAGAATTACTCCAGCAGACGACAGACATTCGCTATATATTGCTTACGATGGACTGGAACACATTTTTGATGACGTCATGTACTTCATGTTTTGTTCAAATTTGTTCTACAGACAAAGTGTAGTAAGACTTTGCAAATACCCGGTATAATACTCATCTAAAGTATCGAGAGTTCGTGAAATGCCATAGCCTAGTACATCTAGCGATCAAATGCAGCACATAAACGTAGCCACATAAGGTATTGAGGATTGCGAGTAATGCTGTAGCCAGTACATCTAGAGATCAAATGCAGCACATAAACGTAGCCATATAATGTATTGAGGAGTGCGAGTAATGCTGTAGCCAGTACATCTAGAAATAGCATATATTAGTAGTTATCTAAAGTATTAAAAAGTACGAGAAATTGCAGTCAGTACATCCAGAAATCAAGCGAATCTAAGCAGTCATCAAAAGTGATGAGGAATACGAGCAATGACATCATGGCCTCAGCTCGACGATGAGAACCTTCCAACCAGGTTTCCAAGTGGCAGAGAAAGGGAGACGCACAAGAGTATCATCATCATCATCATGTTCCATGCCGATAAGCGATTTTTTGGCATCTCACACGATCACCAGAGTCGTGTATCAGCTCCGTGTTCTTGTCTCGACCATGCCACGGGGCGGGTCATACACATATTTACTTCTATGCCTTCCATTTTTTCCTTTCCCTTCAATGATACCAGTTGTCACCAAGTTCTCTAGTTTATTTCTTCTCATAACGTGCCCAAAATAATCTTGACTGTCTACGACTAATTTCTCTAATCAGTTTGCCTCTTGTAGGACTTGCTCATTAGTTTTTCTGTCTGTCCAAGGTAATCTTTGCATTTTCTTCAGACACCACATTTCCACTACCTTTAGATGTTATTTTTCAGCTTGTCTGCTCATTGTCCACGGTTCACATTGATACAAAAGTAAACGTTCTATGTAGCCTTAAACACTCTTTTTCTCACCACTGCAATTGAAATAATTTTATTGGTCATTATGTTTTCATTCATGCAAGAGGTGGCGTTTGCCATAGCGATTCTTGATCTAATATATTCAAGGCGCCTCACATCAGATATTATGACTGTTCCGAGATAGTTGATCAAATTCACTTGTTAGTTAGTTAGTCGACAGATCATCCTCATTGCACATCGAACTAGTCGGATACCGCAGAGTGAGGACATGTTTTCGTATCTCTACTTCTTGGATTAATATTACTGCCAGCTGAATTCACCTATTATGGTTTTTCATCAATGTGTTCGTTGTGATTCTGTGGATGTGGTTAACTAGTTTATAGATTAATGCAAGTGTTGATTATCGCAGAAATGCGTGTTTATATATAATATTCATTTCAAGTGATAGTTGAACACTATTAAATTTCAACTAATCAAGTGCACGAGGCGTGTCAGAAACAACCAACCACTACACGGGACCTCAAATTGCCCGCGGCGTGGATAGATAACAATGCGATTGCTGCATTCTTCAAGTTTAGTTATTCGTAACATTATGCAATAATGTCAGTGCAAGGAGAGGGCTCCGTATTGGAAGTGAATGGTGAAAGGACTCGCCCCGGTTTACGATCGGCTGCCAATAACACTTACACACTAAACAAAGTGAGGGCCGTGAAGAACAAGCTATCCAAGTGCATGAATCCCACCGGCCTTGTTGTCAAACACACCATCTTAGGACAGTGTGTTACGGTTTCCTTCAACAACACACTCCATTATGAGGCCTTCCGAACTTGTCTACTCAATTACTACAGGCTTGAACTAATTGAACCCAGACAAGATAAGCGCGGGGCCCATCTTGAAGATCTGATTACGACGCCAGTGATTACGATACATTTGTACCACACGAAAAATAAACTCATGACACATGGAAATATCGAAAACATTAATTCTTGGCTAAAAGAAGATTTTGTTGAGCTTGAAAACTCGATACAGATATTCACCGAATCTACACAGCCCACAACTACAGCTGTAGCACCCCACTAGTGCTCTTGGCCATTGAATACCCAGTTGAGCGCATCCAAAACAACATAGAACCCAACGTGGACATTTTTGAAGAAGTACCTGCCGCAGATAACAATAGCATCTTAACTATCAATGGAAATTCTTGCGACAGTAAACAGCGCATTGAGGAACTAGAACAATCTCTAAAGGCTCTCAATGTCACTGTTTCAACTAACATTGAAGCAAGCGCAAGAAAAGCAGTGATTACAATGCTCTCAAAACAGAAGTCGCGCTCCTGCGAGATGAAAATTTGCTGTTCAAACCTTACAGAATGTGTCCCTTACCGACCAAACCGAAGAAGCATGTAATTCCAAAGAAACTGCTTCATCCTTGGGAAATCTTGGGGAAGCTCAGTCCCACCCAGAACAGATAACTACTATGAAAACACCTCAACGCGCAGAGGAAGATAAACAACAACAAGCAGTCTACCCCACTGACGTCAAAATAAGGTCAACGGTCAACACATGCCTACAAGATACATCGGGAGAGTTGAGTTACTGAGTTTAGTTGAGTTAAGAACCGACATCACTGCACTCAGGACATTCCCATACGTGCTCCGTCCCCTCGTTCAACAGCCAGCGAAGGGTCATACTACTAATCGTTCCCACCGCTATCTGATTAAAAGTTCTCCCGGTCTTCTCTCTCAGTTTTGAAATTCTTCCAGAATCCCTGTCGATCCCCCGAAATCTCATTATTTCCACATATGGGTTCTCAATCTGTTCCCCCGTCTTCTCCACTTGGTCCCACAAGCGGCATGACCACCTCCCCCTTGTCCATAGGCAAACTACCACCAAGAGGTGCATTCCCTGCTAGCATATAAGCCTGTTCATTCCCCCGAACCCCCGCATTATCAGGGCAAAATATCCATACAATTCTCATAATCTGTGACCTCTGAAGCGACGAGAGCCATTCCATACGAAACATTCCTTTCTTCACCTTACTAAGCATACTCTTAGAATCCGTAATGAATACAACGTGTGTTGCAGTGGTCTCCTCTATCCGCCGGAATGCCGCTATTACTTTCCCCACCTCCATTCTCATGCTCGAGGTCGTAGTCTCATATGCCAGACTCTCCTTTTTCAAGACTCGTCCATTAGCCTTAGCAATAAAGCCCCAGCCACTACGTCTGTTTCTCACCACTTACCCATCGGTGTAGATGAATATGTCACCTTGATCTGGATCAGCTGTTGCACTTCAAACTCAGTGCGTCCCGCTGCCCATTCTCTGCACTCACGACCCAGTGTTATTATAACATTGTGCCAGTCCGTCATGTCTTCCGGAACGTCAACCCACTCTCTTCACGATTGATGGTCTCTAGATAACACACCTGAAGTATAGAAAGTTCTGCTTGTGCCATCCAGGACCTGCCTCGTTATGGTCTATGACACTTGACCATATCCATTTCTGCATGCAGCGGGTGATCCCTGTCTGCGGCCACTCGCATGTACCATTTGGTCTGAAGGACCCTATGCCCTATATCCGTCATTGTTGGTAGCGCCAGTATATGCCTCATGCATATAATTGGTGTGTCCTTTGTGCACCTCAGGATTAACCGCATGGCAGCATTCTGTATGCGCTCCAACTTTTCAAGCTGACTCTTTGATACTGTCAGCAGCCCCAAACCATACTCAATGACATAAATTATTAACTGCTGAAAGAGCCTGTACAGGATCCTGTGATCTACCCCGTTTGCTGCCATAGCCCTCAATGCATCAAGTCCCCTACCAGCCTTCACCACCAAAGCCTCCACATCTTATATATAAAAAAGGATCTCCGTCCAAATGTATGTCCGTATGTATTTATGTCTGTATGTCCTTTATACGTTCGCGAACGGCCCATCCGATTGAGATGAAATTTTCTACACGCCTTCCTTTCATTCCAGAGCTGCCAACTGTGATATTTTGTTAGTGTGAAATCGCCTGCTTACTCAGTATTATTTCATTTTTCATTTTTCATCATAATTTCATATATCTCAGGGGACCTAACTCTGTAAAAGTTATTTCAAGGGGCATAACTTTTCTGTATAACTTATAGTCATATTGTGGCATCGTTTTCAAAGATTTATAAACTCTTTGTCCATAGTTATGTACCGGCATATGAGTTATAATAAATAATGATACAATCTGTAAGGCATTTTCAAAGTTTTCATAAAAAATGATGCACAATGCATAACATTGTATCTCATCTTTTTTTGCTTAAGAAGTTACTGTAGTCATGCAGGTGATTAGAAAGAGTTTTCATTAAAAATAATGGATGGTGTGTGGAAGAACGTTCTTTTAAGTTACTTTTTTTGTTGTATGAATTTAATGAAGCCGGACAGGGTCAGGCAGACAGATAGACAGACAGATAGACAGTCGGGAACAGGAACTTATATGACTACTTATATAAATTAAATGAGATGCTTCACACCAGGAGCTGGGCGATGCCGGGCCGGGTCAGACAGACAGACAGACAGACAGACAGACAGACAGACAGACAGATAGACAGACAGATAGTCGGTAACGGGAACGGGAACTTATATGACTACTTATATGAATTAAATGAGATGCTTCCCACCAGGGACTGGGCGAAGCCGGGCAGGGTCAGGCAGACAGATAGACAGACAGATAGACAGACAGACAGTCGGGAACGGGAACTTATATGACTACTTATATGAATTAAATGAGATGCTCCACACCAGGAGCTGGGCAATGCCGGGCCGGGTCAGACAGACAGACAGACAGACAGACAGACAGACAGTCAGTCGGTAACGGGAACGAGAACTTATATGACTACTTATATGAATTAAATGAGATGCTCCCCACCAGGGTCTGGGCGAAGCCAGGCAGGGTCAGCTAGTGATCCATAAAAGACAAACACCTGTCAAATGTGATATCCAAGTACTTCAATTTATTCTCTCGACTAAGAGGACCTCCATTCAATATAATACCTTGGACATCTGCCTTGGACTATGAATACTTACCAACATCTGGAGAACCACATGGAGACATAAAGACCGCTGATAATCGGAAATGGATGAAACAACGGGCAAGACGTGCTGACAACCAACATGTATAGACAGCACGACCCGACTGTACACACATTATATTAGGCGATTCTTTAATGAAAGGTTTATACAGCGACCGGATGGCTACTTCAGACAAAGACATTGTTTCCATAATCCCACTGCCAGGGGCTGGTGTTGATCGGCTAACGGACAAGATCAGCAGGTTAGCTGTAAATCACAACGTTAGAAAGGCAAGCGTACATATTGGTATTAACGACACCATGAACAACCAACAAATCACAGGGTCTCAACTGCTGGCACTCTTGAACGGATTACGTCACACTTGTCCTAACTCGTCCATTTTCTTCTCCTCCATCATACCACCGAGTTGTGGACTCCAGCGCTGTCTAGCTGACACAAATAACAACATTTTGCAGAAGTTCTGTTCTCAAAACAAGATACAGTTCATCAACAACACACCGTCATTCACTTCACAGGCTGGTGAACCAAAAAAAGAATCTTCAAAAGGATCAATTACATTTGTCTACATTGGGCACCAGCTTGCTCGCCAAAAATATCAAATATCCAGAACGGACACACCATGCATCCAATACAGGAACGCGTCTGACACTTTTAGCTACTCCACCTGAAACTCAAGCCAGACGACATACTCCCGTCACATTAAGTACCAATAGGCCAGAAGTGCGCAGACCACACATAACCACTTTACCTGAAATCCAAGCCAAACGGGACACTTCCACCACACCAAGTCCGTACAATACGTCGTATTTCACACAGGAGGGTAATAATTATGAAGATATGTTTCCTATTCTCCCCAGAAAGGAACCAACTTTCAGCAACAACGACGTGCCACTACAACCTCCTGTTAGCCACAAACTAGAGACTGTAGTTGGTAGTCATTACATACCCATGAGACATCAACAGTACCCATTTCAGTGTAAACCAGAATGGTTGCACCTCACACGTTATAGCCCAGCTACACTTCATCAAGCACTTACGATGTCGCTGTTCAAACAACCAACACAACCTTGTATTTACTATCAACTTAGCACAAAACATCACCGGATCTCGGTACAAGAAAGAGCTTCTCCTAGCATATATGTGCATATTTGGTTATTGTTTTATATAGTAACGCATTAGATTGTAGTGACTATAATCATTGACTCGTATTGACGTCACATAAATTGATACTTAGTGGTATATCTTTTATAATACTTTTTATTGTGTTTATACTGTGAGTATACTCATCCTTATTGATCTTATAAGAATTTTTATTTCTATTTGTGTGTATTGACAGAGATATTACTGTTTCTCTGTACTTTAGAGTGTGTAGTGTTATAAGGGACGTAAATTGTATTCATTTTGTGTGTTTAAAAAAAATCTATGATTACACATTGTTAAAATTTCTAATAAGTACGAACACTGGCTCAGTAATAATGTACTCAGAATTGGGCATTTAAACATCTGCCATCTATTAGGGAAGCTGCCCGAACTATCACTTATACTTAATCAAAATTTTCATTAGCGAAAGTTGATTAAATGGTAACATCTCTGATGAGGACATCGCTATCACAGGTTTTAAAACCATTAGAAGAGATCACTATCAGAAACTAGAGACGGGTATTGCAGTTTATATTTCTAACTCGCTTAACGCTCACCGCCGGCTAGATTTTGAAACCTGTGAGACTGAGTGTGTATGGCTTGAGATTAAACTTCAAAATCGCATACCCCTAGTAGTTGGCTATCTTTATCGAATCCACAGTGCAGGAACTTTCTAGTTTGAAAAATTCACCACTATGATGGATGTAGTCTTTAGTAATGCAAGAGAAATAATACTGCTTGGTGACTTCAACATAGACACTAACAAATCAAACAAAACATGGGAAAACATAATAGAGTAATATAACTTCCAACAGTTAGTCAAACAAGCCACTAGAATAACAAAATCATCTGCAACACTTATAGATAATATTTATACTACGTGTGCTGACAACATCACAGAATATACTGTACCTATTAATGCAATGAGCGATCACTACCCAGTATGTTGCACATGGTCGAAAAGAGGTACCAAAACTCCAAAACACAAACATATAAGTATAAAATATAGAAATTATAAAAAATTCCATCGAGGTGTCTTTTTACAAGACTTGCTCAACTCAGCTATGGACTATGTTTACCAACTTCCTGACCCAGACGATGCTCTGGACCACTGGCTGAAGACCTTTCTAAGTATATTTGATAAGCATGTTCCATTTAAGGAAGTTCATCTTAAACATCACACTAAGCCTCCGTGGGTCACACAGGAGGTAGTTGAACTTATGAAGACGGGGACAGGGCACATACAAATAGAGATATAACTATGTACCGTAGTCTAAGAAACAAAGTTCAATACGCTATTCGAAAGAAAAGAAACTATTTTAAGAACTTAATAACAGATAAAACCAACACTAAAGATATGTGGAAAGTAATTAATACATTGACAAGCAAACACAAATCATCACAATCATTACCATCAAATCAGGTTACAAGTGGTCCATTCAGTAGATTCTGTATGTCCGACATAAACCAACTGAAGGCTGCAATACCAGATGCGCCTCATGACATATCTTTATTATCATCATTCTAGTTAGTTAGTTAGTTAGTCGAAAGATCATCCTCGTTGCACATCGAACCATTCAGTCCATAAGTGCTCGGATCCCCTCCTCAGCAAATCCCGCAGCGTATAGCGGCTAACGACGCCAGTTCTGTGTTGGTTTATCAATCTTCTTTGGCTTCCTGCATAGTGTTCTTGTTTGGCCACCCCTCTTTTAATTTGCTGCTCTCGCAGTCTGGCCATTGTTGTAGATTCACAGTCATCACTTGGTTCTCGCAAAAGTCTCACTTCTCGTAGAGCAATCAGAATGTCAGCCTGGTCCATGGCGCGTCCGCCCTCCACAGTAGCCTCACCTGCGAGCTTGTCAGCCCGCTCATTTCCTTGTACTCCCGCATGCCCTGGCACGAAGATGAAACTAATCTTTGCCAGCCGAGACCGCTCCAGAGGCAGCAACCATTCTCTTCGGATCGACCCCTCCTCTATCCTCTTGATCATGTTCATTGAGTCGCTAAGGAAACAAGCCCTAGTGAATGTCTGTGTCTCGAGCCATGTTATTGCTTTACTTACTGCCATGACTTCCATGGTCAGGCTACTTGTGGTTTCAGTGAAAGCACCAGAGTCCTCCTTCACAATTCTCCCTCCGGCCCGAGCTGTAAAGGCCCATGAGCTTCTCACATGTCGGACGACCGATCCATCTGTGTAGATGACCGCGTCACCGTCTAGCGAATTCTCGAAAATCAACGCTTGTACTTCAGCCTCAACAGCAGCCGGATTTTCTTGTCTGCATTTTCTATCTAGTTGGATGCAAACTGAAAAGGATGTGCAGAAGTCTGTTGGCACTTGCACCCACTCCTCGCCAGGTTCTAAGTCCTCAAGTGAACACACCTGTTGAAGAATGTCTTCGGCTTGACCCATCCACGACCATCCTCTTTTTAACCCGCTGCCCTTCACCTTCCTAATTTCACTATGCAGTGGATGTTGTGTGTTTGCGTTAATTCTGAGGTAGGCTCGTGCCCTGCAAACTTGTATTCTCTCTTCAATGGTTGGACAATCAAGAAGGTAGCGCATCGCCCTGCATGCTGTATCTCTTGTACATCCAAGAATAATGCGCATAGCTTCATTCTGTATCTTTTCCATCCTTTCTATCTGCTTATGGCTGAGAGTCAGGATTGCCATTGCATACTCCAAAACAGACATGACCAGCCCCTCGTACAGAAGACATAGATGGCGCTGCTCACAGTTTGCTGCCGCCATCACCCGCGTCGCTGCCAAACCCCGCTTGGCCTTTGTTATCACCTGGTCTATGTGCACATTATAAGCAAGGCTTCGATCAAACCGTATCCCCAGGTAATTCATTGCCTGCTTTCTTTCCACCGTCTCTGAACACAGCATTACAGTTGGTGTTGGATTGTTGACAATATGATTATTCAACGAGAACCAAGTCACTGTTGCCTTTGTTGGGTTGACCATTGCCCCAGCTTCATCACACCAAGTACTTATGCGATTGAGTTCGGTTTGTAGTTCCACAGCAACCTCCTCTCTATCCTTGCCCTGACGATACACTAAAACATCATCGGCATATGCCAATGTCCTGCCAGGTCCAGTGATCTGCTCACTGGTGATTCTCACTGTGTAGGCGTTGAACAGTACCGGAGATAATGGTGATCCCTGTGGTAGGCCAGGATATATTGTTGTTGGTTCCGAAGTCCAACTGCCACATCTAAAAACTACTTTCCGTTGGAAGAGGGCTGCAGCGATCCAACTAAGGAGGAATGGACTTACGTTTAGTTCAATAAGCTGAAACATTAAAATATCCAGTGGTACTCTGTTGTATGCGTCCTCAAGATCAATCGCTGCAGCAACGGTTTCAGTGCCTGAGTGGAAACCTTCATAGACATCATGGGCAAAGACTGCTGCATTGGTCCAGGTTTCTCTTTTTGGACGGTACCCACCCAGGGTAGGTGGGAAAACACCTTGCCTCTCTAGTTGGCTTGATATTTTCCTGTGAGAACAAATGCTAGGGAGACATTCCCTCCAGTTTGCTTGATATTTTCCTGTGAGAACAAATGCTAGGGAGACATTCCCTTCAATATACTGCTAATGACAACCACTGAAGTATTTAATCATCTCAGTAACCTAAAAAACAGTAACTCATCAGGACTAGATGGAATCAGTAATCGGATCCTTCGCCATGCTGCACCGGCGATCTGCGAGTCACTAACTTTTATATATAATCAATGTCTCACCAAAGGTCACTTCCCATCAGCCTTTAAAATCGCTAAAGTGTATCCTCATTTTAAAGCTGGTTCTCTAGACGATAGTCTCATGAGTAATTATAGGCCAATTTCCATATTATACTCACTATCCAAACCGCTAGAAAAACACATCCACAAAACATCACTAGAACACAAACTAATAGTTGACAGTCAGTCAGAATTTCGGCCAAAATACTCTTGTCATACGGCTCTAACAAATATGATAGAAATCTGGCATCAAAATATTAATAACAATACTCTATGTGGAGCGGTGTTTATAGACTTTAGAAAAGCATTCTATATGATAGATCGTACTATTCTCATTACAAAAACTAGAAACAATGAAAGTAAGCTTTAATATAGTGGCATTAATAAAATCATTTTTATTAGACAGGAAACAAGTAGTACCACACAATAAATCTTTATCTCAAGCCATTACCATTAATATTGGAGGATCTCAGGGGTCTATTCTTGGCCTTCTGTTATTAGCCATTTATATAAATGATCTTTCCTTGTATCTGTCGTCGTCCTGCGATCTGTTTGCAGACTATTGCACAGTATTTACAAACGCTATTAATCGAAATGTGCTAGAAATATCCTTGCAACAGGAAATAAATAGTGCAGTTAACTTGAGTCATGCAAATCGCATGCAAATTAACATTTCTAAAACAAAATCTATGTTAATAGGAGCCAGGCAAAGACTTCACACGCTAAACTCGCAGAGAACTCTACAGCTACACATCGGTAGCATGCCTATAGAAAATGTAACCGAGCACAAGACACTGTGTCTTATCATAGATCAAAATCTAAACTTTAACTCCCATGTTCATGCTCTCGTTAAACAAATAGCCAAAAAAGTATACCAACTCGCCAAAATTAAAAATTTCCTGGACGAAAACACAAGAAAGATATTCTATACTTCCCATATACAAACACATATTGATTATTGCTCCACAATCTGGGATGGATGCTCCAAATCAACAACAAAACGCCTTTATTCACTCCATAAAAGGGCAGTACGTTTATTTAATGGTGAAAAGCTTACCGACAATTCTAACCTACATGAACGTCTTCGGTTACTGCCACTCCACAGACATCTACTTTTTAATAAGGCTAAACTAATTCTTAAAATCCTATTTCAAAATGCTCCACGCTACCTTTGGCCATTGTTTAAATATAACGAAAGACATAGCGAACGACTAAATATACTTCATGTCCCTAAAACTAGGATAGACTTATATAAAACAAGCTTAGCATACTCTGCCGCTCTGTTGTGGAACAATCTTCCACAAGAAATCAAAAGACATCACCAATCATTATGCATACATTCGCAACCTGTTTGCATACTACCTCAGTACAAACTACCTTCCCCCATAAACAAAAACAAAAAAGACAATAATAATGGTAAATAATTTCAAACGAAAACTAGCCCAAAAACATTCCCATATGTATGGCACGTTACATCTTCCTTAGGTATTTATAATGCCCGTGTTAACATTGTCTCAGTGAATCATTTGTTATAGATTATTTTTCATGCGTTTTAATGCTTATTGTTCTATTGTTGTAAAAAATTTGCTTCATAAGTGATGTTGAATGAAAGAATGTATGAGAAGAAATAGAGAAGAAGGGCAGAATGTCAGACGGGACTGCGTGCCCAATTCTTAACCCTTTGAAAATAAAGATTTTTCTTCGTTCGTTCATTCATTCGAACGATTTAGTCCATAAGTGCTCGGATCCCCTCCTCGGCAAATCCCGCAGCGTGTAGCAACTAACGACACCAGTTCTGTTTTGGTCTATCGATCTTCTTTGGCTTCCTGCGTAGCGTTCTTGTTTGGCCACACCTCTAGTAATTTCTGGCAGTCTGACCATGGTTGTAGATTCACAGTCATCACTTGTTTCTCACAAAATTCTTCTCGTAGAGCATTCAGAATGTCAGACTGATCCATGGCTCGTCCGCCCTCAACAGTAGCCTTACCTATGAGCTTGTCAGCCCGCTCATTCCCTTGTACTCCTGCATGCCCTGGCACGAAGATGAAGCTCTTCCTTGCCAGCCGAGACCACTCCAGAGACAGCAACCACTCTCTTCGGATCCACCCCATCTCTATCCTCTTGAGCATGCTCATTGAGTCGCTAAGGAAACATCCCCTAGTGAATGTCTGTGTCTTGAGCCATGTTATTGCTTTACTTACTGCCATGACTTCCATAGTCAGGCTGTTTGTGGTCTCAACAAAAGCACCAGTGTCCTCCTTCACAATTCTCCCTCCGGCCTGAGCCATAAAGGCCCATGAGCTTCTCACGCGTCGGACAACTGACCCATCTGTGTACATGACAACATCACCGTCTACAAAAGTCTCGAAAATCAACGCTTATACTTCCGCCTCCACAGCAGCCGGATTTTCCTGTCTGCATTTTCTGTCTAGTTGATGCAAACTGAAAAGGACGTACAGAAATCTATTGGCGCTTGTACCCACTTCTCGCCAGGTTCTAAGTCTTCAAGTGAACACACCTGTTTAAGAATGTCTTCGGCTTTACCCATCCACGACCGTCCTCTTTTTAACCTGCTGCCCTTCACTTTCCTAATTTTACTATGAAGTGGATGTTGTGTATTTGCGTTAACTCTGAGGTAGGCACGTGCTCTGCAAATTTGTATTCTGTCTTCAAAGGTTGGAAAATCAAGAAGGTAGCTCATCGCCCTGCATGCTGTATCTCTTGTATCTTCTTCTTCCTCAGCGTTTCGAGCCATTGAGGTTCATTGCTGCAGATACAATCCGTCTCCATTCGTCTCTCTGGATGACCTTCTCATGCCAGGCGTTGATTCCAAGTGCTTGTAGGTCTGTATATATATTATCTCTCCACCGTCTTCTTGGTCTACCTCGGGGTCTACGGTCATTTATTTCCTGAGTGTAAGCGAGTTTTGTTTCCCTATTATCTTCCATTCTTTCTATATGCGCCAGCCATTGTAGTCTATTAGCCTTCATGATACCAGTGATTCCATCCATCATTCATCATGTGCCATGCCGGTAAGCATGGGCGGTCATGGTTGACATCTCACTCGATCACCAGAGTCGTGGATCAGCTCAGTGTTTCTGTCTCGACCATGCCAAGAGGCCAAGCCATCCAGGTATTTGCTTCTAGGTCTTCCTCTTGGTCTGTTCCCTTCGATCTTACCAGTGGTCACCAAGTTCTCCAATTCATTTCTTCTCATAACATGCCCAAAAATTTTTGACTGTCTGTGTCTTATGTCTCTAATCAGTTTACGATCTTCATTTGTTTCTTGAAGGACTTGTTCATTTAAGTTCTAGTGTACCAGTGGTTAGCGGGGACTTAAACAGATCATAAATGTCTTTGTTACTTCTTCTTTTCCACTCTCCACTTTGTTACTATATTATAAGTATCTTCCATGCATAGTCTGGTCATGTTGATTAACTTTCTTGGTATTCCAAATTCCCGCATAGCATTCCATAGACTATTCCTATGGTCACTATCATAAGCCTTTTTAAAATCCACAAAAATATTATGGAGATCTCTTTTATATTCCCAATTTTTCACGGCTATTTGTCGTAAGATCTGATCTATTGTTGATCTGTTTTGTCTAAAACCCGCCTGGTAGTCACCTAATATGTATTCTGAATATGATTTTAGTCTATTTAGTAATACTGCGGATAATTTCTTATAGCTTATGGACAGTAGTGATATTCCTCTATAATTTTCACACTGTAACTTGTCTCCTTTCTTAAAGATGGGTATCAATAATGACTCTTTCCATCTTTCGTCCATCTCTTGTATATCCAAGAATAATTCGCATAGCTTCGTTCTTATCCTTTCCATCCTTTCCATCTGCTTACGGCTGATAGTTAGGATCGCCACCGCATATTCCAAAACAGACATGACCAGACCCCCCCCCCCCCCCCCCCGCATAGGAGACATAGATAGCGCTGCTCACAGTTTGCTGCCGCCATCACCCGCATCGCAGCCAAACCCCGCTTTGCTTGTGTTATCACCTGGACTATGTGCTTATTTTAAGCAAGGCTTCGATCAAAACGTATCCCCAGGTAATGTGCTTTGTGGTTTCCATAGTCTCTGAACACAGATTAACGGTTGGTGTTGGAGTGTTGACAATATTGTTATTCAATGAGAACCATGTCACTGTTGCCTTTGTTGGGTTTACCATTGCCCCAGCTTCATCACACCAAGTACTTATGCGATTGAGTTCGGTTTGTAGTTCCACAGCAACCTGATCTCTATCCTTACCCTGATGATACACTAAAACATCGTCGACATATGACAATGTCCTCCCCGGTCTAGTGACCTGTCCCATTTACCCGTATATAACATTGTGGTATTTCTTTTTTCCAAGTGACGACCATCATCTCTGTCTTATTACATTTTAATTTTAACCGTAGTTGTTCATTGTGTACAATAACCGTATCTACTAAATGTCGCAGATCCTGTTCATTGTGTGCAATTAATATTGTATCATCTGCATATATAATGTTATTGGTGTCTTTTGGAAAAAACGACCAGATGGTCGTCGCTTGTCGATAATGGGCAATACCACGTCCTAATCATGAAGCATACATTTGATATCAAAACCAAAGTAGACTTTATATTGGAGGTCTACGCAACCATTCCAGTAATGGACAAAACCAAGCCCTAATAAAGAAGCAAACATTTGTAATCAAACAATACTAGACATTATATTGGAATTCTACGCAACCATTCCGATAATGGACAAGAGCTGTTGTTCGTCCATCACAAATGAAGACGACGATTCATTACATCAAGTAATTTGGATGAAGAATGACTTGCGCTATTGTTTGGATTATAGTGAGGAAGTGATTGCGCAACTTCGTCGACCTCACTCTCTCGCCTGCCTCCATCTCATCCCAGTGGCAAGACTAGCAGGACGACTGCAGACGGACACAGGTGCAGTGGCGTTAGGCTGCCACATGCCAGTTATCCCTGCATGTGTTTGCTCTCGAAACAGATGGTAGCCTTACGAAGCAAACCCTACGAGTACCTTCAAACCCTTTCGACAGCATATGACTACTGACAGGATCAACCAGATAACCATCGGATAGACGGACTAACCGCCAGAACAGACCACACACACATTCGGCCAACGAGATTCCGCCCGCAGAAGATATTGTTCGTCTAAGTTGCGAACAAATCTTCTGGTCTAGGGCTGAGCCTCAATAGTTCGCAGAGCATATGACTACTGGCAGGATCAACCACATATCTATCGGACAGACGGACTATTCACGCACACGCAGGCCAAGAGTAGTATCGCTAAAGCGCGCTCTCCCGGTACAAGGTGATACATGCAAAACCACTGGACGCCTACCGACGAGCTTTCAAGCTACGCCGGCAGGACTGACCGAAAAGCTATACTAGCTTACTGACTGCAGGCCCACTATTCATCGAGAGAGAGAGAGAGAGAGAGAGAGAGAGAGAGAGAGAGAGAGAGAGAGAGAGAGAGAGAGAGAGAGAGAGAGAGAGAGAGAGAGAGAGAGAGAGAGAGAGAGCTTATCGAGACTTTGTGGAACGGTCGTACAAATTTGCTCATTTGCTCGCTCAAACCACGACCCTGGCTGCACGATGCGGTTATATTCTCGAAACGCCTGCCCCGCAAACTTGCGTTGGCTGGGAAGATCCCAATTTGGTGCACCTCACACAGCCATCCGAGACAACGAACGCTAGACGCGGGACTGATCTTGCGAACTAGACCAGCCCTCTCAATGGACAAGACCAAGTCCTAATCAAGAAGCAAACATTGGATATCAAGCCAAACTAGACTTTACATTAGAGGTCTACGCAACCATTCTGATAATGGACAAGACCAAGTCTAATCTGGAAGCATACATTTGATAGCAAACCAACCTGAACTTTTTATTAGAGGTCTACACAATCATTCAAATAATGGACAAGACTAATAAGACCTAATCAAGAAGCAAACATTTGATATCAAACCAACCTAGACTATGCCGGAGGTCTATTTGGCCGCGGGACTTAATGTGCCTGTGTTTAACTTCCGGCGCACTGACGGCGGGATACGGGGCTCATTCCCAACACCGGACAACTGGACTGCGAGGCAGTTGACTTCTCGTTCAGAATGCAATGGCAAACTACTTAACATAAAATCGATAGTAAATCAACCTGCTGTTGGGTTGACCGCAATGTCCTACAATGGATATGTAACATTTAAAAAATCCTTTATATTATGTGTACCAGTTTACGACTGGCTGTTTCGTTTACCGTTCATATACAAACTGCAGGTCCACATGACCGAATGGGTAAGAACGCGTATTCTTAAACATCTGGTGTGCTGATGCCGAGGTTAAGGGTTCAACCCCTACACCGAACAGTTGGACTATAATGATGACCTGTCGTCCTTGACTTGGGGACGTAAATTACAAGTACCTCTGAAGTCGGAGTGCGTTCGCCTGATGGCGAGGGACACTGTTAATAGGAAAAGCTAATCCACAAGCAAAACTCAGTCCATCACTACTATAAATAGTGTGTATGGACTACGCTTAAGTTCAAAGCGAGCGAGCGCCAAATATATATATATATATATATATATATATATATATATATATATATATATATATATATATATATATATATATATATATATATATATATATACAAACTGTGGTGATAATAACTGCCGTTGTTCCGTCTTCAACGTCGGTGGATTGGCTCACACTTTCAGGAATTTAATAACGCACTTTTATTTGGATGTCCCCACAGCCGGGGAGTGCCAGCATTTTTAGTTCGACCGGTAAAATATGAATAAGCCCTCTACATGGCCATGTTACAGCAGTAAATATACACATAGATGTGAAATGTGGAAACTCAAATGTCTAAGGTGTTTCTTTTCCCTTTATTCATTTGTTACATGAGATGTGAAATGTGGAAACTTAAATATCTAAAGTGTTTCTTTTCCCTGTATTCGGGTGTTACATGAGATGTGAAATATGGACACTTAAATCTCTAAGGTGTTTCTTTTCCCTGTATTCAGTTGTTACATGAAATGTAAAACGTGGAAACTCAACTCTCTAAAGTGTTTCTTTTCCCTGTATTCCGTTGTTACCTGAGATGTGAAATGTGGAAACTCAAATCTCCAAGGTGTTTCTTTTCCCTGTATTCAGTTGTTACACTGATTCCACTTTCAATTCGTGCTCCCTGTATTCAGTTTTACACGAGATGTAATATGTGGAAACTCAAATCTCTACGGTGTTTCTTTTCCCTGCATTCAGTTGTTACATGGATTCCACTTTCATTTCGTGTTCCCTTTATTCAGTTGTTACATGGAATCCACTTTCATTTTATGTTCTCTGTATTCAGTTATTTCATGAGAAGTGACATGTGGAAACTCAAATCTCTAAGGTATTTCTTTTCCCTGTATTCAGTTGTTACATGAGATGTGAAATTGAAAACTCAAATCTCTAGGGTGTTTCGTTTCCTTGTAATATGTTGTTACACGAGATGTGAAATTTGGACACTCACATCTCTAAGGTATTTCTTTTCATTCTATAACTTAGTTCCCTTGGTTGATTTATACTTCAGCTTATACTTATTTATACCTCAAATACTCCGGGGTATTTGTACGGAGGTTATGGATAAGATGACAGTCACAGCAAGCCCTTATCCACACTGGATACTTGACCACGCCAACCTGTAGTTCTCGTGGGAGATAGTATTAAGGGCATCATCATCTTGAGTAAGAAGGGAAGGAGAAGCCATTTCTTTTCAAAATTTTTGGAGAAAACGTTCGTCTTCTTTTCGCTGACTATCAACTCAGGATTAGTCTACTAACGTGCTACTGCTACTAGTAGTTGCCACTACTTGTGCGTCCACTGGGATGACGTTTGCGCGTGGATTAGCTTTCCTTATAACCATTGTCCCTCGCCATCAGGCGAACTCTCTCCGACTTCTGTGATACTTTTAATTTACGTCCCCCCTATCGAGGACGAGAAGTCAACTTTTAAGTCCAACAGACCGACATGTGGAACGAACTACCTACGTCGCTAACAGAAGTGAAAGCTTTAGTGCATTAGACCTTCCAGCCACTGCGACCTCCTATGTTATTCTGAAACATAATTATATGGATATCGCCCAGACAGAGACATCAACCATAACCGTATCTATCAACATTGCTGTCATAATTGCACTGCTAATTTTAAAAAAATTATCCTAAGATGTGTCGATTGTGAGTCACGAGTTTACAACAACAGGACCGACCTGCAGCAAGTGAGCCACGTGTGCCCTTGCTTGAAGCCGATCTGAGAGAAGTTCTTGAGACGAAGTCAGTCTCATGAGTCGGCTCTCCAACTCTAGACACGTAGGATAAAATATCATTAACACATAGTACAATTCTCCAACTCTAGATACGCAGGATAAAATATCATTAACACATAGTACAATTCTCCAACTCTAGATACGTAGGATAAAATATCATTAACACATAGTACAATTCTCCAACTCTAGAAACGTAGGATAAAATATCATTAACACATAGTACAATTCTCCAACTCTAGATACGTAGGATAAAATATCATTATCACATAGTACAATTCTCCAACTCTAGACACGTAGGATAAAATAACATTATCACATAGTACAATTCTCCAACTCTAGACACGTAGGATAAAATATCATTACCATAGAGTGCAATTCTCCAACTACAGACACCATCATCATCATCATCATCATCATCATCATGCGCCATGCCGATAAGCGTGGGCGATCATGTTTTGCCATTTCACATGATCACTAGAGTCGTGGATCAGCGCTGAGTTCTTGTCTCGACCATACCACGTGGTCAATGCAACCAGGTATTTACTTCTCTGCCTTCCTCTTGTTCTTTTCCCTCAATCTTGCCAGTTGTCACCAAGTTCTCCAATTTATGTCTTCTCATAACGTGTCCAAAACATTGTGACTAAGTCTAATTTCTCTAATCAGTTTACGGTTTTCATGTGTTTCTTGTAGGACTTGGTCATTGGTTTTTCTGTCTGTCTATGGTATTCTTAGCATTTTTCTCAGAAACTACATTTCCACAGCCATCAGATGTTTTTTTTTCAGTTTGTTTGTTCATTATCCATGCTTCACATCCATATAAAAGTACAGGTTCTATGTGACAGTTCAACACTCTTTTTATCGTCTCAAATAACATCTTTTTATTGGTTAGTATGCTTTTCAATCTTGCAAATGGCTACCTTCATATAGCAGGGACTTCAAAATGAGAGGGAAATCATCACACATAAAGCAGAAGACACAAAGACTATCACTTAAGAAAGTCTATCCACTGAAGGAAACGAAGACCGTGTCGGCTCGTAGATTTAGAGTATGGGTTTTGGCCGCAGAGAATGTCAACTCTCCTACCAGTGGCACAGGCACCAGAAAGTACAACTTGAAGCTGAACAATTGGGAAAAGACAGCAGGTTTAGGTATCTGCGCTACTTTTGCCTGTGATAGAATTATAGATCCCAAAGAATTATCATTCACTCAGACAATAGATTCCCAAAGTAAAAAAAAAAACACACACACGTATCTTACTTTCACTCTCGTCTAATCTAGTCTCATAACAGAAAAGTGTAAAATCAAAGTTTAAAATTATAAACTTAAAGTGTATAATTTATGTTGTTTAGCCAATGCTGAAAAAATAGAAGTGCTCTGTGAGCTGTCGGAGTGGCTGGAGCCGTTTCTGTTTTCAGCGTGGGTGTTAGATCTGAATACTGGGTCCCATAGTTAGATCAGAGTGGTTTATGGATATTGTAAGGATGGACCACGATAATTCACCATGGCGATTCTTGCTCTAATCTCTTCAAGGCATCTCCCATCGGCTGGTATGACTGTTCCGAGATAATTGTACCGATTTACTTTAGACACGTAGGATAAAATATCATTACCATAGAGTAAAACTCTCCAGTTCGAGACAAGCATTCAGTGCCAAACATGAACGCTGTCGCAGACAGTCATTGTGTTCAAGCCATGCAAGAAAAGTGCTTTAGCCATGTAAACATAATGCCTTAGCCACGTAAGAATGGTGCTCTAGATATGCAACAGTGGTACCCTAGCCATACAAGAATGGTGCTCTAGATATGCAAGAATGGTGCTCTAGATATGCAAGAATGGTGCCCTAGATATACAAGAATGGTGCCCTAGATATACAAGAATGGTGCTCTAGAAATACAAGAATGGTGCCCTAGATATGCAAGAATGGTGCTCTAGCCATGTAAGAATGGTGCTCTAGATATGCAGGAATGGTGCTCTAGCCATACAAGAATGGTGCTCTAAATATACAAGAATGGTGCCCTAGATATGCAGGAATGGTGCTCTAGCCATGTAAGAATGGTGCTCTAAATATACAAGAATGGTGCTCCAGATATGCAGGAATGGTGCCCTAGCCATGTAAGAATGGTGCTCTAAATATACAAGAATTGTGCTCCAGATATGCAAGAATGGTACCCTAGCCATACAAGAATGGTGCTCTAAATATACAAGAATGGTGCTCTAGATATACAAGAATGGTGCTCTAGATATACAAGAATGGTGCTCTAGATATACAAGAATAGTGCTCTAGATATACAAGAATGGTACTCTAGATATGCAAGAATGGTGCCCTAGATATGCAGGAATGGTGCTCTAGCCATGTAAGAATGGTGCTCTAAATATACAAGAATGGTGCTCTAGATATACAAGAATGGTGCTCTAAATATACAAGAATGGTGCCCTAGATATGCAGGAATGGTGCTCTAACCATGTAAGAATGGTGCTCTAGATATACAAGAATGGTGCTCTAGATATACAAGAATGGTGCTCTAGATATACAAGAATGGTGCTCTAGATATACAAGAATGGTACCCTAGCCATACAAGAATGGTGCTCTAGATTTACAAGAATGGTGCTCTAGATATACAAGAATGGTGCCCTAGATATGCAGGAATGGTGCCCTAGCCATACAAGAATGGTGCTCTAGATATACAAGAATGGTGCTCTAGCCATACAAGAATGGTGCTCTAGATATACAAGAATGGTGCCCTAGCCATACAAGAATGGTGCTCTAGATATACAAGAATGGTGCTCTAGCCATACAAGAATGGTGCTCTAGATATACAAGAATGGTGCCCTAGCCATACAAGAATGGTGCTCTAGATATACAAGAATGGTGCTCTAGCCATACAAGAATGGTGCCCTAGTCATACAAGAATGGTGCTCTAGATATGCAGGAATGGTGCCCTAGCCATACAAGAATGGTGCTCTAGATATACAAGAATGGTGCTCTAGATATACAAGAATGGTGCCCTAGATATGCAGGAATGGTGCCCTAGCCATACAAGAATGGTGCTCTAGATATACAAGAATGGTGCTCTAGCCATACAAGAATGGTGCTCTAGATATACAAGAATGGTGCCCTAGCCATACAAGAATGGTGCTCTAGATATACAAGAATGGTGCTCTAGCCATACAAGAATGGTGCCCTAGTCATACAAGAATGGTGCCCTAGATATGCAGGAATGGTGCCCTAGCCATACAAGAATGGTGCTCTAGATATACAAGAATGGTGCTCTAGCCATACAAGAATGGTGCTCTAGATATACAAGAATGGTGCCCTAGCCATACAAGAATGGTGCTCTAGATATACAATAATGGTGCCCTAGCCATACAAGAATGGTGCTCTAGATATACAAGAATGGTGCTCTAGATATACAAGAATGGTGCCCTAGATATGCAGGAATGGTGCTCTAGCCATGTAAGAATGGTGCTCTAGATATACAAGAATGGTGCTCTAGCCATGTAAGAATGGTGCTCTAGATATACAAGAATGGTGCTCTATATATACAAGAATGCTACCCTAGCCATACAAGAATGGTGCTCTAGATATACAAGAATGGTACCCTAGCCATACAAGAATGGTGCTCTAGATATACAAGAATGGTGCTCTAGATATACAAGAATGGTGCCCTAGATATGCAGGAATGGTGCCCTAGCCATACAAGAATGGTGCTCTAGATATACAAGAATGGTGCCCTAGCCATACAAGAATGGTGCTCTAGATATACAAGAATGGTGCCCTAGATATACAAGAATGGAGCCCTAGATATACAAGAATGGTGCTCTAGATATACAAGAATGGTGCTCTAGATATACAAGAATGGTGCTCTAGATATGCAAGAATGGTGCTCTAGATATACAAGAATGGTGCTCTAGATATACAAGAATGGTGCTCTAGATATACAAGAATGGTGCTCTAGATATACAAGAATGGTGCCCTAGATATACAAGAATGGTGCTCTAGCCATGTAAGAATGGTGCGCTAGATATACAAGAATGGTGCTCTAGATATACAAGAATGGTGCTCTAGATATACAAGAATGGTGCTCTAGTTATACAAGAATGGTGCTCTAGATATACAAGAATGGTGCTCTAGATATACAAGAATGGTGCTCTAGATATGCAAGAATGGTGCTCTAGATATACAAAAATGGTGCTCTAGATATACAAGAATGGTGCTCTAGATATACAAGAATGGTGCTCTAGATATACAAGAATGGTGCTCTAGATATGCAAGAATTGTATTTTAGCTATGCAAGAAATTTGCTTTAGATATGTAAAAATGATGCCCTGAGCCATGTAAGAATGATGCCCTAGGTATGCAAGTATGGTTCTAAGCTTAACTGCCCAGATAGGATCAGATAACATGGGTTGTGAAGATGCAATTGGGAAACAGAGTCGTTTTCCACACAAATATATACATGTAGCAACAAATGACTGGGGTACCGTATGACAGTAGACGGTACTACCTGCTTCTGTTAGCGCCGAATGTTGAGCGGCGTTTACCAAACCCGACACTCAATATTGTGCCAACGGCTTCGGGCGGAGGAGCGCAATTGGGAAGGTACACGCCTTATCCTAGTGCGAGAAAATGCAACCTAAAGACTAAATCTCATGGCAGGGCAGACCAGGCCCTAAGCTTTGGAAGGCAACTGATTCAGGATCGAAGCTCCGAGAGGCAGACAGTTAGAGCACTGATTTGTTGATCCGTCAGCTTCTGCCGCTTGTTTTGTTCCAGACGTATTGGTGTTACCTTTTCTCTGGAGTAAACTAGACAAGACGAGAGAGGGATCATGTTGCATGGGCAACACATGATCTCTAAATTCAGCCCAGGTTTTGTGTTATGGAGAGGTATGACTTCATTTTACAAACTATCGTCTGTCAAGACGGCAAGGTGCCAGTCATATGTACGAAGCAACACTAGACCGCAACCCAGAAAACCTTATCGATATCGTTTCAGCAAAAAATGTAAATAATCTCCATTGGTGTAAACATGCTTAGAGGTACATATGTAGATTCATATGACCATCTGCTCGTGAGTAAAACTAAGCTGAAACTCAAGCGATACACATCTTATAAATCTAGAGATCAAAATGCAGGATATTACAAAAATCAAGAAACTAAGGAACACTTTAAGGTCACGGTCTCTAAAAAGTACCAGGTTCTGCGACAGTTAGTAGACGAGGCCAATACGCATGACTGTTAGCAGGACGTTAACAGCTGATGGGATTAATCATGTCTGTTAGTTCTAGGAAAATGGGAGCGGAAACATAAAGCACAGGACATCGCTGTCAACACCAGCATCTTTCAGCTGTATGTTGATTTCTTGGCAAGATTACGCTCAGTAGTTTGCCATTGCTTTCTGAGCGGCCGGCTCACATACCCCGTAAGTTACCGATGCGATTCGAACCACTGCTGATTCTCACCGTCATCACGTTACAGACGAGAGTATACGAGATTACGGAGAAAAGTCAAAACCTCTAAGCCACGAAGCCGAAAGCATGGGTAGCGCCCCAGTAATGGTGTATAGTGTCAGTTTATTGATTACTTGGCCTAGCAATTCCCATGTGTATTGTAAATGTAAGTTACCCAGTGACAACTGCATGTCTTACTTCAGAAATACTTCCTCCATCGTCGTAGCCGTAGTTCCAAAACTGGAAATACCAAGAGACTTCTTCTCATTGTCTAACGACCGAAAGAGGTTAGCAAATTTTCTCGACTCCGTGTCGGGAAGCAGATAGGTCACTTCAGTGTTGATAACTGTCTCCAGCGTGGCTTTTGGGATGATTGACTGGATGAACGTGGTCAGGTCGCTGACGTCACATTTAGGTGTCTTCACAACAACCAGATGATAGCCGGTACCTGAAAGATGATGATAAAGTCACGTGAGTAAGTCAAGGATCTCTGTTCAGCTGTGAGGCGTACTGGGGTGTAGTTCTAGCCCCTTGTTTTACACTGACCAGCGTTCGATGAGTGATGTGGTTAATATCACCCTTGTCCCCTTGGAGTTCCGGTTTCAAGATGGCGACGGACGGTCGTGTTGTTTTGTGTTCGTTAACTTTTTCGCGTAAGGGATGGATTTATTCATTTCTTGCGTGTAATTGGTGTGCCAGGATGTAAAACCAGGAGTTTCTACTCAAGATCTGCGCGGGTGCTACGGAGTTCGTGCATCGAGCGAAGCCATCCTTGAGTGAATTTTCAGCAGCGTGTGTGGTTCTCAATCAAAAGTCAGTGTTTACGTTTTTTCAACATGGCGGAACAACGTGTGTTTTCCGAACGATCAGCAGTCAACATACCGAAGCGGCGTGGTAGCCGCGCAGGGAAAAAGAAGCCAGGTAAGCGCGGTGGCTTGAGACGTTTTAGACTCAAGTGTCACCGTCTAGGACTCAGGAACATCCGTATTCTATATTGGAACTGTGCCAGTGTAAAACAACGGGGCTCTATTTTAGAAACCCTAGTTTACAGGAACGACATTGTAGCACTCCAGGAGACGAGACTGGGCGATCAGCTACTCCGAATTGCCGGCTTCAAATGTTTCTATAACAGACGACATCTGGGAACGGCGATTCTCGTTCGCGACAGCATGGTGGCGTCAGAGCTAGACATGTCCAGTTGGAACAGTGACGATATACAAATACAGGCGTTGAGAGTTCATTCCAGTACACCATTCGTGTTGGTTAATGTTTATGCCCGCAATGCGAGTGTGGACGCCCAGAAGTGGCAGTGCTTAAGTGGCATATTAGGCCACGAGAGAAATGTTATTTTCTGTGGTGACTTCAACGCTAAAGGCAGATCATGGGGAAACACTTCCTCCAATACACAAGGGGAGGAGCTCGAGACTGCACTGGAAACCATCGACCTGGTTTGTATCAACAGTGGCTGTGTCACCAGGACAGCAAGCCGTCCAGGCGATGAGGACAGTGCTATTGATCTGGCGCTAGTTTCACCTTCACTCACTACAGTGTGTAGATGGGGTGTCCTAGGACACCATGGCAGCGACCACCACCCATGCAGCATATTGGTGGAGAAAGGCAGAACCAGGCAGCACAAGCTAAAGGTAAAGACGTTCCAGTATGACAGTACAGGGCAAGATGTGGTGAGTAAAATAAGACGTGACAAGCGCAGAACGTTTCTGGGCAGGAAGAAAAGGAAAAAAAGCTGGGAGCAGCCACCGTGGTGGAGTTTCGAGGTGGAGAAGGCTTGGGTGGATAAGCGTAGTGCTGTAAGGAGATGGCAAAATGCCAAGAAGAACAGAGCTGGTCATCCTAGTCCCTGCTTGCACTTAGAAAGAGAGATGCACACAAAAGTAAGCTATTTCAAAAAACTGGTCACGGTGGTTAAAAGCGAAAAATGGGCAGAGGTGTGTCAAAGAGTAAGCACAGACAAGTCACTGAAATTGTTCTGGCGACTACATAAAAGCATGAGTGGTGTAGTCAAGAATAAGAGCATTTCTGACTTCCAAGGTGCTGACCTCATCTGGCAGAGGACTGACGAGGACAAGGGCAAAGCCCTCTTTGAACGCTACCTTGAGCAGAGCAACCAGACAGACATGGGAGGCCGGAATCTGGCCAAGGAGGTCACCTCAGACAGATGCAAGGCCCAGAACACTTCGGATGAAGACACAGTGACAGTGCAAGAAATCAAGGCTGTGCTTCGACGATCAAAAAACAGTGCTCCAGGTCCTGATGGCATAAGATACGACGACATAAATAGGTGTACCGACAATGAGCTAGAGAAACTAGCAGACATGTACAACAACAGTATAGGGAGTGCTAGCATCAAGGAGGAATGGTTACACAGCTATCTGATTCCCTTGCCGAAGCCTGACAAAGACCACAAGAAAATTCAGGGATATCGAATTATAACCATGCAGAATACAATAGGCAAGCTGCTGGAGAAGGTAATTGCCAGGAAAATATCAAGCCAACTAGAGAGGCAAGGTGTTTTCCCACCTACCCTGGGTGGGTACCGTCCAAAAAGAGAAACCTGGACCAATGCAGCAGTCTTTGCCCATGATGTCTATGAAGGTTTCCACTCAGGCACTGAAACCGTTGCTGCAGCGATTGATCTTGAGGACGCATACAACAGAGTACCACTGGATTTTTTAATGTTTCAGCTTCTTGAACTAAACGTAAGTCCATTCCTCCTTAGTTGGATCGCTGCAGCTCTCTTCCAACGGAAAGTAGTTTTTAGATGTGGCAGTTGGACTTCGGAACCAACAACAATATATCCTGGCCTACCACAGGGATCACCATTATCTCCGGTACTGTTCAACGCCTACACAGTGAGAATCACCAGTGAGCAGATCACTGGACCTGGCAGGACATTGTCATATGCCGATGATGTTTTAGTGTATCGTCAGGGTAAGGATAGAGAGGAGGTTGCTGTGGAGCTACAAACCGAACTCAATCGCATAAGTACTTGGTGTGATGAAGCTGGGGCAATGGTCAACCCAACAAAGGCAACAGTGACTTGGTTCTCGTTGAATAATCATATTGTCAACAATCCAACACCAACTGTAATGCTGTGTTCAGAGACGGTGGAAAGAACGCAGGCAATGAATTACCTGGGGATACGGTTTGATCGAAGCCTTGCTTATAATGTGCACATAGACCAGGTGATAACAAAGGCCAAGCGGGGTTTGGCAGCGATGCGGGTGATGGCGGCAGCAAACTGTGAGCAGCGCCATCTATGTCTTCTGTACGAGGGGCTGGTCATGTCTGTTTTGGAGTATGCAATGGCAATCCTGACTGTCAGCCATAAGCAGATAGAAAGGATGGAAAGGATACAGAATGAAGCTATGCGCATTATTCTTGGATGTACAAGAGATACAGCATGCAGGGCGATGCGCTACCTTCTTGATTTTCCAACCATTGAAGAGAGAATGCAAGTTTGCAGGGCACGCGCCTACCTCAGAATTAACGCAAACACACAGCATCCACTGCATAGTGAAATTAGGAAGGTGAAGGGCAGCAGGTTAAAAAGAGGACGGTCGTGGATGGGTCAAGCCGAGGACATTCTTCAACAGGTGTGTTCACTTGAGGACTTAGAACCTGGCGAGGAGTGGGTGCAAGTGCCAACATACTTCTGCACATCCTTTTCAGTTTGCATCCAACTAGATAGAAAATGCAGACAAGAAAATCCGGCTGCTGTTGAGGCTGAAGTACAAGCGTTGATTATCGAGAATTCGCTAGACAGTGACGCGGTCATCTACACAGATGGGTCGGTCATCCGACATGTGAGAAGCTCATGGGCCTTTACAGCTCGGGCCGGAGGGAGAATTGTGAAGGAGGACTCTGGTGCTTTCACTGAAACCACAAGTAGCCTGACCATGGAAGTCATGGCAGTAAGTAAAGCAATAACATGGCTCGAGACACAGACATTCACTAGGGCTTGTTTCCTTAGCGACTCAATGAACATGATCAAGAGGATAGAGGAGGGGTCGATCCGAAGAGAATGGTTGCTGCCTCTGAAGCGGTCTCGGCTGGCAAAGATTAGTTTCATCTTCGTGCCAGGGCATGCGGGAGTACAAGGAAATGAGCGGGCTGACAAGCTCGCAGGTGAGGCTACTGTTGAGGGCGGACGCGCCATGGACCAGGCTGACATTCTGAATGCTCTACGAGAAGTGAGACTTTTGCAAGAACCAAGTGATGACTGTGAATCTACAACAATGGCCAGACTGCGAGAGCAGCAAATTAAAAGAGGGGTGGCCAAACAAGAACACTACGCAGGAAGCCAAAGAAGATTGATAAACCAACACAGAACTGGCGTCGTTAGCCGCTACACGCTGCGGGATTTGCTGAGGAGGGGATCCGAGCACTTATGGACTGAATGGTCCGATGTGCAACGAGGATGATCTGTCGACTAACTAACTAACTAACTTGTCCCCTTGACTTCCCAGGACATTCCATGGTACTTATTTTAGGCTGAATCGAGTCCAGTTGGCAGCTCAGGTCACGGAGCATTGGGGGGGGGGGGGGGAGAGGGCGAGGTGGGAGGGGGCTAGGCCTCGAAGCGTTCTAGAAAGCTGATGATTGACTGTTGTAAAATTTTCTCCATAGTAAACATCTGTTTACTATCATCATCCGTAATTCCGCATTCCGCGTTCGAAACACAGATGCGGGCGATTTGGAAGCAAACCACCTTGCGCTGGTTTTAATTCAATGGTATGAGTGTCGGTAGCTCAGAAAGCAACTACTGAAAGTAAACTTTCCAAGAAATCACAAGCAGCGAAATAATGTTGGGGTTGAGTGCGACAGGATATGCATTTAACTTCTTTACTATCATCATCGTGGTCATAATCATTGTAATTTACCATCTGTACACGGAAGTTTGCTTGCAATGTAACATCTGAACATGGAAGTTTGCTTGTAATGTAACATATGCACTTGGAAGTTTGCTTGTAATATAACATATGCGCATGGAAGTTTGCTTGTAATGTAACATATGGGCATGGAAGTGTGCTTGTAATGTAACATATGGGCATGGAAGTGTGCTTGTAATGTAACATATATACATGGAAGTGTGCTTGTAATGTAACATATGGGCATGGAAGTGTGCATGTAATGTAACATATGGGCATGGAAGTGTGCTTGTAATGTAACATATGGGCATGGAAGTGTGCTTGTAATGTAACATATGGGCATGGAAGTGTGCTTGTAATGTAACATATATACATGGAAGTGTGCTTGTAATGTAACATATATACATGGAAGTGTGCTTGTAATGTAACATATATACATGGAAGTTTGCTTGTAATGTAACATATATACATGGAAGTGTGCTTGTAATGTAACATATGGGTATGGAAGTGTGCTTGTAATGTAACATATGGGCATGGAAGTGTGCTTGTAATGTAACATATGGGCATGGAAGTGTGCTTGTAATGTAACATATATACATGGAAGTGTGCTTGTAATGTAACATATGGGCATGGAAGTGTGCTTGTAATGTAACATATGGGCATGGAAGTGTGCTTGTAATGTAACATATGGGCATGGAAGTGTGCTTGTAATGTAACATATGGGCATGGAAGTGTGCTTGTAATGTAACATATGGGCATGGAAGTGTGCTTGTAATGTAACATGTGCCCATGGAAGTTTGCTTGTAATGTAACATATGGGCATGGAAGTGTGCTTGTAATGTAACATATGGGCATGGAAGTGTGCTTGTAATGTAACATATATACATGGAAGTGTGCTTGTAATGTAACATATGGGCATGGAAGTGTGCTTGTAATGTAACATATATACATGGAAGTGTGCTTGTAATGTAACATATGGGCATGGAAGTGTGCTTGTAATGTAACATATGGGCATGGAAGTGTGCTTGTAATGTAACATATGGGCATGGAAGTGTGCTTGTAATGTAACATGTGCGCATGGAAGTTTGCTTGTAATGTAACATATGGGCATGGAAGTGTGCTTGTAATGTAACATATGGGCATGGAAGTGTGCTTGTAATGTAACATATGCGCATGGAAGTTTGCTTGTAATGTAACATATATACATGGAAGTGTGCTTGTAATGTAACATGTGCGCATGGAAGTTTGCTTGTAATGTAACATATGGGCATGGAAGTGTGCTTGTAATGTAACATATGGGCATGGAAGTGTGCTTGTAATGTAACATGTGCGCATGGAAGTTTGCTTGTAATGTAACATATGGGCATGGAAGTGTGCTTGTAATGTAACATATGGGCATGGAAGTTTGCTTGTAATGTAACATATGCGCATGGAAGTTTGCTTGTAATGTAACATATATACATGGAAGTGTGCTTGTAATGTAACATGTGCGCATGGAAGTTTGCTTGTAATGTAACATATGGGCATGGAAGTGTGCTTGTAATGTAACATATGGGCATGGAAGTGTGCTTGTAATGTAACATGTGCGCATGGAAGTGTGCTTGTAATGTAACATGTGCGCATGGAAGTGTGCTTGTAATGTAACATATGGGCATGGAAGTGTGCTTGTAATGTAACATATGGGCATGGAAGTGTGCTTGTAATGTAACATGTGCGCATGGAAGTGTGCTTGTAATGTAACATGTGCGCATGGAAGTGTGCTTGTAATGTAACATATGGGCATGGAAGTGTGCTTGTAATGTAACATATGGGCATGGAAGTGTGCTTGTAATGTAACATGTGCTCATGGAAGTGTGCTTGTAATGTAACATGTGCGCATGGAAGTGTGCTTGTAATGTAACATATGGGCATGGAAGTGTGCTTGTAATGTAACATATGGGCATGGAAGTGTGCTTGTAATGTAACATATGGGCATGGAAGTGTGCTTGTAATGTAACATGTGCGCATGGAAGTTTGCTTGTAATGTAACATATGGGCATGGAAGTGTGCTTGTAATGTAACATATGGGCATGGAAGTGTGCTTGTAATGTAACATGTGCGCATGGAAGTGTGCTTGTAATGTAACATGTGCGCATGGAAGTGTGCTTGTAATGTAACATATGGGCATGGAAGTGTGCTTGTAATGTAACATCTATACATGGAAGTGTGCTTGTAATGTAACATATGCGCATGGAAGTGTGCTTGTAATATAACATCTATACATGGAAGTGTGCTTGTAATGTAACATATGCGCATGGAAGTGTGCTTGTAATATAACATCTATACATGGAAGTGTGCTTGTAATGTAACATATGCGCATGGAAGTGTGCTTGTAATATAACATCTATACATGGAAGTGTGCTTGTAATGTAACATATGCGCATGGACGTGTGCTTGTAATATAACATCTATACATGGAAGTGTGCTTGTAATGTAACATATGCGCATGGAAGTGTGCTTGTAATGTAAAATATGCACTTGGAAGTGTGCTTGTAATGTAACATATGCACTTGGAAGTTTGCTTGTAATATAACATCTATACATGGAAGTGTGCTTGTAATGTAAAATATGCACTTGGAAGTTTGCTTGTAATATAACATATGCGCATGGAAGTTTGCTTGTAATGTAACATATGCGCATGGAAGTTTGCTTGTAATGTAACATATGCGCATGGAAGTTTGCTTGTAATGTAACATATGCACATGGAAGTGTGCTTGTAATGTAACATATGCGCATGGAAGTTTGCTTGTAATGTAACATATGCACATGGAAGTTTGCTTGTAATGTAACATATGCGCATGGAAGTTTGCTTGTAATGTAACATATGCACATGGAAGTTTGCTTGTAATGTAACATATGCGCATGGAAGTTTGCTTGTAATGTAACATATGCACATGGAAGTTTGCTTGTAATGTAACATCTATACATGGAAGTGTGCTTGTAATGTAACATATGCGCATGGAAGTTTGCTTGTAATGTAACATATGCGCATGGAAGTTTGCTTGTAATGTAACATATGCACATGGAAGTTTGCTTGTAATGTAACATATGCGCATGGAAGTTTGCTTGTAATGTAACATATGCACATGGAAGTTTGCTTGTAATGTAACATATGCGCATGGAAGTTTGCTTGTAATATAACATCTATACATGGAACTGTGCTTGTAATGTAACATATGCACTTGGAAGTTTGCTTGTAATATAACATCTATACATGGAAGTGTGCTTGTAATGTAACATATGCACTTGGAAGTTTGCTTGTAATATAACATCTATACATGGAAGTGTGCTTGTAATGTAACATATGCACTTGGAAGTTTGCTTGTAATATAACATCTATACATGGAAGTTTGCTTGTAATGTAACATATGCACATGGAAGTTTGCTTGTAATGTAACATATGCGCATGGAAGTTTGCTTGTAATGTAATATATGCACATGGAAGTTTGCTTGTAATGTAACATATGCACATGGAAGTTTGCTTGTAATATAACATCTATACATGGAAGTGTGCTTGTAATGTAACATATGCACTTGGAAGTTTGCTTGTAATATAACATCTATACATGGAAGTGTGCTTGTAATGTAACATATGCACTTGGAAGTTTGCTTGTAATATAACATCTATACATGGAAGTTTGCTTGTAATGTAACATATGCACATGGAAGTTTGCTTGTAATGTAACATATGCGCATGGAAGTTTGCTTGTAATGTAACATATGCACATGGAAGTTTGCTTGTAATGTAACATATGCACATGGAAGTTTGCTTGTAATATAACATCTATACATGGAAGTGTGCTTGTAATGTAACATATGCACTTGGAAGTTTGCTTGTAATATAACATCTATACATGGAAGTGTGCTTGTAATGTAACATATGCGCATGGAAGTGTGCTTGTAATGTGTCTCCAACACCCCCCAGTCCTGCGTCTGGACAATGTCCGGCATGTAACAGTGTCTCCCTCTTGCACGTTTCTCCTACAGCACTTCCTTAACGAGGTATTTGCGTTCTTGGTATGCCCGAAGTACATCAATTCTTTAACTAGATCTCATTCAGTGCTGGCATTTACAACACTCATTTGCTGAATTTCACCTCCATGATATACCTCCTCATCACGTTGCAGAACCTCTGCACTCATCATCGCCATTTGAACAGCTTCTTGTTCCTTTGCCAGTTCCCCTGCCCGTGCACTTTTATGCGCAAGGTGCCTTCAGTACCCCGTGTCATTGGTCGGGCTGGTCGACCACTACTCTTCCTTCAGTAACCATACATTTCATCGCGGTTCTTTCCCAACCACGGTGTCCGTGGCGTGTAATACGGCCAAAGTCTGTACATTTCTGAGACATGATAAGTTTTGTGACCCAGGTTCTTCGATTTTCAGACTTATGTGTTGGTGATGTGCCACATTTGGGCTCTGGATTTCTATGCGCTGTCTCAGTTTGATTTCTCTCGTAAAGTCCCCATTGGTGTTTACTGTGTAGTCTAGATGTTTAGATATTTCGACATGTTCAGTTTATTCTTTGCTCGCTCGCTCGCTCAATTAAAGAAAAATTTGTTCATCTGTCGGCCTGCCTGGGGCCCTTATAGTGTTCCTTTCCTGCTTGTCGAAATAGAGCTATGTGTTTCGTTCACTAGATTCTAGGCGTATCTGGCTAGGTGTTGATTAGATCTCTGTTGTTGTTTTTCATGTCTGGTGAGATTCGCGTACTTGTAGGGTCTGGTGATGTTAGGTTCTCCCTCCCTCCTTCCCCCGTCTCATGGTGTGTTTTTTTTAATGGAGTGATTCATCTGTAGTCGAACCGACAGCGATTGTATCTATCTCTCCTGTGTGGTCTGTCGTTGAGTCTTCTTGATCTATCACTTCTTTTTTAATCTTGTATCTTGAACTCTGCATCTTGGATGTGGGTAGTCTCTTCTCCTGGTCACCGTTGTTTCTTGGTCGCTAATTTCTTCATTGTTAATTGTGAGTTTGTGTGGACTTGTAGTCTTGTGGGAGTCGTGGTGGTGCAGTGGTTAGCGGGCTTTCCTTGCCATCCGGTAGCCATATGCTCGAATCTCCATCGAGGCTGATTACTAAACTGGACGAAGACTTTCAGGTCGACCCAGCCTCAAGTACTGATTGGTCTGTGAAAATATTGGGCTGTCATCGTATGCCCAATACGCCTCAAGGCATCTGAAAGGATCCTTTTCTGTTTAGTTAATGAACAGATTATAGACTGGTGACCATCTCTGTATGGAGACTATCACGGCTACAGTCCTACCACTTGCACTATCAAGAATGGAACTCCACACCAGTCAGCTTCAAGGAATGAACACGGTGACCTAACTATTCATATTAATTATCTGAAGTTCAAATCTCTCAAACGCTTTACATATTTTGACAGCATACTCACCAAAGTGATTCCTGCATGTTAAATGAACGAAACCAAGACCATTATTTTCAATAAACGATTTTTTATTAATGCAGGCGAGCTCGAGGTGAACCTAAATATGAATACAGAACTCTCTGAGAACCTTTTCGGAGAACTTGAACATTAGGAAAATACTACTGATATTCGCTCTGCCAGGCACATTGCGTCCACTGGTGGTACGGTGCCCTGTGTACACTTACCTAAGGAGGACGTTTCACAGAGATCCGAAGTTTGAACATTCTGTGTCAAGATGGCTCTGTCTCATCACGTTATTTCTCCCCTCTGACTGTAGCCGTTATTATTAACCGAGTCTCTTCAGAGTAGCCGTCATCCCTGGTCTAGAGGTTACACGACTTTCTCCGTAATCTCGTATGCTCTCGTAAGTAACGTGACGACGGCGAGAATCGGTAGTGGTTCTAACCGCGTCGGTAACTTACGGAGTATGTGAGCCGGTCGCTCAGAAAACAATGGCAAGCTACTGAGCGTAATCTTGCCAAGAAATTAACAATCAGCTGAAAGATGCTGATGTTGACAGCGATGTCCTGTAAAGGATATGCAAAACAACAACAACAACAACGCTTCAGTCATCGCTATTTCAACAGCATATGTTAAGTTACCTCCCTTCCATCAACAGTCGCTCCCCTGCTCTCTAACTGTAACGAACCATTGCCGGGGTCAGTTATCAATGACTGCCAAACCTATCCAGACCCAGGCAGACAATATTGCCTTCCTGGGCAAGCATGAACAACCAACACGTCAATACGCCTTAGCAATAGAAGCAAGAAGGGGTACCTCACTCATATTGTGCAACAATCTAAATTATGAAAGTTAAATACTGAAAAAAAGTATTGATATGATAAGTAGCCTAAACAACAAACTAAACGTCTATTTACCACATGTAACACTATGATGTTACGAAAATACTAACAGCGGTTAGAACTTGAATTTCGATGTACTCAAGCGGCTGCCACAATTGTCTGCATGCTAGAATTCTTCGTGATCAAAAACAAACAAGAAAGTAATGTGGAAACAAAAGAAAAATCGAGAACACTGTTGGTACTTACCGTACTGCTTTTTCAGAAACAAGGCGGTTCCACAACATTTAATGACACCGCCAGCCATGATAGCAATGCGGTCACCCAGAACATCTGCCTCGTCCATGTAGTGTGTGGTCAGTAGTATAGTTCGACCTTCACGAGCTTCCTGCAGGACGTTCCAGGTCTGGCGACGAGCAGCCGGGTCCATGCCTGATGATGGTTCGTCCAATATCACAACCTACGGAGATAAGCATTCATGCCAGGTGATGGTTCGTCTAATATCACAACCAGTCATGCCAGATGATGGTTCGTATGCCAGATGATGGTTTGTATAATATTGCAACCAGTCATGCTAGATGATGGTTCGTATGCCAGATGGTAGTTCGTCTAATAATAGCCCAACCTACGGCTATAATCATTCATGCCAGACGATGGTTCGTCTAATATCACAACCTATGGAGATAACCAGCCATGCCAGACGATGGTTCGTCTAATATCACAACCTACGGAGATAACCAGTCATGGCAGATGATGGTTCGTCTAATATCACAACCAGTCATGTCAGATGATGGCTCACCTAATATCACAACCTACGGACATAACCATACATGCCATGTTCGTATGCCAGATGATGATTCGTCGAATAATATCCCAACCTACGACTACAATCACTCATGTCAGACGATGGTTCGTCTAATATCAAAACCTACGGAGATAACCAATCATGCCAGATGATGGTTCTTCTAATATCACAACCAGCGGAGATAACCAATCGTGCCAAATGATGATTCGTCTAATATCACAACCTATGGAGATAACCAGCCATGCCAGACGATGGTTCGTCTAATATCACAACCAGTCATGTCAGATGATGGCTCACCTAATATCGCAACCTACGGAGATAACCATACATGCCATGTTCGTATGCCAGATGATGATTCGTCGAATAATATCCCAACCTACGGCTACAATCACTCATGTCAGACGATGGTTCGTCTAATATCAAAACCTACGGAGATAACCAATTATGCCAGATGATGGTTCTTCTAATATCACAACCAGCGGCGATAACCATTCATGTCAGATGACGGTTCCTTTAATATCACAACCAACGGAGATAACCATTAATGCCAGATGATGGTTCGTCTAATATCACAACCTACGGAGATAATTATGCATGCCAGACAATGGTTCATCTAATATCACAACCTACGGAGATAACCGTTCGTGTCAGGTGACGGTTCGTCTAATATCACAACCAAAGGAGATAACCATTCATGCCAGATGATGGTTCGTCTAATATCCCAACCTACGGAAACAGCCAGAGATTCAGTTGTAAGAGTATGTTCTAGGGTTGCACAGTTATACCACCAGTATGAAGTTGTTTGTCCATGTCGCTCCACAATAAGTTCAGCTTTGTTTCTGCCCATTGGCTGATTGGTTGGTTGGCGAATCCTCCGAAACCTTATAGATGACTACACACAAACCATTACGTTTGTCGCATGTAGTCAACCCATAATGCGTGTTGCTGTCACGATAATTCAAAATGCCCCATAGCTCATTAAGGACATTCTTAATGCCCACAGATCTAACAAATTACGTCTAAAAAATTCTTTCATCCCGCTTCCATTATGAAACATAATGCCTACGTACTTTCCCATAATGTCTATACAGTAAAAAAATATATGTTGCGTATCCCTTACGGAACGTTGCAGTCAACACCAGCATTTTTCAGCTGCTGTTGATGTACTAGGCAAGTGTTACGTTCAGTAGTTTGCCATTGATTTATGAGCGACCGGCTCCCACACCAGCACGTTAAAACACAACGCGACACGGTCTGCTGCACAAATCGGTCGCGGCTGAGCTTCGAACGCCTGGTACCCTGCTCACGAACCGCGTTCGCAAGCCTTTAGCCACGGGTCTATACAGTATATATATATAAAACACAATGTATGTATTTCCGTCCGTTCTTTATGCGTTCGCAAACGGTCCATCCGTTTGAGATGAAATTTTCTACACGTTTTCCTTTCATTCCTGTGCAACTTTCAGTCATAGTTTTTTAGTTGTTTTTTTCGGCTACTTACTTACTAAAATGTAATCTTTTATTTTTCATAATATATTTCTATATATCATGGGGACTTAACTCTAGAAAAGTTATTTCAAGGGGCATAACTTTTAATAACATTTCTATATACTTTATAGTCATATTGTTGCATCGCTTTCAAAGATTTATAAACTCTTTGTCTATAGTTATTTTTGGGCATATGAGTTATAATAAATAATGATATAATCTTTAAGGCATTTTCAAAGTTTTCATAAAAATAATGCATAATGCATAACATTGTAACTCATCATTTTATGCTTAAAGAAGTTATCTACAGTCATGTAGGTGATTAAAAACAGTTTTCATTAAAAATAATGGATGGTGTGTGGAAGGACATTCTTTTAAGTTACTGTGTGAATTTAATGAGAGGCTCCCCGCCAGGAGCTGGGCGAAGCCACGCCGGGTCAGATACATAGACAGACAGACAGATAGTCGGGAACGGGAGCTTATATGACTACTTATATGAATTAAATGAGATGCTCCCCACCAGGGACTGGGTGAAACCGGGCCGGCTCAGACAGACAGACAGACAGACAGACAGACAGACAGACAGACAGACAGATAGTCGGGAACGGGAGCTTATATGACTACGTATATGAATTAAATGAGATGCTCCCCACCAGGGACTGGGTGAAGCCGGGGCGGGTCAGCCAGACAGACAGACAGACAGACAGACAAACAAGCAGACAGACAGACAGGCAGACTGATAGATAGATAGATCCCCTCCAGGGACTTGGCGAAGCCGGGCCGGGTAAGCTAGTATATATATAAAAGAGAATTTTGTGTCTTTGTTTGTGTGTCCTTTATGCGTTCCCTAACAATCCATCCGATTAAGATGAAATTTTCTACACATGTTCTTTTCATTCCCGGGGAGCCAACTGTCATAATTATTTAGTTTAAAATCAACAATTTTTCCTCCAGCACAAAAGCAAAATGGCACGAGCTTTAGAAACAGACGAATGAATGTTCCACCATCTTGCTGCAAGGGAACTCACTCTCTGATTAAACCAGAAATTAGTTAGGAACAGTTGTTGTTCTTCACTCCCGCGGACCAAAATAAACAGACGAGCAGTGCTACAGACGTGAACGGATAGATAGACAGACAGACAGACAGACAGACAGACAGACAGATAGATAGATAGATAGATAGATAGATAGATAGATAGATAGATAGATAGATAGATAAGCAGGCAGGCAGGCAGACAGGCGGGCGGGCGGGCAGGCAGGCAGGTAGGCAGATAGATAGATAGATAGATAGATAGATAGATATATAGATAGATAGATAGATAGATAGATAGATAGATAGATAGATAGATAGATAGATAGATAGATAGATAGATAGATAGATAGATAGATAGATAGATAGATAGAACTTTATTTTCGAAGGGTAACAAATTGGGCACGCAGGCCCGTCTTACAATCGGCCCCTCCAATCATTCATCTTTCGTTCGTCAGTGAATAGTGTATTCACATAGAAAAAAAAAAACATTGTCAAAAGAATGTTGTAAGCATGAACAATGCATGTTACCATGTTATGAGACAAATCCCCCACCCATCCACCCATCCCCTATCCATCCGCATGTCCCCCACACACACATCCACCACCCAACCACACACATATCCACAGGCACATACATGACCCCATCCATCCACCCATCCCCCAACCCACACATCCAACACACACCCCCACATACACCATTCCCCACACCCACACATCTCCCACCCACCACACCCCTACACACATCCCCACCCACCCACACACAAACCCAGGCACACATGCATGCAACCACCCATCCATACCCAACCACACATCCTTCACTTTCACACATCTCCCCACCCACACGCATACATCCTCCACCCATCCCATAACCTACCAACACTAACACACCCACATATCCTCCACCATCCACCCACACACCCCCAACCACTCAGCCAAACACACACCCCTAACCACATATCCAATACCCACAACACATATTCTCGCCAACTCACATATTCTGCACCCACCCACACATCCCCCACTTACACACATATCACCTACCCACACAATCTCCCCCACCCACACATTCCGCACCCACACACATACACATCCCCCACCCCCAATCTACACACACTCACCCTCCCACACATCCTCCACCCACCCACTCGCCATCCCCCCACCAGATCTCCAATCCCCACTCACAAACACTTAACTACACATCTCACCACCCACACACTCTCACACACACACACATCTCCCCACCCATACACACATCCTCACCCATCAACACATTCCTCATCCAAAAACACACACCAACCACCCACACACATCCACTTCCCACCCACACACACACATCCCCCACCCATACACTCATCTCTCACACACATCCACCCAATCACGTACTCATCCATCAACCACTCACACCCACACATCAACCACCCACCCATCAACGCATGCATCTTCCATCTACCCTCCCACCCAAACACAACCCAACCACCCAGCCAAACACACATCCCCCATCCTCACATACATCCTTCATCCACCCGCACATCCCACACCTCCCCCATCCCTCACACATCTCCACTCCCACACACACACACATGCTTTCCCCATACACATCCCCGCCAACACATCTCTCACCCACACACACATCTCCCCACCCACCCACACATCCCCAACCTACAAACATCCTCACCACCAACACATACATCCTCCACCAACTCACATTTACCCCATCCAAACTCACACACTCAGACCCACACAGACATATCCCATTCACAGACACATCCCCACACCCATCCCCCATCCCCACACCCATCCCCCAACCCACACACATCTCCCACACACCCATTCACCCACCTAAATACACGTTCCCTACCCACACCCCCAACCAACCAACACCCACATACTTCAAACCATCCTCCCAAATATCCCCACCCACACACACATCCCTCACACCCATACATCCTCCACCGACCACACTTCCTTTCACTCATCCACACATCACGCATCAACCCACACACATCCTCCACACACAACCCATCCACACATACATACCCCCACACACACACATCCCTCACATACACACTCACACACATCCTCACATCTAGACACATACATGATGCTTCACATGATCACTGAAACTAATAAGAACAAACTCCCACACTTTATACACAGTTGAGACACTGAAGATTTTCGTGAGCATTCTCGCAAAAATCGTAAAAAATAGAGAAAAAAATTGTACATATACATTGTGTAGCGTAAAAATTGGTGATGCAACAACGGAACATTAGAGAACATAAAACAAGAAATTGAAAGGGAAAAAATTAATATTTTAGGTATGTGCGAAACAAGATGGACAGGATCAGGCAACAAGATAGATGACGATTTCAAGATTATTTATTCTGGAGGTGAAGATCGTCATAGGGGAGTGGCAATTATTTTGGACCGGAAAACATCAAAATCTGTTCAGGGATATTGGGCCGTGTCAGACAGTTCTACTAATTAAATTAAGTGGCAGACCTTTTAGCATAAATATTATTCAAGTATATGCACCAACAGGAGAATCCAGTGAAGATAGTGTAGAAGAATTTTATAATGACATAGAGGCTGCCTTAAAGAAATGTAAAAATTCAGAAATAAACACCATAATAGGGGATTTCAATGCAAAAGTAGGAAATCAAGGGGATAGATACACAGTAGGAAACTACGGTTTATGAGAGAGAAATGAAAGAGGATACAGACTCGTGGAGTGGGCAAAAGAACAGGAAATGATTGTAGGAAACACCTGGTTTAAGCAACACCCTAGAAGATTATGGACATGGAGGAGTCCTGATAGCAGGATTAGAAACCAGATTGACTACATTCTCATTAGCAGAAGATTTAGAAACGCGCTAACAGTAGCAAAAACAGTTCCCAGTGCTGATTGTTATAGTGACCACAGATTACTCACAGGAATATTGAGGATAAAGGTGAAGAAAGTCAAGTATATAACAGGAAACACTAAATATGATTTGTGTACATTGAGTAATGACAAGGAAATACAAAACAAATTCAACATAGAAGTACAGAACAGATTTGAAATATTGTCTGATCTAGAGATATTATTCCAGGATGTGGATGATCAATGGGAAACGTTGAAGAATTCAATCAATGTGGCTGCAGAAACAACTATTCCAAAATTAAAGAAGGTGGGTCGTAAGAAATGGATGACTGAAGAAATTTTACACCTCATGGAAACAAGAAGACTCAACAAAAATAATTCTGTCAAATACGAAGAAACCCACAGACAAGTCAGAATATTATGTAAGGAGGCAAAAGAATCATGGCTTGAGGAAAAGTGTTTAGAAATTGAAAACCAACACAACAGTCAAAACACGAAATTAGTGCACAAAAGAATTCAGGAACTTACTAATAAAAGAACAAGTACATCAACAGAGTGTCTAAAAACTAAAGATGGCAAAATCATAATAGAAAAAGACCAGATTCTACAGGTATGGACAGATTATGTGAAACACCTTTATGATGATAACAGAGACGAACAGTATGATATTAGATTTAATAATGAAGGACCGCCAATTTTGGAGATGGAGGTTCGAAATGTTCTTAAGCATATGAAAGCTGGCAAGGCCCCCGGTGCAGATAACATCACAACAGAAATGATTAAAGCTTTAGAAGAATTTGGACTAGAGCAAGTCACCAGACTGATGAACACATTATATGATACTGGAGATATACCTCCTGAATTATGTAACTCTGTATTTATTGCAATCCCAAAGAAATCAGGAACCTTGGAATGTAATCAACATAGAACAATTAGTATAATGAGTCACATCACAAAGATTTTGCTAAGAATTATCATGCAAAGAGTGAGGAAGAAGATACAACCTGAAATAGGGGAAGAACAATGTGGTTTGTAGAAGGAAAGGGTACACTAAATGCTGTGTATATGCTGCGAACAGTTATTGAACGTACTATAGAAGTAAACAAGGATATACATCTTTGCTTTATTGACTATACAAAGGCTTTTGATAGAGTTAGACATGTCAACATGGTGGATATGCTTGCAGATCTACAAATTGATCGGAAAGACATTAGACTTCTAAAAAACATATATTGGAAACAACAAGCTGCAATAAGGATTGATAATGAAGTGGGACAGTATCAGCCAATTAAAAGAGGTGTTAGGCAGGGATGTGTGATGTCTCCAGATCTTTTTTCCCTATACAGTGAAAATATTTTCAGAAATGTAGAGGATATAAATGGAATCAGCATTGGAGGACGAAACATCAATAACATTAGATATGCAGATGATACAGTATTAATTGCAGACAATGCGCAGGACCTGCAAAAATTAGTAGATGCGGTTGTTGTACACAGTGAGCAACTGGGGTTAGAATTAAATTGTAAAAAGACTCAGGTTATGGTCGTCACTAGGAAGGAAGAAGTGCCATAATGTAATATACAAGTAAATGGAAATATTCTTCAACAAGTGAATCGGTACAATTATCTTGGAGCAGTCATAACATCTGATGGGAGATGCCTTGAAGAGATTAGAACAAAAATCGCCATGGCGAAAGTAGCCTTTAGCAAGATGAAAAATATTCTGACCAATAAAAAGATGTCAATTGAAACGAGAAAAAGCGTGTTGAGGGCATACATAGAGCCTGTTTTTTTGTATGGACAATGGGCAGTCAAGCTGAAAAACATCTGATGGCTGCAGAAATGTGGTTTCTGAGGAAAATGCAAAGAATACCATGGACAGACAGAAAAACCAATGACCAAGTACTACAGGAGACAAATGAACATCGTAAACTGATTAGAGAAATTAGACGTAGACAGTCATAATTTTTTGGACATGTTATGAGAAGAAATGGATTGGAGAACTTGATGACAACTGGTAAGATCGAAGGAAACAGACCAAGAGGCAGACTGAGAGGAAAATACCTGGATGGCTTGGCCACATTGCGTGGACGAGACAGGAACACTGAGCTGATCCACGACACTGGTGATCGAGTGAAATGGCGAGTCATGACCGCCCACGCTTTCCGGCATGGCACATGATTGATTGATTCAACTCTCTCTCTCTCTCTTTTCTCTATCTCACAAACACACACACACACACACTCACTCTCTCTCTCTCTCTCTCTCTCTCTCTCTCTCTCTCTCTCTCTCTCTCTCTCTCTCTCTCTCTTCTCCATTCACTAGCGCTCTCACTCACATTACAGTAATGTTATATTATACATGATACAATCAAGAGGCATACAAAATGATAATGTGAAAGATGAAAATACACAAAAAACATGGAATGGCATGTTACAGGGCATGCGTGCACTCCACTCTCTCTCTCTCTCTCTCTCTCTCTCTCTCTCTCACTCTCTCTCTCTCTCTCTTTATTACACAGGCACACACACACACTCATTAACTCTCTCTCTCTCTCTCTCTCTCTCTCCCTTATACTCTCTAACTCTCTCACTCACTCTACAGTGATGTACATGTGTTCATATTATAAATTATAACATGAATTGGCATTCAAAATGATAATATGAACATGAGAATACACACAAAATATGGGATTGCATGTTACATGATATGCGTGCGCTTAAATCTCTCTCTCTCTCTCTCTCTCTCTCTCTCTCTCTCTCTCTCTCTCTCTCTCTCTCTCTCTCTCTCTCTCTCTCTCACTTCTCACCAACACACACACACATAGACACTCACAAACAATGCGCGCACACATACATACACACTAACAAATCCAGTCTTCCACTGTCTTTCTCTCTCTCTCGTTCTCTCTCTCTCTCGTTCTCTCTCCCTCTCTCTCTCTCTCTCTCTCTCTCTCTCGCAATCACTATTTCACCATTAAATCACTCTCTCCATCTTTCATTCACTCTATATCACACTCTCTTTCACTCTCACTCACACACAGGCAGACACTCACCCTATCGCTATCAAATACATACACCCTCGCATACACACACGAGCATACACACAATATACACACGCAAATACACACATATACCCACGCACACATATACACATCCACATCCATACACACATACTTACACACAAATACACACAAATACACACTCCCTTGCATACACTGCATGCATGCACACATACACACAAACACATACAAACATACTTACACACACAAGTACACACACAAACACAGATTTACACACACTTACACATACACACCAATAAAAGATAGATAGATAGATAGATAGATAGATAGATAGATAGATAGATAGATAGATAGATAGATAGATAGATAGATAGATAGATTTGATAGATAGATGTAGGTAGGTAGGTAGGTAGCTAGAGGTATAGATAGATAGATAGATAGATAGATAGATAGATAGATAGATAGATAGATAGATCGATAGATAGATAGATAGATAGATAGATAGATAGATAGATAGATAGATGTAGGTAGGTAGGTAGGTAAGTAGGTAGGTAGGTAGAGATAGATAGATAGATAGATAGATAGATACATGGATAGATAGATAGATAGATAGATAGATAGATAGATAGATAGATAGATAGATAGATAGATAGATAGATAGATAGATAGATAGATAGATAGATAGATAGATAGTTGTAGGTAGGTAGGTAGGTGGGTAGGTAGGTAGAGATGGATAGATAGATAGATAGATAGATAGATAGATAGATAGATAGATAGATAGATAGATAGATAGATAGATAGATAGATAGATGTAGGTAGGTAGGTAGGTAGAGATAGATAAATAGATAGATAGATAGATAGATAGATAGATAGATAGATAGATAGATAGATAGATAGATAGATAGATTGATAGATAGATAGATAGATAGATAGATAGATAGATAGATAGATAGATAGATAGATAGATAGATGTAGGTAGGTAGGTAGGTAGGCATAGATAGATAGATAGATAGATAGATAGATAGATAGATAGATAGATAGATAGATAGATAGATAGATAGATGTAGGTAGGTAGAGATAGATAGATAGATAGATAGATAGATAGATAGATAGATAGATAGATAGATAGATAGATAGATAGATAGATAGATAGATAGATAGATAGATAGATAGATGTAGGTAGGTAGGTAGGTAGGTAGGCAGGTAGGTTTTTAGGTAGGTAGAGATAGATAGATAGATAGATAGATAGATAGATAGATAGATAGATAGATAGATAGATAGATAGATAGATAGATAGATAGATAGATAGATAGATAGATAGATAGATAGATAGATAGATAGATAGATAGATAGATCCCCGCCAGGAGCTGGGCGAAGTCGGGCTGAGTCCTCTAGTCTTATATATAAATTAGGATGTGCGTATTTGCGTATTTATGTATCTCTGTATGTATGTATGTATGGCCTTTATTTGTTCGCGAACGGCCCATCCGATTGAGATGAAATTTTCTACACGCCTTCCTTTCATTCCAGAGCTGCCAACTGTGATATTTTGTTAGTGTGAAATCGCCTGCTTACTCAGTATTATTTCATTTTTCATTTTTCATCATAATTTCATATATTTCAGGGGACCTAACTCTGTAAAAGTTATTTCAAGGGGCATAACTTTTCTGTATAACTTATAGTCATATTGTGGCATCGTTTTCAAAGATTTATAAACTCTTTGTCCATAGTTATGTACCGGCATATGAGTTATAATAAATAATGATACAATCTGTAAGGCATTTTCAAAGTTTTCATAAAAATGATGCACAATGCATAACATTGTAACTCATCTTTTTTTGCTTAAGAAGTTACTGTAGTCATGCAGGTGATTAGAAAGAGTTTTCATTAAAAATAATGGATGGTGTGTAGAAGAACGTTCTTTTAAGTTACTTTTTTTGTTGTATGAATTTAATGAAGCCGGACAGGGTCAGGCAGACAGATAGACAGACAGATAGACAATCGGGAACGGGAACTTATATGACTACTTATATGAATTAAATGAGATGCTCCACACCAGGAGCTGGGCAATGCCGGGTCAGACAGACAGACAGACAGACAGACAGACAGACAGACAGACAGACAGACAGACAGACAGACAGACAGACAGACAGACAGACAGATAGTCGGTAACGGGAACGGGAACTTATATGACTACTTATATGAATTAAATGAGATGCTCCCCACCAGGGTCTGGGCGAAGCCGGGCAGGGTCAGCTAGTTGCTCAATAAATATCGAGCCGCAGTAGTGCAGTGGTTAACTCCTTGTTTGCCCGTCCGATTGTATGTGTTCGAATCTTTTTCCAGGCAGAAATCCCCCCAACCCCACCCCCACCCCCATGAATGTGGACTCCCAGGTCTGTCCAGTCTAAAGTGGTTAGTACAAAATGCCGTGGGGAGTAAAGGTGGCCAGGTGACATGGACCAAATTTCCAATAGAGAGCCGATCCATCTAAAATATTGGTCTAGCACCATATTCCCAATACACTTGAGGTGATAGAAAAGGTTCCTTTCATTGTTTACCGATCCCCACCCCACCCACTCATACATACGAGGGTAAGTCTGTAAGTCAGTCACACATAGCTCTAGAAAAATAACTAACTATGATAATTTAAAACCAGTTTCTTTTTATACATACATTGTGCCTTTTTTTCTCAACATAATTTCCACCAACATTGATGCATTTATCCCATCGTTTTATCAGTCCTCCCAAACCGGCTGCATGGAACTGCGTGCTCTGTTTTCTAAACCACGTTTTCACTTCACATTCAATTAACCAACTAAGGTGGGACTTTCCACCTTACAGCCCCGACTAAGCCCCTAGCGATTTCCACCTGTTTGGTCCACTGAAAATTCACCTTGGCGGGAGACATTTCGCGAATGACGCAGTAGTTGAATGTGAAGTGAAAACGCGGTTTAGATAATAGAGCACGTAATTCTACGCAGCCGGTTTGGGAGGAATGAATAAATGATAGGATAAGTGCATCAATGTTGGTGGAAATTACTTTGAAAAATAAAGGTACAATGTATATATAAAAATAAAATGGTTTCCAGTTGCTATCACATTTAATTATTTTTATACAGCCGTTTGTGACTTTCTTATAGACTTTCCCTCGTTTATATATGTGACAGCGCCAAATCAACGCATACTGGTTTGGCCTGTCTCAAGATAAAAATCTGGACAACGCCGGAAATGCCACTTGTAACAAAGAAACTTGTAGATCCTTTTGTCTGATGTCGCCCCGGCTGGTTGGTGAAAACAAAAGTACCGTCCTGCCCGGTCTGTGAAGATGAGAGATGTGGGCAGTATATCCTGTTTCGGCTTGTTCAGTTTTCGGAACAATTCCCTGAGTTGATCTGTGATCAACTGATGTCTTTACGAAACCGTAAGTTTAAAGTGCTTAAGTTAATTAAGATTTATTAAATCGCAGCACACGTCATGTTACCAACTTGAAAGTGTTTGCGTGGGGGAGCAGGCGTTTGTGAACAGAGCTGTTAAGTAGGAACAAAGAAATATAAATGGATAAATATTACTTAAATGGGCTGTTCTACAGATTGATTTAGCGTCCCTGAAGCTTTATGGAAATAAGGTTTAGCAAGATAATATATAGAGATATAAGCAATCAGGCATGGTGAGGTGAAGTGGGATATAATAAATTCAGATGTTTCCAATAATTAAAATCAAATAGGCGATGTGATTGATTTTGTCGTTTCCCTATGTAGATATTCCAAGTTAGCAGAAATATGGGGTATACAATGTATGGGGTCATAAATTATAGTTAGTGAAAAGACTGAAATAATGCTACATGGGGCTATGCTGGCCATAGGATTGAATGTTTGTGTGGTTAATTGTTGAGTATGAACACTCCTAAGCAATAGTGAGTGTGGAAAATAACCATGATTACGTGTATAATATTTATAACATGTGTAAAGCAGAGAAGAGTACTTACATGTTATATTTGGCAATGGTGTGTTAGTGATTATGCTATGTAGTTAGAATATATGGGTAACAATAGAGGTGAAGGAAATAATGTACTGTAGGGACTCCATGCAGATTGACAGCTATGGAGCGTAGGAAATAATGCACATTTAATATGCTGAGGGCGGATGAACAATCAAAATTTAATCATGATAACTGCGAATGAAGTGCAGCTTTACTGAGGGAGGACAGTCAGGTGTATCTGGAACTGCTATTAGTAAAGGAGTTTTTCATAATTTAGCTTTGAAGTCTGGTATCACATCTGCTACCAGAATGCAGTAATGTTTGTACCGGTGTATCATACTGGGATTGGGATCATAGGACTGAAGTTTAATGTGCAGTAAAACATGGTGCTTGTTGTACTATGGGAAGTGTAGGATTATGCTATGTACCACCCTTCGCAAAGATGTTAACATATATTTGCTATGTGGCATGAAGCGCAAGACAGCAAGATATATTACCGGCATATCACAGAAAGAATGGATAAGAGAGAACAATTCGTGTGGATAGTGTTTTCCCTTTGGATTATGTGATGTTATTTCGTGTTCGTTAATTGGAAGTGTTCAAAAGAAGCCACGGAAGGCAGGTGGTGGATGAAATTATGAGGGCAGCCGACAGATATTTGTTGGTTATGGTCTCGAGTTTCGCGACGGCAAGCAGAGGATCTCTTTAGAGAGACAATGATTGCGGTCATCCGGCCAGTATGGTCACTGCCATAGAGGAAAGCAACGGCAAACTACCTCTTTGAAATTGCCTAGTTTATTATGAATCGCTTAAAGACTGATCATCGCAAGACAAGGACAGAGACATTAAAATTAGGAACATGGAACGTTAGGACGTTAAACAACGACGGAACATTAGAGAACATAACACAAGAAATTCAAAGAGAAAAAATTAATATATTAGGTATGTGCGAAACGAGATGGACAGGAGCAGGCATCAAGATACATAAAGATTTTAAGATTATTTATTCTGGAGGTGAGGATCGACATAGGGGAGTGGCAATAATTTTGGACCGGAAAACATCAACGTCTGTTCAGGGATATTGGGCCGTGTCGGACAGAGTACTACTAGTTAAATTGAGTGGCAGACCTTTTAACATAAATGTTATTTCAAGTATATGCCCCAACAGGAGAGTCCAGTGAAGATAGTGTAGAGGAATTTTATAATGACATAGAGTCTGCCTTAAAGAAATGTAAAAATTCAGAAATAAACATTATAATAGGGGACTTCAATGCAAAAGTAGGAAATCAAGGGGATAGATACACAGTAGGAAACTATGGTTTAGGAGAGAGAAATGAAAGAGGATACAGACTAGTAGAGTGGGCAAAAGAACAGGAAATGATTGTAGGAAACACCTGGTTCAAGCAACACCCTAGAAGATTATGGACCTGGAGGAGTCCTGATAGCAGGATTAGAAACCAGATTGATTACATTCTCATTAGCAGAAGATTTAGAAACGCCCTAACAGTAGCAAAAACAGTTCCCAGTGCTGATTGTTATAGTGACCACAGATTACTCACAGGAACATTGAGGATAAAGTTGAAGAAAGTCAAGTATACAACAGGGAACACTAAATTTGATTTGTGTACATTGAGTAATGACAAGGAAATACAAAACAAATTCAACATAGAAGTACAGAACAGATTTGAAATATTGTCTGATCTAGAGATCCTATTCCAGGATGTGGATGATCAATGGGAAATGTTAAAGAATTCAATCAATATGGCTGCAGAAACAACTATTCCAAAATTAAAGAAGGTGGGTCGTAAGAAATGGATGACTGAGGAAATTTTACTCTTAATGGAAACAAGAAGACTCAACAAAAATAATCCTGCCAAATATGAAGAAATTCACAGACAAGTCAGAATATTATGTAGGAAGGCAAAAGAATCATGGCTTGAGGAAAAGTGCTTAGAAATTGAAAAACAACACAACAGTCAAAATACCAAATTAGTGCACAAAAGGATTCAGGAACTTACTAATAAAAGAACAAGTACATCAACAGGCTGTCTAAGAACTAAAGATGGCAAAATCATAATAGAAAAAGATCAGATTCTACATGTATGGACAGATTATGTGAAAGACCTGTATAATGATAACAGAGAGGAACAGTATGCTATTAGATTTAATAATGAAGGACCAGCAATTTTAAAGATGGAGGTTCAAAATGTTCTTAAGCATATGAAAGCTGGCAAGGCCCCCGGTGCAGATAACATCACAACAGAAATGATTAAAGCTTTAGGAGAATTTGGACTAGAGCAAGTCACTAGACTGCTGAACACATTATATGATACTGGAGATATACCTTCTGAATTATGTAATTCTGTATTTATTGCAATCCCAAAGAAATCAGGAACCTTAGAATGTGATCAACATAGAACAATTAGTGTAATGAGTCACACCACAAAGATTTTGTTACGAATTATCATGCAAAGAGTGAGGAAGAAAATACAACCTGAAATAGGGGAAGAACAATGTGGTTTTGTAGAAGGAAAGGGTACAGTAAATGCTGTGTATATGCTGCGAACAGTTATTGAACGTGCTTTAGAAGTAAAGAAGGATATACATCTTTGCTTTATTGACTACACAAAGGCTTTTGATAGAGTAAGACATGTCAACATTGTGGATATGCTGGCAGATCTACAAATTGATGGGAAAGACATTAGACTTATAAAAAACATATATTGGAAACAACAAGCTGCCATAAGAATTGATAATGAAGTAGGACAATACCAACCTATTAAGAGAGGTGTTAGGCAGGGATGTGTAATGTCTCCAGATCTTTTTTCCTTATACAGTGAAAATATTTTCAGAAATGTAGAAGACCTAAATGGAATCAGCATTGGAGGACGAAACATAAATAACATTAGATATGCAGATGATACAGTATTGATTGCAGACAATGCACAGGATCTGCAACAATTAGTAGACGCTGTGGTTGTACACAGTGAGCAGCTGGGGTTGGAATTAAATTGTAGGAAGACACAGGTTATGGTCGTCACTAGGAAGAACGAAGTACCACAATGTAATATACAAGTAAATGGGAATATTCTTCAGCAAGTGAATCGGTTCAATTATCTCGGAACAGTCATAACATCTGATGGCAGATGCCTTGAAGAGATTAGAACAAGAATCGCCATTGCGAAGGTAGCCTTTAGCAAGATGAAAAACATTCTGACCAATAAAATTATGTCAATTGAAACGAGAAAAAGAGTGTTGAGGGGATACATAGAGCCTGTTCTTTTGTATGGATGTGAAACTTGGACAATGTGCAGTCAAGCTGAAAAACATCTGATGGCTGCAGAAATGTGGTTTCTGAGGAAAATGCAAAGAATACCATGGACAGATAGAAAAACCAATGACCAAGTACTACAAGAGACAAATGAAAATCGTAGATTGATTAGAGAAATTAGACGTAGACAGTCAAAATTTTTTGGACATGTTATGAGAAGAAATGGACTGGAGAACTTGGTGACAGCTGGCAAGATCGAGGGGAACAGACCAAGAGGAAGACCGAGAGGAAAATACCTGGATGGCTTGGCCACATGGCATGGACGAGACAGGAACACTGAGCTGATCCACGACTCTGGTGATCGAGTGAAATGGCGAATCATGACCGCCCACGCTTTCCGGAATGGCACATGATTGATTGATTGATATAGTACACTGGTTGTTGTGTTAGTACTGATATGCTGTATCTACCCATGAACATTGTTATGCCTATGTTCTGTCTCATGTGAATGGTGCACACTTACCATTATTTTTACTTTCACTTGATACTATGTGTGTTTATTTATGAACTGTCTTAGTAGCCTCAGAGAGTTCCTCAATTAATTTCCTGTATAATACGTGTTTATCTTTAAATTTCTGTGTGTTGTAACTCTACTATGTGAAAGTGTTGTATTGTCACATTCTACATCATCATCATCATCATCATCATCATCATCATCATCATCATCACCACCACCACCACCACCACCACCACCACCACCATCATCATCATCATCATAATCATCATAATCATCATCATCCACTTCTGCCGTCAAGCGTTGTGGGGAGGAATAATTTACGTTCCAGCGCCCAGTGGGCAGCACTGGATAGTGTCATTCCGTGTGGTTGTACAATGTCTTTGATGTCGTCAATCCACTTTCTTCTTGGGCGTGCTAGGGTTCATGGTGATGTAGTAATTTGTGTCACAACTCTTTTGTTTATGCCGTGTCTTAAGATTTATGTTGTGTAACTTATGTTTTTGTAGTGCCCTATTGTTGTCTGTGTCAAAGTCCTTTATTGTGTCATTCTACTCAGCTACAGTTTGGAACACCTGTGTTGTGGTACTTGGTGTACCCTGTTGTCTTAAGTCCTGGCGACTGGATAGGGGCCACCCTTGGTTGATGTTTGATATATGCAGTTGTCCGTTATTGAACTTAAATGTATTATTCAATGTGTCTGAACACAGATTGTCACTGAAGTTGTAGTATTTGATAAATAAAGAAGCTTTTCGTACTGTTCTTGATTTGTTTGTTTAGTCTCTTTTAGTTTTTACAACCACTATTTCTACCACAATCTAACACCTTAATTCACTGTCTGGGTCTCAAATATGACAGTTAATGTCCAGAGTTGAGGGCCCTATCCAAGGTCTCGTCTCTTCTCATCTAATTACTATCACATTGTTTGTCAGTTGAGGGAGGTGGGAGGTTCTCTCTCATTTTACTCCTTTTCTTCTTTGACTATAACTCTCTACCTCTTAGCACCGTAGCAAAGGAAATATTTTCTTTCCCTTGTTCTTTTCCTTTCGGATATATATATATATATATATATATATATATATATATATATATATATATATATATATATATATATATATATATATATATATATATATATATATATAGTAGTGAAAAGGGGTGCTTTACTTTATATTTATTCAATAAAGAAGAAATAAAATAATGTCGGGAGGACTCACCTTCGACCCTCCAATTAGAGCAATTCCAACAGACAACTTTCGTTTCTGTCCTCCTGACAAATCTTTGGAATAGCTGTCCAGTTTATTCTCCAAGCCAACTTTCTTGGAGAGTTCAAGTATTTCCTCATTCAACTTGGGGCTGTAGTAGCCTTTCATCTGAAATATATGTGTTCTAATGAAAATCGTAAACTGATTAGAGAAATTAGACACAGACAGTCACAATTCTTTGATCACGTTATGAGAAGAAATAAACTGGATAACTTGATGACAACTGGTAAGATCGAGGGAAAGACAACAAGTGGAAGGCAGAAGTAAATACCTGGATGGCTTGGCCACGTGGCATGGTCGAGACAAGAACACTGAGCTGATTCACGACTTCGGTGATCGAGTGAGATGGAAACACATGCATTGGAACTCTTCGCTGGCTGGTGAGGATGGGGACGGAGCGCTTATGGGAATGCCCCGAATGCTGTGATGTCGGTTCCTAAATCAATCAATCAATCAATCAAGATACTTTGTGTAATAGTAACACTTTAATGAACATGGAAACTTTGTGTAACTAATATTTTAACGAAAAAAGACATTATATAAGTGTAACAGTTTACCTTTGAGAAGAACCTGAAGTGTTCAGAGACTGTAATTGTGTCAAATAAGATGTCGTGCTGGGGACACAAACCCAGACTTCTTCGTACGTTATCCATGTCAGTTCTAATATCAAAACCATTGACAATAGCAGTTCCGCTGGTTGGAGGAATGAATCCTGGGGATATGTAGTACATTAGATTCCTTAATGCTTCTCTTTTCCTCGTTATTTTTCTAAATGGCATAGATCAGTTACAAATGTACTTATAACGTTACACACGAGGCTAGTTTCACATCTTCTATGTGGGGAAAAAGTATGTGTGTATGGGGGGGGGGAAGAGAGAGAGAGAGAGAGAGAGAGAGAGAGAGAGAGAGAGAGAGAGAGAGAGAGAGAGAGAGAGAGAGAGGGGGGGTATTGAATTCTAGGAATACATGTAGTCTGGCGTCTTTGTCAGGTATAATATTCTAGTAATGCATGTAGTCTGGCGTCTTTGTCAGGTATAATATTCTATGAATGCGTGTAGTCTGGCGTCTTTGTCAGGTATAATATTCTAGGAATGCATGTAGTCTGGCGTCTTTGTCAGGTATAATATTCTAGGAATGCGTGTAGTCTGGCGTCTTTGTCAGGTATAATATTCTAGGAATGCGTGTAGTCTGGCGTCTTTGTCAGGTATAATATTCTATGAATGCATGTAGTCTGGCGTCTTTGTCAGGTATAATATTCTAGGAATGCGTGTAGTCTGGCGTCTTTGTCAGGTATAATATTCTATGAATGCATGTAGTCTGGCGTCTTTGTCAGGTATAATATTCTATGAATGCATGTAGTCTGGCGTCTTTGTCAGGTATAATATTCTAGGAATGCGTGTAGTCTGGCGTCTTTGTCAGGTATAATATTCTATGAATGCATGTAGTCTGGCGTCTTTGTCAGGTATAATATTCTATGAATGCATGTAGTCTGGCGTCTTTGTCAGGTATAATATTCTAGGAATGCGTGTAGTCTGGCGTCTTTGTCAGGTATAATATTCTATGAATGCGTGTAGTCTGGCGTCTTTGTCAGGTATAATATTCTAGGAATGCGTGTAGTCTGGCGTCTTTGTCAGGTATAATATTCTAGGAATGCGTGTAGTCTGGCGTCTTTGTCAGGTATAATATTCTATGAATGCATGTAGTCTGGCGTCTTTGTCAGGTATAATATTCTAGGAATGCGTGTAGTCTGGCGTCTTTGTCAGGTATAATATTCTAGGAATGCGTGTAGTCTGGCGTCTTTGTCAGGTATAATATTCTAGGAATGCGTGTAGTCTGGCGTCTTTGTCAGGTATAATATTCTAGGAATGCGTGTAGTCTGGCGTCTTTGTCAGGTATAATATTCTAGGAATGCGTGTAGTCTGGCGTCTTTGTCAGGTATAATATTCTAGGAATGCGTGTAGTCTGGCGTCTTTGTCAGGTATAATATTCTAGGAATGCGTGTAGTCTGGCGTCTTTGTCAGGTATAATATTCTAGGAATGCGTGTAGTCTGGCGTCTTTGTCAGGTATAATATTCTAGGAATGCGTGTAGTCTGGCGTCTTTGTCAGGTATAATATTCTAGGAATGCGTGTAGTCTGGCGTCTTTGTCAGGTATAATATTCTAGGAATGCGTGTAGTCTGGCGTCTTTGTCAGGTATAATATTCTAGGAATGCGTGTAGTCTGGCGTCTTTGTCAGGTATAATATTCTAGGAATGCGTGTAGTCTGGCGTCTTTGTCAGGTATAATATTCTAGGAATGCGTGTAGTCTGGCGTCTTTGTCAGGTATAATATTCTATGAATGCATGTAGTCTGGCGTCTTTGTCAGGTATAATATTCTAGGAATGCGTGTAGTCTGGCGTCTTTGTCAGGTATAATATTCTAGGAATGCGTGTAGTCTGGCGTCTTTGTCAGGTATAATATTCTAGGAATGCGTGTAGTCTGGCGTCTTTGTCAGGTATAATATTCTAGGAATGCGTGTAGTCTGGCGTCTTTGTCAGGTATAATATTCTAGGAATGCGTGTAGTCTGGCGTCTTTGTCAGGTATAATATTCTAGGAATGCGTGTAGTCTGGCGTCTTTGTCAGGTATAATATTCTAGGAATGCGTGTAGTCTGGCGTCTTTGTCAGGTATACTATTCTAGGAATGCGTGTAGTCTGGCGTCTTTGTCAGGTATAATATTCTAGGAATGCGTGTAGTCTGGCGTCTTTGTCAGGTATAATATTCTAGGAATGCGTGTAGTCTGGCGTCTTTGTCAGGTATAATATTCTAGGAATGCGTGTAGTCTGGCGTCTTTGTCAGGTATAATATTCTAGGAATGCGTGTAGTCTGGCGTCTTTGTCAGGTATAATATTCTAGGAATGCATGTAGTCTGGCGTCTTTGTCAGGTATAATATTCTAGGAATGCATGTAGTGTGGCGTCTTTGTCAAGTATAATATTCTATGAATGCATGTAGTCTGGCGTCTTTTTCAGGTATAATATTCTAGGAATGCGTGTAGTCTGGCGTCTTTGTCAGGTATAATATTCTAGGAATGCGTGTAGTCTGGCGTCTTTGTCAGGTATAATATTCTATGAATGCATGTAGTCTGGCGTCTTTGTCAGGTATAATATTCTAGGAATGCGTGTAGTCTGGCGTCTTTGTCAGGTATAATATTCTATGAATGCATGTAGTCTGGCGTCTTTGTCAGGTATAATATTCTATGAATGCATGTAGTCTGGCGTCTTTGTCAGGTATAATATTCTAGGAATGCGTGTAGTCTGGCGTCTTTGTCAGGTATAATATTCTATGAATGCATGTAGTCTGGCGTCTTTGTCAGGTATAATATTCTATGAATGCATGTAGTCTGGCGTCTTTGTCAGGTATAATATTCTAGGAATGCGTGTAGTCTGGCGTCTTTGTCAGGTATAATATTCTAGGAATGCGTGTAGTCTGGCGTCTTTGTCAGGTATAATATTCTAGGAATGCGTGTAGTCTGGCGTCTTTGTCAGGTATAATATTCTAGGAATGCGTGTAGTCTGGCGTCTTTGTCAGGTATAATATTCTAGGAATGCGTGTAGTCTGGCGTCTTTGTCAGGTATAATATTCTAGGAATGCGTGTAGTCTGGCGTCTTTGTCAGGTATAATATTCTATGAATGCGTGTAGTCTGGCGTCTTTGTCAGGTATAATATTCTAGGAATGCGTGTAGTCTGGCGTCTTTGTCAGGTATAATATTCTAGGAATGCGTGTAGTCTGGCGTCTTTGTCAGGTATAATATTCTAGGAATGCGTGTAGTCTGGCGTCTTTTTCAGGTATAATATTCTAGGAATGCGTGTAGTCTGGCGTCTTTGTCAGGTATAATATTCTAGGAATGCGTGTAGTCTGGCGTCTTTGTCAGGTATAATATTCTAGGAATGCGTGTAGTCTGGCGTCTTTGTCAGGTATAATATTCTAGGAATGCGTGTAGTCTGGCGTCTTTGTCAGGTATAATATTCTAGGAATGCGTGTAGTCTGGCGTCTTTGTCAGGTATAATATTCTAGGAATGCGTGTAGTCTGGCGTCTTTGTCAGGTATAATATTCTAGGAATGCGTGTAGTCTGGCGTCTTTGTCAGGTATAATATTCTAGGAATGCGTGTAGTCTGGCGTCTTTGTCAGGTATAATATTCTAGGAATGCGTGTAGTCTGGCGTCTTTGTCAGGTATAATATTCTAGGAATGCGTGTAGTCTGGCGTCTTTGTCAGGTATAATATTCTAGGAATGCGTGTAGTCTGGCGTCTTTGTCAGGTATAATATTCTAGGAATGCGTGTAGTCTGGCGTCTTTGTCAGGTATAATATTCTAGGAATGCGTGTAGTCTGGCGTCTTTGTCAGGTATAATATTCTAGGAATGCGTGTAGTCTGGCGTCTTTGTCAGGTATAATATTCTAGGAATGCGTGTAGTCTGGCGTCTTTGTCAGGTATAATATTCTAGGAATGCGTGTAGTCTGGCGTCTTTGTCAGGTATAATATTCTAGGAATGCGTGTAGTCTGGCGTCTTTGTCAGGTATAATATTCTAGGAATGCGTGTAGTCTGGCGTCTTTGTCAGGTATAATATTCTAGGAATGCGTGTAGTCTGGCGTCTTTGTCAGGTATAATATTCTAGGAATGCGTGTAGTCTGGCGTCTTTGTCAGGTATAATATTCTAGGAATGCGTGTAGTCTGGCGTCTTTGTCAGGTATAATATTCTAGGAATGCGTGTAGTCTGGCGTCTTTGTCAGGTATAATATTCTAGGAATGCGTGTAGTCTGGCGTCTTTGTCAGGTATAATATTCTAGGAATGCGTGTAGTCTGGCGTCTTTGTCAGGTATAATATTCTAGGAATGCGTGTAGTCTGGCGTCTTTGTCAGGTATAATATTCTAGGAATGCGTGTAGTCTGGCGTCTTTGTCAGGTATAATATTCTAGGAATGCGTGTAGTCTGGCGTCTTTGTCAGGTATAATATTCTAGGAATGCGTGTAGTCTGGCGTCTTTGTCAGGTATAATATTCTAGGAATGCGTGTAGTCTGGCGTCTTTGTCAGGTATAATATTCTAGGAATGCGTGTAGTCTGGCGTCTTTGTCAGGTATAATATTCTAGGAATGCGTGTAGTCTGGCGTCTTTGTCAGGTATAATATTCTAGGAATGCGTGTAGTCTGGCGTTTTTGACAAGTATAATCATTATACTATAATGTCACAGAGATACATTTAATCCACTAGGTACAGTATTCTAAGAATACATCGAGTTTGACGTCTTTGTCAGATATTGTATGTGAGCATGCCTTTGTCGTCCCCCTTCCCCTCTTCCCACCCATCTCTACCCTACCCCCACAGAATACCAACAAACGCTTGTGTGGATAGTTTCATTGCCAAATCCGCGTGCAGTGAGGGCGTTTCTTACTATCCACGACTAGGCGGAAAAGCTGATACTTAAGGTCGGCTAAGTACCGAAGGTCACCTAAGCACATGCCGCACAGCCCGACAGTGGATAGACAAGGCAAGACAAGAAGGACACAGAATTGCGATACCATGGTTACATAGGCAACGCAAGACAAGTAGGACACAGAATTACGATCCCGTAGTTGCATAGACAAGACAAGACGGGCACAGAATTGCGATACCATGCTTACATAGGCAACGCAAGACAAGGAGGGCATAGAATTACGATCCCACGATTGCATAGACAAAACAGGACAAGACAAGGATGACACAGAGTTCCGATCCCATGATTACATAAACAAGTATACATTATAAGATAAAACACAGTAATGCATATTTCATCATCATCATCATCATCATCATCATCATCATCATCATCATCATCATCATCCTCATCATAATCGTCATCGTCAGCATCATCTTCTTCTTTAGCTTCAATGCATATTTACAAAACAGAATATTAACATATAACATATTTACGAAACATACAGGGCGTTGCGGCGAATAGTCTTCATCAGCAAACAAATGCACACAGAAAATACAACATATAATCACGGAGAAGATCATCCGGTGACTACATTAAGGCATAATAATGGGATGAGAAGAATAAAAAGATGAACAAATGAGAACAATGAAAAGAAAATGAAAATCTGAAAAGAAAATGTTTTGCTACTTATCCCAGAATCCCAGACTGTGATACTAACATGAATTTCACCTTGATACTCTTATATAGACATCCGTGGGAGTCTGTGGGACATGGGGACCGGGGTAGGGGATGGTAACGGTTCGGTAAAGATCCCAGGTAAATGAATGGAAGTGGTACATGAAAAAGGGACAGGTAGGTAAGGCGGGAAACTGGAAGCAATGGAGATGTGATGGTTGTCCGACAGTGAAAGCTAAGGAGTCCCGGTGGATGCACGTATAATGCATGAATGGGTTGGCCTTAGTGGACGAATATTAAAGTGCAATGATGTGTGCACCAAAATATGATGGTGATAATAACGACACTCATTTTCTGTGCTCCTACATGTGTGTACCAAGAGAATCCTAAAGTCTGCATACATACATCTATACACATCAACGAACATTCACGCAATCTTATACATACATATGCATATGGTATATATGAGAAATGGAGAGAGAGAGAGAGAGAGAGAGAGAGAGAGAGAGAGAGAGAGAGAGAGAGAGAGAGAGAGAGAGAGACAGAGAGAGAGAGAGAGGGGTGTTGGTATAGTACCTGTGATATACCACATGGGATATGTGGAATTAGAAGGTCTAAAAATACGAGGCTTCACTCATGTTGTTCCATTGTTTTTCAAATATTCATTATCTCTTTATTGTTCTCATTTTTTCCCCATCTTTTTATTCTTCTCATCCAGTTCTTATACCTTAATGTAGTAACTGGAGGACCTTCCGATAAAATGACGACGGCGTAACAGTGCTTTTTTCAGAGGACGCTGTTACTGTGTTTTTCTGGGGAGGGTGTCTTGTTATTTTGTATTCGTTTTCGGAAGTTATTCACAAGAAACCACGGAAGGCAGGTGGTGGATGAAATTTGAGGACAACCGACAGATCGTTGTTGGTTATGGTCTCAAGTTTCACGAAGGTAGGCAGACGATCTCTTTTATGAGACAATGGCTACGGTCATCGGCCAGTATGGTCACTGCCAAGAAGGATAGCAACGCAAACTACCTTCTTTAAAGTTGCCTAGTTTATCATGATTCGCTAATTACAGCTGGTTACAAGAAAAGGACAGGGACACTGAATTTAGCAACATGAAATGTTCGAACGTTAAGCGACGACGGGAAATTAGGTAACAGCAAACAAGAAATTCAAAGAAAGAAGATTAGCATGTTAGGAATGTGAGATACGAAATGGAAAGGGGCGGGGATTATGACAGGGGAAGACTGTAAGATTATGTGTTCTGGGGGAGAAGAACGGCAAAGAGGCGTAGCAATTATCTTGGGCCGGGAAACATCAAAATCTGTTAAAGGATATTGGGCTGTGTCAGACAGGGTTCTTCTTCTTCTTCTTCTTCGTTCATCCGGAGTTTTTTTTTCGGATGTGATTGCGTTGTGCCTGTTTACAGCAGAGCTGCGTTCTTGCGCCGTTAGGCCGACACATCCGACTTCTGCGGGCATTTGTTGACCGGGTTAACCTTCCCGGGGGTTTCTTAGGACGTTTGACTCTCACTGTTGTGGTGTTATCCCCCATCCCAGCTGGTCCATATAGAACAGCCAAAGATCCTGGTCAGCCCTCAAGGGAAGGCAGGGGCAGACCATGGGCATTCCCCGCCATCCAAGGAGGCTTCCATACTTGCAGAGCCGATACATAGCGCTCTGGTACTGGGCTCACCCAAGGAATCGTCACGTCCTGCACATGGCTGCTTAGCCTCACTTCCGTATATTGGGCCTTCCGTTCACCATAGGCTGTTCTTCCGGAAACCAGAAGTATGCAGTCTGCAGATGACATCCACACAGTGAGCTTTCGATTCGGACTTTCCATGTAATGGATTTGCTAGCCAAGCAATATTCCATTTCGTGCCACTAGGACACTTTTCCACCTTTTATGAAGCCCACACAGTGGGCTTTTGATTCAGACTTTCCACGTAATGGATTTGCTATCCAAGCAATATTCCATTTCGTGCCACTAGGACACTTTCCCACCTTTTATGAAGCCCACACAGTGGGCTTTTGATTCGGACTTTCCACGTAATGGATTTGCTATCCAAGCAATATTCCATTTCGTGCCACTAGGACACTTTTCCACCTTTTATGAAGCCCACACAATGGGCTTTTGATTTGGACTTTCCACGTAATGGATTTGCTATCCAAGCAATATTCCATTTCATGCCTCTGGGTCTTCATGCACCTTTAAATGTCAACCTGTATATAGTTAAAGTAATCTGCGGTCAACTTTAGCTTGTTGATATCTCCATAGAGCTTGTCCTCAAATGAAGCAGGTGTGGGCCAAAATATCTTTCTCTGTTCTGCATACGTTGGGCAATCCTGCAGCAAATGTTTTGCTGTCATTTTTCCAGTTCTACAATTACATTCATCGGTATCTCCTATCTTTAGTTTATTGAACAAGTGGTATTTCAGCCTGTTGTGTCCTGTGCGGAGTCTGAAGATTGCTACTTGTTCTCTTCTGTCGAGTTTGTAATATGCATCATCCTTCTGATGGCCTGGATGCTCTGATTCCCATTTGGTTCTATAAGTGCTTTTTATCAACCTCTTTGCCTCATTATAGGTTATGTCTATGTCAGGCTGTGGTAGTCGTCCGCCCTCTTTTGCCAGTCTGTCAGCCTCTTCGTTTCCAGGTATACTGCAATGTGATGGGATCCACTGTATTACAACTTTTTTGGATTTCTGGCATAGACCATGGAGTGCTGCTCTTAGGTCAGTTAGTTCTGTGCTGTTATTGCTCTTCAGTATTGAGACAGCTGACTTTGCATCTGTGAAGATAGCTATTTGCTTCTCTTTATTTTCCTCCATCAGGAGCATTTCTGCTGCAGTTTTCAGAGCCTCTACCTCCGCTTTGAAGTTACTTGAAAATTTTCCAGTTGCCAGTGAATGTGTTTTTTTCGCTCCATTTTTTAAATTTAGGAGAATTCCTCCTCCTCCATTCTCTATTGAATTTTTGGCTGATCCATCTGTATATGCATGGGTCCAATTCCTGCTTGGGTAATGTTCTTTTATGTAGTTTAGGGTTATTTCTCTTCTTTCGGTTTCATGCTGAGTGTTCTTTTTCTCAATACCAGGAATGTTTTCTATCATCTCAGGCAGTTGCTGCTGTCTCCAAGCTGGGAACTTGTGTGCATTGTGTATGGGCTTGACTGTTGATATGTTAAGAATAGGATCTGACCTAATCCTTCGTTTTGCAGTTTCTACAAAGTTGTTACGCTTCAGTCTTCCCTTTCCAAAACCATTAAATCTGTTGTACATAGGGTGGTCTGTCAATCTTCTAAATTTTTCTGCTTGTTGCTGGGCTCTGCTATCTCTTCTATCCTGCATTGGTTGTAAACAAGTGATCTTTTATAATTCATTAATAGGCGTTGTCTTCAGGCTTCCAGTTATGATTCGCATTCCTTGATTTTGGACTCTACTTATTTTGTTAAAGTTTGACTTAGCTGCTGTTGCCCAAGCTGCAATGCCATATTCCAGTACTGGCCTCACCCGCCCAGTATATAACTTCTTGAGAACTTTCTCATCTGCTCCCCATGTTGTACCAGCAAGCTTTTTCATGATTGCCATTCTTTGCCTTGCTCTTGTTCGATTTTTCTCAACCTGTGTCTTCCATGTCAGGCGACGATCAAAGGTGACTCCTAGATAGTTTGGATTTTCTTCATGGCGCAATATTTTTCCATTCAATACCAGCTTAGGTTGCTGAGTTTTAGTTGAGAGGGAGAACACTGTGCATGTTGTTTTCTCCTCACTTATCTTCACTAGCCATGATTTTGACCAGTCCTCTAGCGCTAATAGGGCTTGCTGTATTCTGCTGTTAGCTGTACTAATATATTCTTCAGATGTCCATATGGCTAGGTCATCTGCAAAGGATGATGTGTTTACTCTGGCTGGATAATTTTCCGTGATGTCGTTTATATATGCTAGGAATAATGTTGGTGAAAGAACTCCTCCTTGGGGGACACCTTGCTCCAACAGCATCATTTTGCTGGTTTGTCCTTGTACTTTTGTCCTGGCAGTTCTGTTCTCAAGGTAGTGGCTGATCCATTTGTACATTTTCCCGCAAACATGCATTTTTTGCAGTTTTACTTTCAGTCCTTCCTTCCATACTTTATCAAATGCTTTTTCTAAATCTATCCAGACTGCTAGTGTGTGCTTTTTCTCTTGGAAGGCATCCTCTATTTCCTGAGCTATATAGGTTATTTGATCTTCAGTAGATCTGTACTTTCTGAATCCTGCTTGGTGAGGTGTTAAGAGTTGGTTTTCTTCCAGATGCCATGTTAGCCTGCCATTGATAATGCGTTCCATTAATTTTCCTACACAGCTAAGAAGACTGATAGGTCGATAGCCATTTGGTTCTTCCAGGTCTTTTCCTTTCTTTGGGACTGGTATTAGTATAACTTCCTTCCATGCCTGTGGGACTATTCCCCTCTTCCAGCTGTAATTTAGGACTGCTAGTAGTTTCTTTTTTGCCTTAGTGCCTAGTCCTATTAGCATTTCATTTGTGATTCCATCCTTTCCTGGTGATGTCTTCTTTTTTAGGGTATTCATTGCCTGTTCCATTTCTTCCATTGTTAGATTTGCCATCATATATTCTGCTGCTGTCTCTGTATATGTATGATGCATCTGTTTATCTTTGATTGCTTTCTTCTGTTCGGCTATAATATCAATGTGGTTTGCACTGGCATAGTGTTCCATTAGTGCATTTGCAGCCTTTTTTCCTGTAAGCAAGGAATTTCCTTGTTTAATTGTTATTTGTTTGTTTCTAGGTCCTTCATTGTTCATGGCTTTCACTAGTTTCCATAGTTTGTTTCCATCCCTGTCAAAATTCAGGTTTTCTGTTTTTTTCCTCCAACAATCTCTTGTTGTTTGATTTACTGTTCTTTTATATTTTGCTAAGATGGCTTTGAGAGAGATGTTCGCTTCAGTTGTTTGTTCTCTCTCTGCGGTCTTCCTAGCATCTTCAACTTTGTCCTCCAAAAATTGTAGTTCTTCAGTCCAGTATGGTTTGTAATTTTTCCTTGCTCCTCTTGGAATAGACTCAGTGGCTGCCTGTATTATTGCTCTGTTTAGACTTTCCACCATTTGCTTCATGTTGCCATATCGTGTATTTACGTTTTCACAATATTTGTCTGTTAGTATGGCAAATCTGTCCCAATCTGCTCGTTTGTAATTCCAACGGGGCAAAGGCTTTTGCTCCTGTGGAACATACTCCATATTTATTACAAGCTTGATTGGTCTGTGGTCACTACCTGCTAATTGGTCCAGCACATGGCGATCGATTTTGTGGAGGATGTCTCCTGTGCAGAAAGCTAAGTCTGGAGTAGAAGTGGTAATCCATCTTCTGGAGTAGAAGCTCGGTGTGTCATCCGCTTTGTTAAGTAGATGGAGATTTGAGTCTATTTCCCAGTCCTCCACTTCATCTCCTCTTTTGTCAGTATCTGGGTATCCCCATCTTTCTGAACGGCTATTAAAGTCTCCGACAACAATGCAATTTGTGTCAGTTATTTCCATGTTTGAGAGTGTAAGATCCTTATCTGCCGGGCTATATAGATTGTAAATTCTTATTTTCACGTCCTTTATCATTATATCAACACCTATAATTTCCGTTTGGTTGTCAGAGATCACAGATACTTCGCTGCAAGGTATTGTATTTCGTGTAAGTATTACAACTCCTCCTTTATGTCCTTCGCGGTCGAAACGTGTGGCCTGATATCCCTCGACTGAAAATGTGCGATTGGCGTTGAGGTGTGTCTCTTGAATGCATGCCACATCTATTCTATCTTTATGAAGACGCTGTGTTAGGGAGGCTTTCTTGTTATAAACTCCTTCTGCATTCCATTGTAGTATGTTGAGTGTCCGGGGTGTTTGGTCAATAGCTCTTAACCTACTCCTCTGTGCCTTGACTCCACAGCACAGGGGAAGGTGACCACCAGTAGTCATGGGTGGACCCCCTCGAGGCAGGGGGCCCGGCACTATCACCGCCTGATGGGACTTCACGGGATTAGCACCATATCGATTAACTTTCATCTGTGGCATCATGAAATGATAAAGTTACGTTGCACTTCTTTGTCAAGCCTGTGGCTCAGTACATCCGATTTCGACAAGCATTTGTTCGGGATGCTTTCCCTAGCCTTTGACTGTCCCCAGTCTACCTACAAGGCAGCAGGTTTGTGCGTCACTTCGTCTGGTCCCTCTCCCTTGACCTGTCCGACATGGGTGACCCTACCAGTAGCTGTGCTACCGTCGGCATAGCTCTTGGGGTCATTGGAACGCTCAAGCCCCTCTACCTCGTCAAGGTGGACGCACGGCAGAGGGGAGACAGGGTTCTATTAATACAATTAATCGGCAGACCTTTTAACATAGATGTTGTTCAAATATATGACCCAACGGGAGAATGCAGTGAAGACAGTGTAGAGGAATTTTACAATGATAAGGTGTCTGCTTTGAAGAAATCTAAAAATTCAGAAATAAATACCATAATGGGTGACTTCTATGCAAAAGTAGGAAATTAACGTGACCGATGCACAGTTTGCAACCATTGTTTGGGAGAGCGAAATGAAAGAGGATACAGACATGTAGAATGGGCAAAAGTGCAGGAAATGATTGTAGGAAACACCTGATGTAAACAACATCCTAGAAGATTATGGACATGGAGAAGTCCTAATTGCAGGATTAGAAACCAGATTGATTACATTCTGATTATCAGGTTTCGAAATGCGTTGACAATAGCAAAAACCGTTCCCAATGATTTATGTTACAGTTATCACAGATTGATTACAGAAAAATTGAGGGTGAGGTTGAATAAATTTAAGTATACAACAGGAAACACTAAACATGAGCTGTGTACATTGAAAAATGACAAGGTAATACAAGATTGCCGGTCTCCATGGCAAAGTGGTTATGGACGCAGTTCGTAATTCCTCTTACCTGCGTTCGAAACACAGCTATGACCGACTTGAAAGCAGACCGTGTCCCGCTGGGTTTTAACGTGTTGGTATGTTAGCCGGTAGTTCAGAAAGCAATGGCAAACTACTGAACATAAATCTGCCAAGACATCAACAAAAGCAGTACTGGCGTTGACAGCGATGTCCTGTAAATAAGATATGCAAAAAAAAAAAAAAAAAAGAGTAACATGAAGTAAAGTACAGATTTGATGTACTGTCTGATCTAGAGATTCTATTTCAAGTTAATGATCAATGGGGAATGTTAAAGAATTCAATCAGTTTGGCTGCAGCAACAAATCTTCCAAAATTACAGAAAGTGAGTCCTAAGAAATGGATGATTGAAGAAATTTTACAACTACTGGAAACAAGAAGACACAATAAAAATAATCCTGCCAATTATGAAGACATTCACAGAAAAGTCGGAGGATTGGGTAAGGAGGCAAAAGTAGCATGGCTTGAGAAAAATGGAGTTATACCTCTCAGTAGCACAAAGCTAAGGCTGAATCAAAAGACTACATGTTTTCCATGCAGCATGATCCCTTTCTCGGCCTGCCTAGTTTGCTCCAGAGGAAAGGTGTCAGAGCCTAACATGGTATAGCTGTGCAGCAACATCGTTGCGACACCCGGCTGACAAGATTGTTACCTGACACGCGACCAGCGGTCAGGCTGACGACGGGCGCACGCAGGACACGTGACACCACTAGAGGCAGTGGGCAGTTGGCGTGCTAAGGTCAGACCGAGCTGGGACTGGAGACCGGACGGACATGTGCGATGAGAGCAAGGCGTTTGTATGAATCTCCGTGATTGAAAGCCGAACGACTGATATCTTGAGCGTCAGACCTATGAGCTGTATTGTGGTTGTGAGCGTCGTGAGTTATATATTGTAGATTGCTGTAATTATCGTTCTGTATTTAATGTGGCAATAAATCCATAGAACTTGTGTTACTGTGTCTTCCGTCGAATCACGTTATACTTGTACTGTCTCACACGTGTTAGCCAACGAGCCAATTATAAGACCCTGACATGTGTGGACGTGGGTTGCTCGTCCTTGTTTAAGAACCTAATATATGTAGACGTGTGTTGCTCGTCTTTCGTATTTAAAACTATAATTCTTGAACTTGTGAAATTTGTCAAGGTTATAGCTATGTAAATGTGATCGTGAAAGTCTCAGTATGATCCATTATTACATTGTTTAAATATGTTTAAAACCATTATTAAATGTGCAGTACATATTGTTTGATCCTGTAAACGTGTAAAACATTTGTGATTTGTGAAACTTGTCACCGTTTGACCTTGTCGACATTATTATTTTGTCGCCATTTTGACCTTGTCGCCATCTTGTAAACTTGATGTCTATGTCCTTACTGAATGTCATCTTGATGTAAGTGATGTGTCATCAATGTTATTGATTGTTCAAATACAGATAGATTGTCTTTGTGCATTGAGTTTGTGGAACGCAAAGAGTTTTGGAAAGAGTGTAACTTCTGTTGAGAAAAACACTGTTGACGACAAATTTACGACATACAATTACACTCGACGCCATCCAAACCTAGTCAACACTTAGTGACTTGCAGGCACACACCAACAAATAGACGCTAACTTATTTTCTTCCAAAAACAAAGCAGGTTTTTTCGTACCATCTATAACCTTGCCGTAGAGGTCATTAGTGGTTCCGAAGTAACGACCCTACAGTTTTCTAGCCCGAGTGTCCAACCATTCTTCACCGTATCCAGGGCACTTGAGTATATTTTTCTATACTTTAACTTTACGTATGCAATAGTAGGCACGCATCGTATAGTAAAATAAATTGTAAATTGTTTATTACTAACCATTTATAACATATTTTGGGTGGTTGATTTTCATTGACGTATTTTCTCCATCATGTCGTCATTATTTGATTTCATCGATATGGGGTTAAAATTGAAGTTAGAAGGTGATGAATTAACAAAATGGAGTGAGAACAAATACACAGAATACCTACTTGTTCAGGAAAAAGCTGCCGAACGCGATGAAAGAGCAGCAGAAAGAGCTCTAAAACAAGCAGAGATTGAAAAAGCTGCCAAGCAAATAGAGGCAGATACAGCCTTAAAACAGGCAGAGATTGAAACAGCCTTAAAACAGGCAGAGATTGAAACAGCATTAAAGCAAGCCGAAGTAGAAATGGCTGCAAAGACAAAGCAAGCTGAGATAGACAGTGAACTTAAGAAAGCAGAAATAGCAGCTCAGAGTAAGAAAGAAGAACTAGAGTTACAGTTGAAAATGAAACAACTTGACACTGAGACTGCGATGAATAAAGAATCAAAGAAATCTGAAAGACTGGAAAAAGAAAACCAGTATAAGAAGTATCAAGGTATCGTACGTAACTATACCTCGGGTGACTGCATAGCAGCCTTTACTCAAAATTTTGAGACTTTAATGGAACATTACCAAGTTCCACTTTCTGAATGGAATATTCTTTATATGAGGAGTCTATCTGGGGAACCTCTTAAAGTCATTGAAACCATCCCCAAAGACCTAAGGAAAGAGTACCATTATATTAAATCTAAGATAATGGCACATTTCATGTTAGACGAGGCAGGTTACAGAGAACAATTCAGTAAATTGAGTCCAAAATCAACTCAAACGTTCTCTGACTACCTCTGTTTAGTCCGAGATGTTTTCAGCAAATGGACTTCAGCAGCCAAAATTAATAAAAGTTATGATAGATTAGAAGATCTCATCATTCGAGATAAAATCATTTCTTCTATCCCATCATCGTTTTCTAAGTTCTTACAGGAGAATGAATGCACAAGTGTGGAAGAAATTGAAAGACGTGGGTCGGCCTATTACACGGCCAATAAACAATGCTTTGCCACTGAAGCTACTGACAGTAACTGGGTAGCAGCAGCCAACTATGAGAAAAACTATAGTAGGCAAAAACCAAACAGGCCTACCTCTGAAAAATTTAGACAGTGCAGATTTTGTAAATTTTCTCACCATTTGAACGAGATGTGCGATCAAAACCCAGGATACCAGACATACTTGCAAAATATAGTAAACAGTCAAGACAGAGAACGTAAATTGTTCAAAAGTAAACGTAAATGTTTTCTCTGCAAGGCTTACGGGCACCATCGCATGGATTGTAGGGGCAGGCATATGACCAACAAAGCCAATGCCGCCTTGTTCGATAGCTCAGCGTCAGAAGACGAAAATCCAGAGAAAAATCCTGTCAATGCAGCACAGGCTTGTGATGTATTTAGTGCTAACAAATGCACTGTCTGTAACACCTTCTATGAAGATGGTATCTTAACATGCGGACACGCCATCCCTATTGCCAGTGAGGAAGCTAACTTGGTAATAGACTCAAAAGGCAGATTAGACATCCATCACGGGTATGTTAATGGCAAGTTTGCTACAGTACTTCGCGACACCGGAAGTACACTTATTGGCCTGAAAACAACATTCATAACGCCTACAGACTATACAGGCAGACACATCACATGTAGAACATTTTCAGGCAATATTGAAAAATATCCATTAGCATGGGCATACATTGAAACACCATTCCTCACCGGGAAAGTAAAGGTCGCGGCACTTACAAACCCAGTGTGCGATATAATCATAGGAAATTTACCGGAGGTGAATGACAAACCTCATAATCATGACATAACATCACTATGTATTGATGATAACACATCACCACCAAATGTCATCACTGAAAATGTCATATCACCTATTGAATGTATGTTAGCTAATGCAGCACTAAGTTCTCATCACATCATTGACGATATCATTCCATCATCATCTGATGTCATTGAGTGTGTGAACGCAGTAACAAGAGCTACTGCTAGAGTGCAAGATGAAAGTAACCAAACTGAGGCTATACAAATGCTTAGCCCAGAATTACCACCTAGTGACTCTATGAAGGAAACATTCATAACAGCTCAAAAAGCTGATCCTTCACTGTCAAAGTACTTTGACCTGATCGGCAAAAAGGCAAGAGTAACCAAAAATGCTAAATGGCATTTTGCTTTACACAATGATATACTCACCAGGTACTACACCAGAGGTGACATTACAACAAAGCAAACTGTTTTGCCAACTACTTATCGCAAGCAAGCTTTACATCTTGCTCACGATATACCTTTTGCAGGTCATATGGCATATGTTAAAACCAGGTCAAGACTTTTGACACAGTTTCATTGGCCTAAATTTTGCAATGACATAAGAACATATTGCAGAAGTTGTGATACATGCCAGAAACTAGTAAAAAAAAGGTAAACACCCACAGGCAAAGTTACAAGTCACTGACTTAGCCAGTCGACCCTTTGAAAAATTATCAGTTGACATTGTGGGCCCTCTTAGTCATACAACTACTAGAGGGAATAAATATATTCTAACTTTTGTTGATCAATGTAGTAGATGGCCAGAAGCGATCCCGCTAAAGAACATTACTGCCAACGACATCATGGAAGTGTTCTTCCATATTTTCTCCCGAATTGGATTTCCAGATACTATCCAGTCTGATAGAGGCACTCAGTTTATTGCCGCATCCACCCAAGCTTTCACTAAAATGTTAGGAGTGAAGCAAGTTTTCAATACCCCCTATCATCCTCACTCTAGCGGGATTATAGAAAAACTTAATGGGGACCTGAAGCACATGCTTGCCAAAGTAACTCAAGATCACCCCAACAACTGGGATGTATACTTACCAGCTGTCCTTTTTGCTTATCGCGAGGTACCACATTCTAGTACCGGTTTCTCTCCTTTTGAACTAATCTATGGTGCCAAACCACGAGGCCCATTAACAATTTATCACCAAATGTTAACTGATTCTACTCCAATACTGAAACCCATATCATCATTTGTGTATGTAACATCATTGCGTGAAAGGATTATTAAATCATGTGAAATTGCTAAAAATGCACTTAAACTATCTGGTGCTACTTACAGACAGTACGCAGACAAAGGTAACAGGACTATAACATTGACACCTGGACAGGACGTTCTACTACTACTACCTAGTGACAGACAGCTACTGACTGATTCTTGGCAGGGACCTTTTAAAGTGACAAGACAAATCTCACCTGTAGACTACGAAATCCTAATAAAAGACAAACACAAAATATTTCACATAAATATGCTAAGACCATACCACAACAGAGACAACGAACAAGACGATACGACAGCTTGCACCGTGATAATAGATCACGAAGATGACGATTCTAGCGACGAGATTCCAACACCTACATTAGACACGACAAACTGCTTAAATGAGATCAAGATCAATCCAAACTTAAGTCAAGCAGAGACAAACAGTTGCAAACAGTTGATACAACAGTACAACACCATCTTTTCAGACAACCCAGGACAAACAGAATTAGTACAGCATCACATCACACTCACATCAAACACACCAATAAGATGTAGACCATACACAATACCATTACACTACAAAGAACAGTTACATCAAGAAATTATCAACTTAGAAAAAAACAACATCATCAGACGATCCTTATCAGACTTCTCTTCACCCATGGTCATTGTACGCAAAAAGGACAAGACAATACGACTTTGCATCGACTACCGAAAACTGAACAAAATAACTGTTTTAGATCTTGAACCAATGGCAAACACTGACGATCTTCTAACAGAACTGACTGACGCTAAGTTCTTTACGACGCTTGACATGTCTAAAGGTTACTGGCAGATTGCTGTACATGAAGACAGCAGACATCTAACAGCTTTTGCCACGCCTTGGGGACTGTACGAATGGTGCAAACTTCCATTTGGGCTAGTCAATGCCCCAGCCACATTCGTACGCATGACACGACTCCTCCTATCTGACATTCCTAATATCATTTGCTATATTGACGACATCTGTGTTCACACAGAGACAATGACGGAACATATAAAGACACTAGAACAGACACTAGAACGTATCAGACAGCACGGACTGACAGTGAAGCCTTCAAAGGTGAACATGGCTTACCAAGAGATATCATTTTTGGGGTACAGAATATCCAATGGCTTTGTCATGACAGACAACAAAATTGTCTCCAAAATTCTAAAACTGTCACTCCCGACTAATAAGAAACAAGTCCGGAGTTTGTTGGGACTGATCAATTATTACAGGCAATTCATTCCTGATTTTTCAGAACTGACCGAGGTTTTTTCTAACTTACTAACCAAGGATAAGCCTGAAAAAGTTGTACACGATGAATGCCTACGAAATTCATTTCATAAAGTTTTGACATACTTTTCTGATAAGAATTCGAATAATCTCATCCTTAAATTGCCCAACATTCGTTTACCTTTCAGATTGAGAACAGATGCTAGCTCCGTTGCGATTGGGGCAGTCCTGTTGCAGGAATACAACAACATCCTGCATCCCATTTGTTTCATATCAAGAAAGCTAAGGCCTAGAGAGCGGACATGGTCCATTCCGCAATTAGAGGCACTTGCCTTAGTAGAAAGTGTGACGAAACTATCCAGATACCTTCTAGGACGTCACTTTATCATCGAAACTGACAACAGTCCATTACGGTATATAAATGCCGGAGTACCATCCAACAATATGATTGCTCACTGGTCCTTGAGGCTTCAAAATTACAGTTTCGAGGTTCGTCACATTTCTGGCAGAATCAATACAATTGCCGACCTTTTGTCCCGTTGTCCAACCGACCCAGTAAGCAATGTCTGAGTGCAGAGTGTACTAATACACTCAGAACAACACAGCCACCAATAAGTGAATGTTTTCTATTCACCTACTGTGTAAGGTCTATAATTGTAATTGTGATACGGTTAAAAAACCGACATGTATAATATACTTATTTTAATCAAGCCATATAATGAGTGTAGTATAATTGTGTAGTGTGTGTCAGAAAGAGAACATTATTAATTGTAAATATACACCAAGAACAGTGTCACAGACGCTTAACCACTTACCAGAAGCGAACTTTACCATTTAACAGTGACAGCTGTGAGTGACTTTCTTCACCGTGATATTTTAACGACGTGTGCAAATGTGGACTGAACAATGACTTCTACACCACTTCTGCATTGAATTTAATCCAAAATGTTTGACAATTGAACATCGGAAATAAGAACATTCAATCTTTATCCAGAAGTTGTGAACACATCGGAAATAAGAACATTCCATCATAATCCGATAGTTGTGATACTAGAACATCAAACACGAACTTTGAGAACATTTAACTATCCGTTACAAAAGAAAACGGGAGCATTTGTGGTCAAACAGCAACTAAATTTTGCGTTTCGTGTGTACTTCCTGTGTAATTTAAAAAGTATAGCAAAATTAGCAGACGATATACAAATATTCAAAAACTTATGACGATTGTAAAATCCTTTTGAATCTATAAAATATAATACACCAATTGGGTACTTATTTAAATCGATTAGTGTAATCTTAGAATCATATCTTGATTAATGTATTCATATTACCGACTTTTTCTCGTTAATATGAAGAAACGTCAAGCAATGACGCTAAGAAATTAAATAATTATTGTCATTTATTGAATTTCTTGATTTTCAAAATTACTTCCCTTGCATTTACGAATTACACCAAGGGCCATAATTTGAAACATATTCATTAATGTGTATTGTATAAATAGACATTTTGTTGCTCAAAGGGTTAACACACCGGGTAGGCGTCCACCAAGCATGGCAGAGAGCTGCCAACATTGCAAACCAACATAAGAGCTCCTGGCCAAATGAGGTCAGAGTTTGAGTGTTTAATGCGACTTATGTAAAGTCGTATTTCAGTCTGGCTAGATGGCTGTTGCAAGACAACCATATTATTACGTTTTTTTCAAATTGCTGCGAAGTAGATGCGTGAAGCTGGTAACTACTGATCTGACTGGGTATTAGTGCAATGGAGGTAACCAGCCATCAGGGGGATGAAACCTAAGTTGTGTTAAAAGTTGTACTTCATTTGTCATTTCAATGCAACTTACATTTTTTGTATATATTTCCATGCCATATATGTATTTTCATGCATAACACTGGGAAAGAGTAGTCTCTGACATGAAGTTAACACTACCCCAGTATATACAGACATCATGAATGAAAGATGACATCTTTCATTGAGGTACCCGGGGAGAATGTCAGAGCCTAACATGGTATAGCTGTGCAGCAACATCGTTGCGACACCCGGCTGACAAGATTGTTACCTGACACGCGACCAGCGGTCAGGCTGACGACGGGCGCACGCAGGACACGTGACACCACTAGAGGCAGTGGGCAGTTGGCGTGCTAAGGTCAGACCGAGCTGGGACTGGAGACCGGACGGACATGTGCGATGAGAGCAAGGCGTTTGTATGAATCTCCGTGATTGAAAGCCGAACGACTGATATCTTGAGCGTCAGACCTATGAGCTGTATTGTGGTTGTGAGCGTCGTGAGTTATATATTGTAGATTGCTGTAATTATCGTTCTGTATTTAATGTGGCAATAAATCCATAGAACTTGTGTTACTGTGTCTTCCGTCGAATCACGTTATACTTGTACTGTCTCACACGTGTTAGCCAACGAGCCAATTATAAGACCCTGACAAAAGGTAACATTAATACGTCTAGAACCAGACAAGCTGCACAAGCTGCTGGATTAGCATATCAATACTCTAACTGTATGCCTGCCGGAGCTTTCGTTCTAGACCAGATGCCGACCAAGGCTTAGGGCCTGGTCTTCCCTGCCATAACATATAGTCTTTAGGTTGCACTTCCTCGCACTAGGGTAAGGCGTTTCCCTCCTAATTGCGTTCCTTCGCTCGAAGGTGTTGGCACAATGTCTGGTGTCGGGTTTGGTGAGCGCCGCCCAACATTCGGCGCTTAATAGAAAGCAGGTTCTACCGCCTACTGACGGTCATACGGTAGCTCAGTCTTATCTGACTAAGACCTGAATTTCATGTTTCGTGATCTTTACATTATATTTTAACTCAATAATGTCTGCAGTATGCTGTTTGGGGTTAAGCTTGTCATACAACGGAACATCTTAACATAACAGATACCACCTGGTCTATGCCTGGCTCAGAAACAAAGGTGGAAACGGAAATCTGAACATTTCACCTGTGATCATTGACATCGTTGTAGTCTTTCCAGCTCCATTATGACCTAACAATACAGTTATTTGCCCTTGGTACATGTTCAGTGACGTCCCTGCGACAGCCACTCGTGTCCCGAATTCCTAAATAGCAGAAGCACATCATTGCACTGAACTGTTCAAGACTAGTATAGACAATATAATGTTTAATTTATGACAGACTGTGCACGCTAATTGTATACAATTAATATGCATACTGATGTTGCCATTAATTGCAGATAGTCGCCAGTTAGACTTAAACGTTGACTTCCTGTCTTTGACTTGGGGACGTATTTTATATGTACATTAGAAGTCAGAGTGGGTTTGCCTGATAGAGTGTGACACTGGTAATAGGGATTTGATTTGATTTGATTGATTTAGGAACCGACATCACAGCATTCGGGGCATTCCCATAAGCGCTCCGTCCCCATCCTCAGCAGCCAGCGAAGAGTTCCAACACCAATAGTACCAGTAGCAATTTGATTATATGTCCGTCTCACCTTTCCTTTGAGCGTCGAGCGTCGGCCAGATCCCCTCGTCACTCCTCGCTGTCTCATTATTGCCAGATCATGGTAATCCATTTGCTCCTCCGAGGTGTACACGTGCTCCCACAAGGCCGCAACCACGTCTGTCTTGTCATGCATCAATACCTCACCAAGTTTTGCAGAGCCAGCCAATCTGGTAATAAGGAAAGCTGGTCCACGCGCAAACATCTATTTTGCTACTTCGCTTTCAGTCATTGTCTTTAGGAACTGTTCTACCTCTCTCACAGTTCCCCACTTCTGTCATGTGAATGGACGTAACATTAAAACCCCAACATGGCAACTGCTTGGACAATCGGACTCTCAGACCAGAAAAGCCCCGCTACATTCACCAGCAATGTCACACATGCAGTGGTGTTAGTTTTTATCAAAAATGGACAGAACCCTACTCTAGATTTATTCTTATTTCACTCGTGTAGTCTGGTCAGTCTGCGGAGACTGCACTAGCCATGCGGCCTTAATGCCTTAGGCTCAAGACCCCCTTGTCCTACACCGCAAGGTACTATAAGCATTATAGGCCAGTTTATGACAGTCTGGTCAATCAGTCAGTCAAGACTCTTGCCCCGGGTTCGTCCATTAAGTCAAGACTCTTGCCCCGGGTTTGTCCATTAAGTCAAGACTCTTGCCCCGGGGTTGCCCATTAAGTCAAGACTCTTGTCCCGGGGTTCGTCCATCTAGTCAATACTCTAGCCCAGTGTTTCCCAACGTGGGGCCCGCGCCCCACAGGAGGGCAATTCGACTGTTAAGGGGGGCAATTCGAAAATGGAAGAAATCGGCTGGATATAACAAAACGGGGAGACTTGAGACTGAAGTTAACTAAATTGGAACCTGATATAAAATCTCCTTGCAGCAAGCATCAAGCGCAAGGATCTCACTAAATTTAAATAATTACTAATAATTAAAATATTATAGAAAAATTATTTTGTACTTGAATTTCAGTTCTCCATTATATGTTTTGAAAATTTACTTACTGTGTTTGCTCAATAATTTCCTAGTGATTTCTTCCTAAAACCTATCGGTCCTTTGGCTAGGATCGGGTGCATGTGCTGCTCCCCCCCCCCCCCCCCGTAGTGCGCCTGGTCTGGTCGGGGGCCGGGATGATCAAATAAAAACCCATCACATATCTTCACCTTAGATGTGGGCCTGGTGGACCACTGTGGCAATAGCTCACAGTGAGACTAAGGGTCCACACAAAAAAGGGGGAGGCGGAGGAACCAGCTTGTCTGGGGTAACCGCCAAACCAAAAAAAAAAAAAAAATTCACCCACCTCAACCGACACACAGGGACTCGGGACTCTGAGGGGGGGGGGGGGAGACCTCTGGCCCCTTTGGGAACCATGAGTTCTTCTAAAAAAAAAAATTCAAGTTTCTTTAGTGAACATTTCAATTTTTGAATATTAAAAATGATGCATATGTTGGGGAGGGGGGGGGGCATAAGAATTTTTAAAAGGTTTAGGTGGGGCATAGCACAAAAAAGGTTGGGAAACACTGGTCTAGAACAAGGGTTTGCCACAGCCGTACACTGGCAGCATCCACGAGTTAGACAGAGAGATCAGCAGTATGGTTCTGAATATCCATCGAAAATAGATGTTTACAGACAATAGACTGACTGAAATTTGGTGATAGGATGCTGTTCAGTAGTATAGCATTACGCATGAGTATAGCAATCATTAGCGATAATAATATACTATTATTTTCAATATTGACCAGCTTTGTATCCTACAAAACTAGCGAAAGATAACTCACAGTGCAAATAATGAGAACAAATAACAAATCTGTGTTCGAAAACCACAGGTTATTTCAAAAGTGTTAGGTCAATTAGAAAAAGAGACCAGAACCTTACCAATAATAATTAATAACAAACACGATACACCACACCCATGCTTTACAGAAAAGACATAAAGGTGAGTTACAAAGAATATTTTCAAGACTGTACAGCCCAAACATCACAAGAAAGGCGACTTCAGGTCAAGAATTCTTCAAACCAAAATACCCAGTCAAGAAAAAGAAACTGCCATAAATAATCATCACAAAAACAAATGGCCAGACACCAACGGTATAACTAATGTAGCAATTCAAGCATATCTAGACGCAGGATAAGGTGGCTGAAGAGAATACTCTCAGCAGGACGGGCAGGAAGAGGGTTACCGGCGACTGACAGAAGGACGTAATAAGTACCACTTTAGAAACACACAGGGAAGAGAGAGAGAGAGAGAGAGAGAGAGAGAGAGAGAGAGAGAGAGAGAGAGAGAGAGAGAGAGAGAGAGAGAGAGAGAGAGATGTAGTTAGTAAGCCATACAGACAAAACATATGCGTGCATGTTACAATGAACACGACACCTCGTTGATGCACAAATGAGTTGTTCGTAAGTTGGCTTCAGAATGGAACCAGCTTGAACAGATGCTGTGTTCACCGTTACACAGCTGTTTGAAAGAGCAATTGAGTATACGAAGAACTAAGCTTATTATTTGTCGGCCAGGAAAAAGCCACCGACAGAGTAGAGAAAATCATTCTTTGGTGAACTTTAGAAAACTACAGAATAAAGGAATAACAGTTAGACAACTTAAAACTAGATTACGAAAAAGAAATGAAAAAAATAACTAACACAAGTAGCTAGTTTTATTTATTTATTTATTTATTTATTTATTTATTTATTTACTGCAGTTTGCAAAACCACAAAAAGTCACTTTCAACAACATTTGGAATCTACAAATATGAAAATCAACACACACAGGACGGAAACTCTGAAAATCAACACAACACAGGATGGGAACGCTGAAAATCATCAGATCACCAGGCCCACTAAATATTCAAATACAAAACACCAAAGAAAATGAAGTCTCTGAGTTCGGACATCAGAGCAACAGTTTTACAGAGGATGGAAGATTTGACAGACAGGTTGAAACAAGATGTCAAAAAGCAAACTCAGTGACTCATCAGCTATCACTTTTACTTCTCAAACACACAAAAGTTACCATGAAAGTCAAGTGACAAATGGTAAACAGTATTTTTCTTCAAACATTTGCCATCAATGCCAAACTCAGACCGTGTCAAAACCCCACCAACGAAAGCTCATCATCACGTGAGATGCCATTCTTGAGAGAGGCAGCTGGGGTTTCTAGAAGAGACAGGGTGCGAAACATTAGAAATGTAACAGGCGCAATATGATGCTTCGATTTCATCAACGGATAACATGAGACATATAACAAGCGTAACATGATGCTTCGATTAAATCAGCGGATAACATGAGACATGTAACAAGCTTAACATGATGCGTCGATTACATCAACGGATAACATGAGACATGTAACAAGCCTAACATAATGCATCGATTACATCAACGGATAACGTGAAACATGTAACAAGCGTAACATAATGCTTCGATTTCATTAACGGATAACGCAAAAATGTAACAAGCGTAACATGATGTGTCTATTTCATAGACAGACAACAAATAATGTGGTTCTCATCTTCTGAGAATCAAACCTGATCAACAACTGATAACAAAAACAAAACTCGATACAGAGCCTGAAGAAGACCAGGAAAGTGACAGACAGACGACGGCAAGAGTACTTTAACCAAACATTGATACGACACAGCCATGGCAAAAAAAAACGTGGCATTGGAACGCAAGCTTAGGTTTCCATAACTCTACCCTAACGGCAAATATGGACTAGGAACAGACAGTACCCGCTTGCGGCTAGACTACAGACAACAATATCTTGTGAACCTGAAAGGTAGAGGTTCAAATTATAACAATAAATTACAACAATAAAAATGAACGTACCTTTCTCAGATTACAGAGGCGTATTCCTGCAAGTCTTCCAGTGGGATCTTTCTCAAAGTATTTGCTCTGCGGAATGTCAACCCTGAAACTACCTTCCATGGTACTCTCAGTGCGAAGCCAGTACGATTTCTGATATACATAAATATATATATATAAGTCTGAATAACAGAAAATCAGAGTGAAAGTGGGTGGGGGTGAGGGTGAGAGGAGAGGTTGGGGCAGAGTGAGAGAGAGAAGGAGTGGGGGGCACAGAGAGAGAGAGAGAGAGAGAGAGAGAGAGAGAGAGAGAGAGAGAGAGAGAGAGAGAGAGAGAGAGAGAGAGAGAGAGAGACGAGACAGAGAACGAGGGGCAGTAACGGGAGGTAATCTAGAGGCTAACTGTTGATGAACAAACTGTAAGATTTGGTTAAATGGTTTGGTTATTTTATAATCTTATATATAAAAAAAGGATCTCCGTCCAAATGTATGTATTTCTGTCTGTATGTCCTTTATACGTTCGCGAACGGCCCATCCGATTGAGATGAAATTTTCTACACGCCTTCCTTTCATTCCAGAGCTGCCAACTGTGATATTTTGTTAGTGTGAAATCGCCTGCTTACTCAGTATTATTTCATTTTTCATTTTTCATCATAATTTCATATATCTCAGGGGACCTAACTCTGTAAAAGTTATTTCAAGGGGCATAACTTTTCTGTATAACTTATAGTCATATTGTGGCATCGTTTTCAAAGATTTATAAACTCTTTGTCCATAGTTATGTACCGGCATATGAGTTATAATAAATAATGATACAATCTGTAAGGCATTTTCAAAGTTTTCATAAAAATGATGCACAATGCATAACATTGTAACTCATCTTTTTTTGCTTAAGAAGTTACTGTAGTCATGCAGGTGATTAGAAAGAGTTTTCATTAAAAATAATGGATGGTGTGTGGAAGAACGTTCTTTTAAGTTACTTTTTTTGTTGTATGAATTTAATGAAGCCGGACAGGGTCAGGCAGACAGATAGACAGACAGATAGACAGTCGGGAACAGGAACTTATGTGACTACTTATATAAATTAAATGAGATGCTTCACACCAGGAGCTGGGCGATGCCGGGCCGGGTCAGACAGACAGACAGACAGACAGACAGACAGACAGATAGTCGGTAACGGGAACGGGAACTTATATGACTACTTATATGAATTAAATGAGATGCTTCCCACCAGGGACTGGGCGAAGCCGGGCAGGGTCAGGCAGACAGATAGACAGACAGATAGACAGACAGATAGACAGTCGGGAACGGGAACTTATATGACTACTTATATGAATTAAATGAGATGCTCCACACCAGGAGCTGGGCAATGCCGGGCCGGGTCAGACAGACAGACAGAAAGAAAGACAGACAGACAGACAGACAGACAGACAGACAGACAGATAGACAGACAGACAGACAGACAGACAGTCGGTAACGGGAACGGGAACTTATATGACTACTTATATGAATTAAATGAGATGCTCCCCACCAGGGTCTGGGCGAAGCCGGGCAGGGTCAGCTAGTCTTATATATAAAAAAGGATGTGTGTGGGTGTGTATGTCCTTTATGCGTTCGCGAACGGTCCATCCGATTGAGATGAAATTTTCTACACGTCTTCCTCTCATTCCCGCGCTGCCAACTGTGATATTTTTTTAGTGTAAAATCGGCTACTTACTTAATATTTTTTAATTTTTCATTTTTCATTATAATTTCTATATAGCAAGGGGACTTAACTCTAGAAAAGTTATTTCAAGGGGCATAACTTTTAATAACTTTTCTGTATACCTTATAGTCATATTGTTGCATCGTTTTCAAAGATTTATAAACTCTTTGTCTATAGTTATGTACAGGCATATGAGATATAATAAATAATGGTACAATCTTTAAGGCATTTTCAAAGTTTTCATAAAAATAATGCATAATGCATAACATTGTAACTCATCTTTTTATGCTTAAGAAGTTATCTACAGTCATGTCGGTGATTAAAAACAGTTTTCATTAAAAATAATGGATGGTGTGTGGAAGGACATTCTTTTAAGTCACCTTTTGTTGTTGTATGAATTTAATGAGACGCTACCCGCCAGGAGCTGGGCGAAGCCACGCCGGGTCAGATAGATAGACAGACCCAAATTTTCGCTGCAGTTATCTACAGGCATATGCGTTATAATCCTCCTCCTCCTCCTCTCCCCTTCTCCTCCTCCTCCTACCATCTTCCTCTTCCCCTCCCCCTTCTCCCTCCTCCCTCCTCCTCCTCCCTCTTCTTCCTCCTCCCTCTTCCTTCCTCCTCCCTTCTCATCCTCTCTCCTCCTACTCCCTCCTCCTCCCTCCTCACCCTCATCCCTCCTCCTCCTCCTTCTCCTCCATCCTCCTCCTACCTACTCCTCCTCCCTTCCTCCTCAACCCTCCTCCTCCCTTCTCCTCCTCCCTCCTCATCCTCTCTCCTCCTTCCTCCTCATCCTCTCTCCTCCTCCCTTCTCCTCCTCCCTCCACATCCCTCCTCTTCCTCCCTCTTCCTCCTCCTCCCTCCTCCCCCTCCTTCTCCCTCTTCCTCCTCCCTCCTCCTTCACCTCCTCCCTACGCCTCCTCCTCCTCCTCCCTCCTCCTCCTCCATCTCCCTCCTCCTCCCTCTCCTCCTCCCTCCTCCTCCTCCCCCTCCTCCTCCCCCTCCTCCTCCTGCGTTCTTCTCCTCCCTCCTTCTCCCTCCTCCTCCTGCGTTCTTCTCCTCCCTCCTTCTCCCTCCTTCTCCGTCCTCCTTCTCCTTCTCCTTCCTCCTCCCTCTTCCTCCTCCCTCCTCCTCCCTCTTCCTCCTCCTTCCTCCTCCCTCCTCCTCCTCCTCTCTCCTCCTCCTAATCCCTCCTCCTCCCTCCTATTCCTCCCTACTCCTCCTCCTCCCTCTTCCCTCCTCCTCCTCTCTCCACCTATCTCTTCCTCCCTCCTCCTCCCTCCTCCACCTCCCTCTTCCTCCTCCCAGCTCCTATTCCTCCTTTTTCTTATTCTGCTGCTGCTGCTGCCGCCGCTCCATTTACCCAAGTTAATTGTTGGGGAAGATCTAAAGATCTTTCAAGTGCTCTTTCTAATGCTTTTTGTAAGTTGGTCTTCGTTTATCTAAGGTTGTTCTAATTGCAACCAATAAATGATTAGACAGACAGACAGACAGACAGACAGACAGACAGACAGACAGTCGGGAACGGGAACTTATATGACTACTTATATGAATTAAATGAGATGCTCCCCATCAGGAACTGGGCGAAGCAGGGCCGGATCAGACAGACAGACAGACAGATAGACAGACAGACAGACAGACAGATAGATAGTCGAGAACGGGAACGGGAGCTTATATGACTACTTATATGAATTAAATGAGATGCTCCACACCAGGAGCTGGGCGATGCCGGGCCGGGTCAGACAGACAGACAGACAGACAGATAGTCGGTAACGGGAACTAGAACTTATATGACTACTTATATGAATTAAATGAGATGCTCCCCACCAGGGACTGGGCGAAGCCGGGCCGGGTCAGCTAGTCTATATATATAAAAGAGAATCTCCGTCTGTCTGTCTGTCTGTCAGTCTGTATGTCCTTTATGCGTTCGCGAACGGTCCATCCGATTGAGATGAAATTTTCTACACGTCTTCTAATCATTTCCGTGCTGCCAACTGTCATAGTTTTTTTTAGTGTACAAACATATTTTCTTATTATTATTTAATATTCAATTTACATTATAATGTATATATAGCGAGGGGACATAACTTCTAATAGAATTGCTATATATGTAAAATTGTTGAATATTTCTCAAATAGGTGGAACTTTTCGCTGCAGTTTTCTCCCTCCTCCTCCTCCCTCCTCTTCCTCCTTCCTCCTCGCTCCTCCTCCTCCCTCCGCCTCCTCCCTCCTCCATCCTCCTCCCTCCTCCTCCTCCCTCTCCCCTCCTCCTCCCTCCTCCCTCCTCCTCCTCCCTTCTCATCCTCCCTCCTCCTCCCCCTCCTCCTACCTCCTCCCTCTTCCTCCTGCATCCTCCTCCCTCCTACATCCTCCCTCCTCCTCCTCCTCCTCCTCCTCCTCCTCCCTCCTCCTCCCTCTTCCTCTCTCCCCCTACCTCCTCCTCCTTTCTCCTCCCTCCTCCTCCCTCCTCCTCCCTCTCCCTCCTCCCTCCTCCTCCTAATCCCTCCTCCTCCCTCCTACTCCTCCCTCCTCCTCCTGTCTCCTTCTTCTCCCTCCTGCTCCTTTCTCCTCCTCCCTTCGCAGAATATGAATTAAATGATATGCTCCCCACCAGGGACTGGGCGAAGCCGCGCCGGGTCGTCTTTTTTGGGAACGGGAACGGGAGCAGGGGCCGAATATGAATTAAATAAGACGCTCCATTTACCCAAGTTAATTGTTGGGGGAAGATGTAAAGATCTTTCAATTGCTCTTTCTAATAATAGACAGACAGACAGTAGATAGTCGGGAACGGGAACAGGAGCTTATATGACTACTTATATGAATTAAATGAGATGGTCCCCACCAGGGGCTGGGCTAAGCCGGGCCAGGTCAGACAGACAGACAGACAGACAGACAGACAGACAGACAGACAGATCCCTGCCAAGGACTGGGCGAAGCCGGGCCGGGTCAGCTAGTTTATAATTATAAATTTGGTTGTGAATGTATGAATAATTGCCCTAACAAGTCAGGTCGAAGTCTTGGGAACAGTGCTTGTTCATGCTCTGCTAATATGCTATGTCGTGAAAATGTTCATACCGAGGAACACACTTTTGACGATCTAAAAAGATCAGATGACCTCTACCACGCTTGGAAATTGAAAACAAACTGTGTCAAGCTTCTCTAAATCATATTTCGATGACTATAATATAGACAGGGAAAATGTGAATCTCATATTGAAATAATACTATCTCATAAAATAAGGAACTCCTACTTATCTTGGAATAATAGGTGGCCGGATGGTGACGTTGTAGTAGCCTATTAAAATGTAATTAATAAATCTCGTTGACGAGTCACGCATTGAAGCCTGAATGTACAACATGGGGGTCAGTTGAAGACATTGTGTCTCTGTTAATATCGACAACATATCACTAAGTTTTCTCTCGGGAGTGTCTCAGTGACTATCGACAACTTGTCACTAAGTTTTCTATCAGGTGTGTCTTCGTAACTATCGACAATTTGTCACTAAGTTTTCTCTCAGGTGTGTCTCCTTTACTATTGACAACTTGTCACAAAGTTTTGTTCTCAGGTGTGTCTCCGTGACTATCGACAACGTTTCACAGAGTTTTCTCTCTGGTATCAGAGGTGTATCTGTGACTCGACAGCTCGTCACTTAGTTTTCTCTCTGGTACCAGGTGTATATCTGTGACTATCGACAACTTGTCGCCGAGTTTCATAATCTCGACATACTGGGTTTGAAGTCAGGCGCGGATTATTTGCAAGGAGATCGCATTGCGTTGATTTTTACAATGGTATGAGCGTCGGCAGTTAAGAAAGTAATCGGAGGCTAATGAATGTAAAATTGTCTAGAACATCTCAAACAGCCAATAAGTGCTGAGGTTCATTGCGATGTACTGTAAATTACAAATAACTTGCTCCTTTTTTTAAAAATCCCATGCACATGTGGGCACTCTTTTATAGAGCTATGAAGCCATTCAGCCCATCCGGAAGTGTAGTGTTGTTTCTCTTGAGCACACACTTTCAACATCGAACTTACCGGTGGCCCAAGAAATAGTTCTTCTCATCAGAAATTCCTCTTATAAGACAAAGAAAATTTGCCGAGGATAAAAAAATTGCTCTTCACAACAGAAATATGCCACATCCGAGATCGCCTTAAGCAGTTTGCACTGTCTCTGTTATAAGACAGCTACAGAAGAACATGTTAAGACACAATGAAACATACCATAACAAAGAAGTTCCAAGGTTTGGGTACGCCAAATTCCCCGGGCCTGACGTTGTCCATGTACCAAGTGATCAGAATGTGGATACAGCTGCTGATTCCCATCATAATCATACATTCTAGTATAGTAATGCTAAACGTTCCTAACTGTGACGTATAGATGTTGCCCCAGTTGGCCCCTTCGCCTGCAAACATGAAATCATAACAGACGTCAACAACGCCATTAGTATTGTGTTTATTGTTAAGTATGAGATTGTAGGGGGTCGGCAGGGTGATCTGGAAGAATTTCAAAACTGAGAGGGAAGACCAGGAGAACTTTCAATCAGATAGAGAAGGGAACGGGAGATTTTGGGCGAGGGGTTGGAGCGCGTATGGGAATGTCCTGAGTGCAGTTATGTCGGTTATTAGCTTAATCAACTCAACTAGTATTGTGTATCAATTCCCAAGGTCGGCTTGTATGAAGATTTAGGCAAGTACTCCCAGGGTTGCCAGATTGGCTTTTTTATAACGCCAAATCCGATAAATGTTTTCTTTTTTAAAAACAGGTTTGGCGGCAAAATATCAGTTTCGCGTTTTGGCTGTTTTATTGTTTTGTTTTGTTTTAAATTTGTAATGGCATAATAATTAGCTATAAATGCCTCTTTTTTAAATTGGTCAAGTTAATTTTTATCTTGTTTTAACACTTTTTAGCTAAAACAAATGCAAAACAATAAGCTTAGCTTATACTGCTTTTGGTTCATTCTCGAGAACGAACGTAACAACTAACAAGTATTACACACGTATAGTTTTCGTATTGTGTGTGCTGTTCTATGCGCACTCATGCACTGCGCAGCCATCTTACTGTTCAGTTAAGTTTTCAAACTCATTATACCTTCATGGCAAGTATTTCTGATTATTGAGCCCATTATCATGCCAAAGTGGAAACCATCTTATGATACTAATCGGAAATGTAATGATCTTTAAATATTGAGCACAACCCACTACTGGCAACGCCGATCGCATTCTGGTATGAACCTAATGCCTATCCACGTCAATATGGAAGCACTATACTCGAGTTTCGCCCTCGTTTGAGCTCGTCAGTAGTGCATATCCCTGACCGGATCCGGAAACAGTCCCGCGCGTGATCCGGGACTGTTTCCGGATCCGGTCAGGGATATGCACTACTGACGAGCTCAAACGAGGGCGAAACTCGAGTATAGTGCTTCCATATTGACGTGGATAGGCCTTAGGTTCATACCAGAATGCGATCGGCGTTGCCAGTAGTGGGTTGTGCTCAATATTTAAATTTCAAATCCCGAAACAACCACATAATCAATTTATTATTGCTCACTGGATTTAGGAGGCCTGGTGTTCCTTGCCAGTGAGAAGTCCTGATCGTTCGGGTCCCATCGATTGACGGACGTCGGTCGCGGCGATTGGGCAATCTTGAGCATAGCCTACGATGGGTAGCGTTGTGGTATTCTGTTGTGATAATTTGGTGTGTCCAGTGTGTGCCGCGTGGTTACACACCCGCTTCACACGCGTGATCCGGGACTGTTTCCGGATCCGGTCAGGGATATGCACTACTGACGAGCTCAAACGAGGGCGAAACTCGAGTATAGTGCTTCCATATTGACGTGGATAGGCCTTAGGTTCATACCAGAATGCGATCGGCGTTGCCAGTAGTGGGTTGTGCTCAATATTTAAATTTCAAATCCCGAAACAACCACATAATCAATTTATTATTGCTCACTGGATTTAGGAGGCCTGGTGTTCCTTGCCAGTGAGAAGTCCTGATCGTTCGGGTCCCATCGATTGACGGACGTCGGTCGCGGCGATTGGGCAATCTTGAGCATAGCCTACGATGGGTAGCGTTGTGGTATTCTGTTGTGATAATTTGGTGTGTCCAGTGTGTGCCGCGTGGTTACACACCCGCTTCACACGCGTGATCCGGGACTGTTTCCGGATCCGGTCAGGGATATGCACTACTGACGAGCTCAAACGAGGGCGAAACTCGAGTATAGTGCTTCCATATTGACGTGGATAGGCCTTAGGTTCATACCAGAATGCGATCGGCGTTGCCAGTAGTGGGTTGTGCTCAATATTTAAATTTCAAATCCCGAAACAACCACATAATCAATGTAATGATCAATGGGAAAAGACATTTGTGTGGCTCAAGAAATCCACTGATGGTTCTGAATAGGCATATTGCAAATTGTGCCGGTGTAATATTGTTCCAAGACTTTCAAATCTCGCGAATCATGAAACAATAGAAAAACACAAACGGGGCGCACGATCTTCTTCAGATAAAATACTTTCCGTAATGAAAATAAGTAAGAAAATTGATGATAAAGTCAAATTAGCAAAGTTACAAATTGCCGTTAGCAAGCCCTGCTATAGTGCCATAGGCACCATCGATCACTATAATGAAATAACGGTAGCCCATGGACAAGGGGGAGTTGGTCGTGCGCTTGTGGGACCAGGTGGAGAAGGCGGAAGAACAGATTGAGATGCCATATGTGGAAAGAATGAGATTGCGGGGGATCGGCAGGGGTTCTGGAAGAATATCAAAACTGAGAGGGAAGACCAGGAGAACTTTTAATAAGATAGCGGTGGGAACGATTAGTAGTATGACTCTTCGCTGACTGTTGAACGAGGGGACTGAGCACGTGTGGGAATGTCCTGAGTGCAGTGATGTCGGTTCTTAACTGAACTCAACTCTTGGTCAGATAAAAATGCACCGAACGAAGTGCATATCACTAATAAGAAATGTTATTTCACCATTTTTAAAATCTGATCTAATTCTACATCTACAAAACAAGAAGTATACTCTCATCATTGATGAGTCCACTGATGTCTCGGCACAAAAGTATTTGTGCATGTTAGTTAGCTACATCAGCAATAAAAGAAATGAAATTACTACTAGTTTTCTAGGTTTGATTCCAGTTCAGGAGGCTACAGGAGAGAATATATTTAATTTGATTAACAATGAAATTGCCCTTTTTGCATTTGGCTGAAGACAATCACACTATTATTGAAGAGCAATACAGAAAATTGCCTTTTATAGATTGGAAGAAAGAAGAACAATTAAAAGAAAATAGACTGCCCAAAGATACAGAGCAGTTCTGGCAAGGAGTCATGAAACATCCGTTGTGGAGAGGATGTTCTCTCTTTCAGACGCAATTACTAGAATTAGAACAGAACTATTATCTTCAAACAGTGCTGTAAGGAATTTGTTCATTCATCTAAAATGTTGAATGATTTCAAAGCTAAAATGTTATATTCTGAGGAATCCTGTACTGAATTTCTCACAATGAAGAGGAATATTTATTTGAAGAAGAGGTTTTCATGTGATGTAAATATATTCTTAATAGATACTTTTATTGGATAATGTTTGGCATTTTTATTTCATGACTTGGCTTTTTTTATCACAGTGATCTGGCAACCCTTCGTAGTCTCATAAGGTGGTATACATATATTTATGTTCAACGAGTTCGTGGCGAAGTGTTTAAACCGTTTGATTCGGGCTCCGAAGGTTGTGGGTTCGATTCAGTCCTGCGTCCTTTGGTTCACGAGTGAATATTTTTTGGAGACTCCGGGGAGGTCGGCGCTGGAGCTATGGAGTTCATACTTTGTTCGACGCATTCTACGCAGCGGAATGAGACTGAGCTATATGGGATAAAAACCCGGTGAAATGAAATCGACCCTGTCGACTTTTAAGCGACTTGAGTATTACAATAACAGAAGAAGGAAGGTGTGCTAAAGAAATTAAATGTAGTATATCCCAAGCAAAAGCATTATTTCACAAGATGAAAATATTCAATGCAACATCGCTTAGTGAATCCAGGTGGCAAATATTTTTAAGAGATGCATCCAGCCAGTACTGAGGTATGGAAGCAAATTATTGACAGTTAGCAAACTAACAAATAGTTGATTATTTGGTTGTTTCGGGATTTGAAATTTAAATATTGAGCTAGATCCACTCATACCGACCCATCTCTCTGACATCTCACCTGCGCAAAATCATGGAGACTAATAAACAAGAGTTCCTTTCACCTAGACATGTATGGGCTTGACAGTCACACACAATCCAGATTTAGATCCAACAGGTGCACGATGGACAAATAATCAGACTAGAAAATCATGTAAAAAAAAGGATTCAAAAAGGGGAAAAGACGATGGATGTATTCCTGGATCTAGCTCCACACCAGTAAAGGTGGAAAAAGGCGAAAACCATCCAGCTTACCAAACATTCAGTGACAACCGCAGCAAATGGGGAGCCATCCCGATAGTAAAACTGCAAAGTCCAGCGGGCTGGGAAGCTGCAGAGAATCAGAGGACGAGCTAGCAGAAACCTTAGAACAGACAAGACTGTATAAACCACCAATCTTCCCCCCCCCCCCGTCCCCATGGGAACTGACAGTCCAGTTCACAGATAGGAGCCTAGCAAAGTCCATCACCAAACGCACAGAGGACACAGAAGCTAGATACACGACCGAGGCATACATAGAAGAAATCAGAAAGGAGAACCCCATAATCTACACAGGCGGATCCAAGAACGAACAGGGAGAGGTAGGAGCGGTATAGTGGCACCACACTGGAACTTGAAAAGACAGTACAAACTGACGGACCAGACAGCTAGCTGTATGCACGGCCAAACTTGTAGCTATATTGAGAGGACTGGAGGTTGCAGCCGTGAACCCACCTCTGAAACTCTGCATATTGACAGACTCCCTGTCCTCAGTGCAAACGCTCGGGAACTTCACCTGAGGAAACAGACCCGACATAAAAGAGGAAATATTAGCGACAGCCATCAACCTCAGGAACATGGGATGTCAAGTCACCATCGGATGGATACCAGCTCACAGGGGTATTCCTGGAAACGAAAAAGCAGACAGAGCGGGGAAACGAGGTTTTTTTTTTTGTGTGCATATCCTTTACATGACATCGCTGTCAACATCAGCATCTTTCAGCTGTATATTGATTTCTTGGCAAGATTACGCTCAGTAGTTTGCCATTGCTTTCTGAGCGGCCGGCTCACAAACCCCGTAAGTTACCGGTGCGATTCGAACCACTGCTGATTCTCACCGTCGTCACGTTACCTACGAGAGTTTACGAGATTACGGAGAAAAGTCGCTAACATCTAGGCCAGGAAGCCGGCAAACGAGGACTAACCAGTGGAAATAAAATCAGCACAGGTCTAGGTAAAGCAGAAGGAATGAGTCATCAAAAGCTACATACTCCAAGAATGGAGGAAACAGTGGAGAGACAGCGCTAGAGGTCGACATGCATACCAGGTACTGCTCACTGTCTCAAAGAGTCAGCTGGTGAAATTAGAGCGCATACAGAACGAAGCTATGCGAGTCATTCTGGGATGCACTAGGGACACCCCAGCAGTGTGTATGTGTTACATCATTGGTCTGCTGACTGTTGCTGGTAGGCTCAAGGTGATGCAGGCGAAGGCATACCTCAGAGTAGCTGCATACACAGATCACCCGTTGCATGAGGCGCTGGGCGCCGTTAAGGGTCAGCGACTGATAAGAGGGAAATCATGGATGGCTCAGGCGGAGGATACGATCAGACAGGTGTGCCCCTTGGAGAACATTAGGAGAGGAGTGGGTCAGAGTGCCAGCGGAGCAGTCAGACTTGTGCAGAGTTATAATCACATTGAGCCGGGAGTGGCCTGCAGGGGCCACGGAAGTGGACATCCAGCAACTAATTCAGGATAATGCTCGCTCGGGTGATGTGATTATCAACACAGATGGGTCGGTGTTGAGAGGTAGGAGAAGTGCCTGGGGGTTTGTAGCAAAAGCTAATGGTCGACGTTTGGTGCAGGAGATCCTGGCATATGATACCACAACATCTAGCTTAAGAATGGAGGTGAAGGCGGTCAGTGCAGCTTTCCGCTGAATGGAGAATACGATACACTCACACACATCGTGATTGTAACTGACTCAGAAAGTATGCTGAGTAGGGTGAGGACAGGCAAGCTTCGTGCAGAGTGGCTTGCTTCGCTTCGGAAGTCACGGGTGACAAGCATTGTCTGGACCTTTTCTCCGGGGCATGCTGGTGTGCTGGGGAATGAACAGGTGGACAGATTGGCTGGCTCGGAAAAACTTGGTGGAGTATTGATGCATGACAAAGCAGACGTTGTTGCGGCCTTGTGGGAGCATGTGTACACCTGGGAGGAGCAAATGGATCACCATGGTCTGGCAAGAATGCGACAGCAAGGGGTGACGAGGGGATCTGGCCAACGATCGACGCTCAGAGGAATGGCGAGACCGACATATAATCAGATTGCTACTGGTACTATTAGTGTTGGAACTCTTCGCTGGCTGCTGGGGATGGGGACGGAGCGCTTATGGGAATGCCCCGAGTGCTGTGATGGTCGGTTCCTAAATCAATCAATCAATCAATCAACCAGGTACTGGGTTCACCCAGTTACAAATCATAATTCAAGAACAACATGAAAGCACCAGGAAACAGAAAGCTGTGGACAATCAGGCTGGGAAACAGGAAAGACACAAGAGAAAACCCATTCAGTAAAGCATGCCTAGAAGACAACACCATTGAACATGAATTACTAATATGTGACAAGCACAGCAATGAACGAAGGAAGCCAAGAGAATACTTTGTCAAAGCAAAGACCCTAATAACAAGGAAGGAGTGTCTGTATGTAGACAGCAACCCAAAGATCCAGAGTCTGGCTAGACAGTACATCTGCCGAACAGGAAAAGACATATAATCCAAACTGAAGAAAAGAAGACAGGAAACCAGCAGGAGGAGAGGACACCATAAATGTTTGTATCTTCTTAGTGTCTGTTCATAACGTTTCGTCTCTGATTTGTGTTCTTTAAATTCATTTTTTTTTTTTTTTTGGAAATCCATCTATTTCTCTTGTGATGGATGTCCTGGTTGTTTTGAAAGGGACAGCTGACTGCGGTGGCATTGTGGTGGCTTGTCTCTTCTTGGAGGGCTCCTGAACGGTGTTGGAGGATGGTTCGAATCTTCTTGTTGTTTCATGCACCAGCGCTGACATCGGCAGTGAGAGACCGGGCGACTGACCGGATGGACAACTTGAGACTGCCCTTGAGTTCTCGGCCCGTGTCTAGATCGAGTTATTAGGAGGACTGGGCATGACACGGACCAGCCCTGTGAGGACCACACAGATATAACCAGCCCTTGGGAGTCTCACAAATTATAACCAATCCTAGAGATGACCATAGAAAATGTAACCAATCCAAGTGAGGACTACAAATATATGATCAGTCCCTGTGAGGACCACATAAAATATAACCCACCCTAGTGAGGACGACATGAAATATAACCCATCCTAGTGAGGACCACAGAAAATATAACCCTTCCTAGTGAGGACCACAGAAAATATAACCCTTCCTAGTGAGGACCTCAGAAAATATAACCCTTCCTAGTGAGGACCACATAAAATATAACCCTTCCTATTGAGGACCACAGAAAATATAACCCTTCCTAGTGAGGGCCACATAAAATATAACCCATCCTAGTGAGGACCACAGAAAATATAACCCTTCCTAGTGAGGACCACATAAAATATAACCCATCCTAGTGAGGACCACAGAAAATATAATAATGTAACAATAACTACTAAGAAAGCACTTTACAACACAATCTTCCTGCCAACTCTATGCTACCAATGCCAAACCTGCACAATGACAGAAAAAGAGAAAAGAAAAATCACAACAACAGAAATGAGGTTCCTGAGAAGAATACTCAACGTATCAAGAAGAGATAAGATCAGAAATGAAGAAATCAGGACTAAAGTGGGGGTTAAAGCTGCTCTAGATTTTATTAGAAAGCAGCAAGTCAAATGGTTTGGCCATGCAAGTAGGTTACCAGTCAACAGCATGCCACAACAAGCAATGATGTACAGATCAGATGGAAACAGAGGAAGAGGCCGACCACGTAAACGTTGGACGGAGGGAATAGCAGAGTCCATGGGAATATCGATATATGAAGCCCATAATCGGGCACTCTCACGAAGTTTATACTTCACCTCGACACGGCAAGGTACAAGAGGAACAAGATGAGATGAGTACATTCTTGTACCATTTGCAGCTTGTGATTGATGATGGGCTCCATTGATTTGCAGAGACAACTTGTGAGGCTAATAGGTCTGTAGCTGGAGGCATTGGAACTGTCTGTCCCTGATTTAGGAGAGGTATCATGATTGCTTGTCGAACACTGTCTAAGGTACAGCTATTATTTAAGATCTGCAAAAGCTTTGCTTTGGCCACTGTTCCTAGGTCCCTGATCATTTCATTGGAGATACCATCAGCTCCTGGTGACTTTCCTATTTTCAGGTTTGATATTGCCGACTACAGTTCGCTGATTGTGATAGGTGCCTCCAGAACCTTATGTACTATTTCATTATGTCCTGTATGTTGCCATTTCCCTCGAATCTCTTGTTGTTTCTCTGGACTAACCTCGATGCTGTTATCTTGTACAAACGAATCCGCAAAATGGTCAGCTGCCTGCTGTCCTGTTAAGATGTTTCCGTGTTTATGTAGTGCAAGGTTTCTCCCTATACCCTCATCGTTTAGCTGCTTTATTAGTTTCCACAACTTCCTTGTGTCTCTTTCAAAGTTCTCCTGTGTTTTCCTACCAGCTTGTCCGTCTAGCATGCAGCTTAGCCCTCTTAAATTTGGCTTTTGCATGCTGGTATTTATTGTGGTGCTCTTGGCTGGATTTGGCCTCTTCTCGCTTTCTACACACTTCCACATCATTATGCAACCGTTCCAGCTCATTACTCCAGTAGGGTTTATATTGTTTACGAGCTCCTCTTGGTACTGTTTCTCGTGCTGCCTGTTGTATGCATTTCCCAAACTCTGCTTGTCTGCTTGCGTTCGCTGGCTGTGAACTTCAACGTGAAGTCCTGTATGTCGGATGAAGACATCCTGTTGTCCAACAACAGTGTGATGTCATACATGACCTGAGGTTTGCGTGAGTATCCATTGTTCCATGTCTGGCTTAATGGTGTGCAGACTGGCGGTTCTTCGCCGTGCAGGCAAATACTCTTCGACTTCGGAATAATCAGCGATCTTACTACGTTAGCCAGGACCCAGAAGGGACCTGGTGCCCAGGACGCGCGACTAGGACGTGTTAGTAGTTCTTGGTCAGTAAAGAACCTGGCCGTAATGCCTGGGAAATACCTCTGCGTCCCTTCCGAAACTCTTCAAGTATTGTATTTATGACTTTGTCTGTGTTCAGGTTTCTAACCAGTATGCTGGTGCGATGCACATACATTGCCCAGTCTGCTTTCTTGTAGTTCCACCTCGAGAGGGTGCTGATTTCACTTACAAGCTCATGTTCTGCGGTTAGAAAGACTGAATGACCGGTGGTCACTGCCACCAAGATGTTTCCTAACAATTCATGCGATGTTCCACTCCAGATCTGGTGAGCGAAGAACCAGGTCAGGTGTAGTTGTGGTGTTCCATGATCTCGAGTAGAAAGTATGTGGGTCAGACGGCTTGTTAATTAAGATGAATCTATTCTCATCATGCAAGTCTTCCAGTCTCTCTCCTTTCTCGTCCATGTGTTCATAGCCTAAGCTCTGCGAGTGGCTTTTGAAATCGGCACACACAATCATAATTTTTTCTTTTAATAGTAGTGTGTACATTGCCTGTGGGCGGTCACTTGGACAGTAGTAATTCAGCAGATGAAGATCTGTATTGTCTGTCTGAATTTTTAAGTGTCTGATACAAGACCCTGTCTATGTAAACTTCAATTTGGGAATCAGTGATGTAATGTTTTACAAGGGTCAGTATTCCACCTTTTCGTTTGTCCATTCGGTCAGATCGGTAACACTGGTAGCCTCTGATTTTGAAGGCTATATTTTCCTTGAGGTGAGATTCTTGCTAGCAACATACACTTACATTTTCTTAGTCCAAGATGTTTTCTTGCTGTATGTTTTTTTTTTTTTACTGACTCCCTCTGTAGTCCAGTGCATTATTTTTAGTCTTTGTTTGGTATGGCCAGACGTTGCATTCTCAGGGCTGGCTCCACGGAACATCTGAGAAGGACCTCCAGTCGTTTCGGTTGAACCCTTTCGAGGCATAGGGCCCGGCACTACACCTACCTGGGGGTCCAAACCAGGGCGGTCACCATAACCTCAACATATATATTTCGTCAACCGACATGTTACAACAGAATACATCTCAACATGTGTCATTCCCCAACCGACATGTTACAAACTGAATATATGTCAACATGTATCATTCCCCAACCGACATGTTACAACAGAATACATCTCAACATGTGTCATTCCCCAACCGACATGTTACAACAGAATACATCTCAACATGTGTCATTCGCCTACCGACATGTTACAAACTGAATATATGTCAACATGTATCATTCCCCAACCGACATGTTACAACAGAATACATCTCAACATGTGTCATTCGCCTACCGACATGTTACAAACTGAATATATGTCAACATGTATCATTCCCCAACCGACATGTTACAACAGAATACATCTCAACATGTGTCATTCGCCTACCGACATGTTACAAACTGAATATATGTCAACATGTATCATTCCCCAACCGACATGTTACAAACTGAATATATCTCAACAAGTGTCATTCACCAACTAACATGTTACAAACTGAATATATGTCAACATGTGTCATTCCCCAACCGACATGTTACAAACTGAATATATCTCAACAAGTGTCATTCACCAACTAACATGTTACAAACTGAATATATGTCAACATGTGTCATTCCCCAACCGACATGTTACAAACTGAATATATCTCAACATGTGTCATTCGCCAACTAACATGTTACAAACTGAATATATGTCAACATGTGTCATTCCCCAACCGACATGTTACAAACTGAATAAATCTCAACATGTGTTATTCGCCAACCGATATATTACAGTCTGAATATATCTCAGCATGTGTCATTCGTCAACCGACACGTTTCAACTAAATACATCTCAAGATGTGTCATTCGCCAAACGACATTTTACTTCCGAATACATCTGAACGTGTGTCATTCGTCAACCGATGTTACAACAGAATACATCTCAACATGTGTCATTCGCCTACCGACATGTTACAAACTGAATATATGTCAACATGTATCATTCCCCAACCGACATGTTACAAACTGAATATATCTCAACAAGTGTCATTCACCAACTAACATGTTACAAACTGAATATATGTCAACATGTGTCATTCCCCAACCGACATGTTACAAACTGAATATATCTCAACAAGTGTCATTCACCAACTAACATGTTACAAACTGAATATATGTCAACATGTGTCATTCCCCAACCGACATGTTACAAACTGAATATATCTCAACATGTGTCATTCGCCAACTAACATGTTACAAACTGAATATATGTCAACATGTGTCATTCCCCAACCGACATGTTACAAACTGAATAAATCTCAACATGTGTTATTCGCCAACCGATATATTACAGTCTGAATATATCTCAGCATGTGTCATTCGTCAACCGACACGTTTCAACTAAATACATCTCAAGATGTGTCATTCGCCAAACGACATTTTACTTCCGAATACATCTGAACGTGTGTCATTCGTCAACCGATGTTACAAAACCGAATCATGTGTCATTCGTCAACGACAATATGTGTCATTCGTTAACCGACATGTTACAACCGAATACATCTCAACATGTGTCATTCGCCAACCGGCATATTATAACTGAATACATCTCAACATGTGTCATTCGTCAACCGACGTTTTACAAAACTGAATACATCTCAGCATGTGTCATTCGTCAACCGACTTGTTACAAAACTGAATACATCTCAACATATGTCATTCGTCAACTGACATGTTACAAAACTTAATACATCTCTACATGTGCCATTCGTCAACCGACACGTTACAAACTGAATACATCTCAAAATGTGTCATTCGCCAACCGACATGTTACAACGGAATACAACTCAACGTGTGTCTTTCGGAAATGGCAGTGTGGCCATGGTGCTTATCGCGCTCGCATTGAAGCTTCCTTTGCGCTGACCACAGGGTAGTGTTCTAGTGTAGCATACTAACGTGCTGGTAGTACGCGTAATGGCTTACTACGGAATGCTGGACTTGTGTTCGTATCAAAGCAAATAGGCAATAGGGATTATCATAATGAGATGAATGGTAATGTATTTAGGGATTGGTTCATTCTGCACACAGGTCAGTTGGACTTCAGCGCTGTTCAGACAGCACTGGCAAACTACTGAAGCTAAAATTGCCTTGAACATTAACATGGGATTGATCACAACGTCCTGCAAAGGCCGTGTAATAAAAAAAAAAACACACACACACACACACCAAAAAAGCGGAAATGAAGGGATGGGTAAGCAGACAACATGCAGCGCTAAACGCTGTGGTTTGCCCACCTTGCTAGTCACATTTAAGTCAGCGTGTTTTCGATCCTAGCTGGCAGTCTGTCCGTGCCGTCCGTGGGTGCTAGCCAGAAAGTAATCGCGTATTAATGTTAAAACAGAACTCATAGACCAATAGTCTGTTTACATTTGTTTTCCCCCATATAAAAATCCATATCTCAGTAACGAAATGAGGGAAAATGATGAGATGCATATAACCTTATCATTATGTCCACCCAACAACCCAACAAAAATATATTTGTTCTGGAGATTATACAGCAGATTTCAATGTTTATATACGTATATAATTTACGGGCCAGAGATGAGGTGCATATTATGAAATGTATTACATCGTACCGCGGAAACATCAGCGTTCAAGTGTGAATTTTCTCGTGCTGCACGAAAATGATCTTATGACAAGAACCTCACATAGTCGAACGGGAGTGTTCATAGGTGTCAATAATTATATCTACAGTGGGTGTTTTCATGAAACGGGATAATTTTATAAATCTTTCCATTTATCGCTAACATCTTAATATGTGAATATTGTTGAATGGGATTGAATGTGAAAGTTTGTACACTTTAAAGCATCGATATGAAGTTGTACACATATTTTTGTCAAGACGCTGATCGCAGAAAATCTGTTTCATACTATTACAAATCCCGAGAAAAAAAACAGTGCATGCATTGGTAAACGGTCATTTTGTCGATCGGTGCAAGAACATGGAATGAAACCACCGCGCAATAAGCAAACGGTAGGTAGAAAGGCAATTGTAGACAGCTTTGACAATGATGTCATAAGGCGAGCTATTATAAAAATGCTGGTTACCAAAGAACAGTGACTGTAAGAAAACTTAGGGTTTGGTTGAGAAAGAACAAAACAAACAAACAAACAAACTTTATTTTCAAAGGGTTAAGAATTGGGCACGCAGGCCCGTCTAACATTCAGCCCTTTTATCACTCTCTTTCATACATTATATCATTCACACATCATTCAAGGCTAAATGAAAACAGCAATAATATAAAAGATATGGATTATAAAGGCATGTGGAAAATGAAAAATCAATACTTCACGACTCATTGATAGTAATAACTGGTGTGGCACTTGTTATTAACTATGTGGAATATACTGGCCTACTAAAAGGGGACTGGCTATTATACTAGGGTTTTATTATTATTGTTATTTCTAATATTAAGGGGGAAGGTAATCCTTACTGAGATAGTGCCCAAATATTTTGCGATTAAATGTATAGGGATTGGTGATGTTTTTTATTTCATGTGGAAGATTGTTCCACAGCTGAGCTGCAGAGAACGTTAAGCTTGTTTTGTATATGTCTATCCTAGGCTTCAGAATTGCCACATATCAGTCACTGACACACAGCAGACAAAGAGGGGCTGAAGGGATTTTTCCTAAAAGATGCACCGAATGGTACAATGGTACAGTGCGCAGGGAAACTAAGGAGATGCGTCAGATGTCAACAAGCAAGATTACGCTGCGATACCGTCTTGGGAATCGGACGTGTATGTATTCTGCGGAGTCAAAGTCGCGGAGCGAATTGGATATTCGTATGCAAGTGTAGCTGATATTCAAGTGAACGACAGGAGGAGTCATTTGCTGGGATCGAACAACCGTGGACCTAGAAGCGAGATGAATATACCTAGAGTATAACGACACGGATCGAAAGAACAGAGGAATGGAAAATAGGATGAGCGCTGAGGTGAAGGTTAGAGACATATGAGCATGACAATTCGAGCTACTCGTAGTAGGTGTCGGTCCTGCGTTAGGGATGCCCTATAGAGAGGAATTTGTCTTACACAATTGTTGATACACCCAAATAAACAGGTGTTTTACTAACTTGTCGTCAGAGCCGCATCTGTGATTTCGTTACCAAATTACTTTCGATTTTGAGCATTTTGTTTATTCCTGGGACGAGCCAAACTTCAATCATACCTCGGGTGGATTTTAATACTTGAGGGGAATCGCACTCCGAGGCAGGAATGTGTAATATATTTAATCGTTTACTGTGTCTTGCATTATATGTAAACAACGGCCAAATGTAATTTGGGGCATTCCGATGTAGGATTTTGTGAATTAGTTTGGCCTTATTTAAAAGCAGACGTTTGCGGAGTGGTAGTAACTGAAGGCGTTTATGCAGGCTAGGATTGTCAGTTAAATGTTTGCTATAAATTAAATTCATGGCCCGTTTCTGGAGTGAGTAAAGTCGCTTGGTGCTTGAATTGGAACAACCATCCCAGACTGTAGAGCAGTAGTCAAAATGTGTCTGTATGTGAGACGTATAGAATAATTTCCTTGTGTCCTCATCAAGAAAATTTTTAATTTTGGCAAATTGGTAGACTTTTTTCGCTGACATAGAGCTATCCACAACACCTTTGTGGACAATTATAAGGACATTAGGCTTCACATTTAGAAAGTACAAGAGAGGTAAACATATAATTTGCATGCAGCCGCATTAAGGAGCCATGAGAAGCAAACACCAACGTGAAATAAGGAACATGCTCAAAGAAAATTATGACATAGTGTATTTGGATGAAACCTGGATCAATGCACACCATGCAAGTGAAAAGGAATGGTAATCAGTGGATGGAACATAAAGCGGTATGTGCCCAGTAGTAAAGGACGGCGTTTTGTCATAGCCCCTGCTGGTAGTACTCATAATGGCTTACTACAGAATGCTGGACTCGTGTTCGTATCAAAGCATACAGGCAATTGGGATAACCATAATGAGATGAATGGTAATGTATTTAGGGATTGTTTCGAGAATACAGTGCTTCCATCCCTAGATAGACCGTATTATCTAATTATGGACAATGCATCATATCACAATGTTGTTGCCCAAGAAGACAAAATACCTGCGGCATCGAGCACAAATGAAGCAATAAAGATATGGCTCCGGAGGGACAACATACCATTTCCAGAAACGTATTTCAAGCTAGAATTGTTGTCCCTTGTAAAACAGACGTAAAAAAGCAAGAAATATCAAATCGACAAGTTGATAAAAGAGCAGGCCATAGGTGCTTGAGACTTCCGCCGTAACATTCTCATTTAAACCCTATAGATATTGTGTGGGCTAAAATTAAAGGACAGGTGGCGGCTGACAATACTACATTCAAATTGTCTGACGTCAAGATATTAACCCAGTCCGCGCTATTAAATACTGATAAAAGTTACTGAAACATATGTGAGGACCATGTGTTGAAAGAGGAAGATGACTATTGGAGAAAGGATGGATTGAATTTTATGCAACTGAGAGCAGTCATAAACCTACTGGAATCGTCCGACACAGATTAAGGTATGGGCAGATCGCCGACATTAATCCACATGCACACCTACTGGGATATTTTGCCCCAAATATTTAGAAGAATCGCGGGTCCTAAACATTACAGCATCGGCACAAACAATACAACTTGTCATTGGCAACAGATTGTATTCCACAGTGATACATTTTCAGTTCCGCAAGCCCTCAACGGTGACAAACAACTGGCATCGAAAAAAAAAAAAACACGCACTAAACGCTTTGAATACCAATAGAAGAGTAATATTGCATTGGAAACTGACATATTGTGGCATAACAAGAAACGTGAGAACCATCACGTTGTCACATGAGGGGACAATACACGAACATACGACTCAATTTATAAACTTTAATGAAACGGGGACCAACATCTTAGCCGTTAAAAAGGAAACCCACTACAGAGACATTCACAACTATATAATTCGTGCAACACAGGTAATCATGTTCCGTCTCTGAACAGTAAACATCAGCGTAGACAATCTTTCACGAAGACTCAAAATGGTTCTATCACCCATGTGTATGTGTGAACAAACTACACAGGCAGCTGAACAGATCCTTAAAAATTGACACATGATGACTAAATTGCGGTATCATTTCTGGTCTGCCAGTCAGGACTGGGCGGCGCTTAACAAACCCGACACCCCATATTGTGCCAATGGCTTCGGGTGGAAGAGCGCAATTTGGAGGGTACAAGCCTTACCCTGGTGCGAGGAAATGCAACCTAAAGACAAAATGTCATGGCAGGGCAGACCAGGCCCTAAGTCTTGGTTGGCGGCTGATCTAGGATCGAAGCTCCGACAGGCGGACAGTTAGAGCATTGCTTTGCTGATCCGGCAGCTTCTGCAGCTTGTCTTGTTCCAGATGTAGAGGTGTTACCTTTCCTCTGGAGTGAACTAGGCAGGCCGAGAGAGGGATCATGCTGCATGGGTAACACATGATCTCTATATTTTAGCCCAGGCTTTGTGCTATGGAGAGGCAATAACTCCATCCCTGGGGGACATGATTGATACAGGCTTTGATATTGCACAGTGGGAGGAAGTCGCCTCTGAACGTGTTGCATGGAGGGCAAATATCAGAAATGACATAAAGACAAAGGAGAAAATTATTGCAGATAAGTCACACATCGAGCGTGTGAGACGTAAAATGGTGCATGATGGTGGAAATGGTCACGTGTTCACATGCACCCACTGTTAACGAACATTTACAGCGCGAATTGGCCTCATCAGTCACATTCGCTACCGCCATAGGTAAACGTTATTAAGCCTTTTTAAAGCACAAACTATCGTCTGTCAAGACGGCAAAGTGCCATTTCTGGTAACTCCATACGCACATTAACGCGCAGCTGTTTGGAAGCTTTCACGAACTCCATATAAAAAGCTAAATGCGTGGTAGTAGTAACATGGCTCCTTGTGTACACACTACTTACCAGCATCTGAAGAAACAAGAAGGAAATTAAAAATAAGGTAAGAAATATATTCCTTCTACTCTCCTATCCATTTCCATTTCAATTCCACATTATTTACCCTATGCCTCTGTAAATTCTCTGTCTTTACTAATATTACACATTGCGCCCACTTCCAAACGAATCTGGATACGCCTTGTGTCGTCACCCGAATTGACGTGCATTACTGTAAAACAAGTTTGTTAACGTGAATTCACTATATTTTCGCCAAAACATCAAATAAATGTCGCCGTTTTCCATGATTTAAATTGCTTTTGGACCTATCAAAGACATATTCCTTAGGTGGGGGTAAATATAAAACGGCAAGAAAAATTTCATACCGATGCAACAGACAGTTTTTAACAAACATTGATCGAGAATGAAGGCAATCATTTGTAATCGGACTATTGTAGTAATAGCAAGTAAGTATTTGTCACACAACACATTTTATTTTTCTCTGTGGATCATTTGCTGCGTGCCTTATTCCCCGGCCTCCGTTTACATGGTTTGTACTTGTGGGTCTTTGACAGAAATAATCCTCAGTCGAGACGTGCCGCATCAGAACGATGTGTGGGCAGCAATAGAGAGAACAAATAACATGGCCAGGTTGTCAATGCTTGTTATATATTTCGAATGGAAAAACGATTGCTCAAGAAATACAACACAAGTGAACATAACACCCATACAAGCACTTACCTGTGCTTTCATAATAGCCTAACTCATTCATTGCCAAACCGACCGCGGTGTTGAAGATAAGACTAAAACAAAACTTAAGTCTTCTACTTGTAGAATCAAAGTTTTGGACAATGTAAGAACATGGAATAAAGGACACAAAAAATAAAATTCCCGAGAGAACAGCTCCGAAATTTCCTGAAACACAAAAATGAATTCAAACGTTGAAATGTGCAGGTATTTACAAGCGCTGTTCTAACTAACTTTCAATACGAGCAATATTGTAAGTGGGCGATGAATTAGATAATTTATGTCGTCTGTGAGATAGCTGTGGAACTGTCTTGCACATATACATGAGGCAAGACTATCGGAAGATAAACAACGTTACTTTTAATGCCAGTATATCTTCATCTATGCTTCATTTCAATCCACGATGAGCATTTCTGTATTTGCAGTCAGGACCACCGGTAATACATTATATTTAATACGCACATTGATATTGTATTGTCAACTATTGACTCTCTCTCTCTCTCTCTCTCTCTCTCTCTCTCTCTCTCTCTCTCTCTATCTGTCTATCTCTCTCTCCCTCTCTCTCCCTCTCTCTCTATCATTCCCTCTCCCTCTCACGCCCCCTTCTCTCTCCCTCTCTCCCCCTCTCTCTCTCTCCTTCTCTCTCTCACTCCCTCTCCCTCTCCCTCTAACACCCCCTTCTCTCTGTCTTTGTCTCTGTCTCTGTCTGTCTGTCTGTCTGTCTGTCTGTCTGTCTGTCTCTCTCTCTCTCTCTCTCTCTCTCTCTCTCTCTCTCTCTCTCTCTCTCTCTCTCTCTCTCTCTCTCTGATTGTAACCCCAGTGGAGCATACGGTCAAAATCATTTAATGTCAAGCCAACATATTCCTTATTTCTTCTTCGTTCATCCGGAGTTTTTTTTTCTTTTTCGGACGTGATTGCGTTGTGCCTATTTACAGCAGAGCTGCGTTCTTGTGCCGTTAAGCCAACACATCCGACTTCTGCGGGCATTTGTTGACCGGGTTAACCTTCCCAGGGGTTTCGTAAGATGTTTGACTCTCACTGTTGTGGTGTTATTCCCCCATCCCAGATGGCCCATTTAGAACAGCCAAAGACATAACGGTCAGCCCTCAAGGGAAGGCAGGGGCAAACCATGGGCATTCCCCGCCATCCAAGGCTTCCATAATTGCAGAGCGGACACATAGCGCTCTGGTACTGGGCTCACCCAAGGAATTGTCACGTCCTGCACATGGCTGCTTAGCCTGACTTCCGTATATTGGGCCTTCCGTTTACCATAGGTTATCAGTTATCAGTTATCAGTTATCAGTTGGGGTATCTTCTTTGCACTCCGGACATGTCCATAGGTGCTCAGATCCTCCCCCCGGCATATGCATCAGCGTCCGGTGGCTAATAGTGCCAGTTCTGTGTTGGTTGACGAGGCGCTTTGTTTTCCCGATGTACCATAGGTTGTTCCTCCGGAAACTAGAAGAATGCAGTCTGCAGATAACATCCACACAGTGAGCTTTCGATTCGGACTTTCCACGTAATGGATTTGCTATCCAAGCAATATTCTATTTCATGTCACTAGGACACTTTTTCCACCTTTGATGACGCCCACATAGTGAGCTTTCGATTCGGACTTTCCACGTAATGGATTTGCTATGCAAGCAATATTCCATTTCGTGCTACTGGGACGCTTTTTCCGTCTTTGATGACGCCAAAACAATGAGTTTTTGATTTGGACTTTCCACGTAATGGATTTGCTAGCCAAGCAATATTCCATTTCATGCCTCTGTGACACTTTTGTTGCCGACATACCTGTGGTATGAGGAGTGGCAGTCTAGGTACTTCTTCATGCACCTTTAGATGTCAACTTGAATGTAGTTAAAGTAAGCTGTGGTCAACTTGTGCTTGTTGATATCTCCATAGAGCTTGTCCTCAAATGAATCAGGTGTGGGCCAAAATATCTTTCTCTGTTCTGCATATATTGGGCACTCCTGCAGCAAATGTTTAGCTGTCATTTTACCAGTTCCACAATTACATTCATCAGTATCTCCTATGGTTAGTTTACTGGACAAATGGTATTTCAGCCTGTTATGTCCTGTGCGGAGTCTGAAGATTGCTACTTGTTCTATTCGGTCGAGTTTGTAATATGCATCATCTTTCTGGTAGCCTGGATGCTCTGATTCCCATTTTGTTCTATAAGTGCTTTTTATAAACCTCTTTGCCTCATTATAGGTAATGTCTATTCAGGATTAGATAGTCGTCCGCCCTCTTTTGCCAGTCTGTCAGCCTCTTCATTTCCAGGTATACTGAAATGTGATGGGATCCACTGTATTACAACTTTTTGTGATTTCTGACATAGACTATGGAGTGCTGCTCTTAGGTCAGCTAGTTCTGTGCTGTTTTTGCTCTTCAGTATTGAGACAGCTGACTTTGCATCTGTGAAGATAGCTATTTGCTTTTCTTTATTTTCCTCCATCAAGAGCAGTTCTGCTGCAGTTTTCAAAGCTTCTACCTCCGTTTTGAAGTTACTTGAAAATTTTCCAGTTGCCACACACTATGTTTTTCACTCCATTTATTTTTAAATTTAGAAGAATTCCTCCTCCATTTTCTATTGAATTTTGGGCGGATCCATCTGTATATGCATTGGTCCAATTGCTGCTTGAGTAATGTTCTTTTATGTAGTTTAGGGTTATTTTTCTTCCTTCTGTTTCATTCTGAGTGTTCTTTATCTCAATACCAGGAATGTTTTCTATCATCTCAGGCAGTTTCTGCTGTCTCCAAGCTAGGAAGTTGTGTGCATTGTAAATGGGCTTGACTCTTGATATGTTAAGTATGGGAGCTGCCCTAATCTTTCGTTTTGCAGTTTCTACAAAGTTGCTACGCTTCAGCATTCCCTTTCCAAAACCATTAAACCTGTTATACATAGGATGGTCTGTCAATCTTCTAAATTTTTCTGCTTGTTGCTGGGCTCTGCTATCTCTTCTATCCTGCATTGGTTGTAAACAAGTCATCTTTTCTAGTTCATTAATAGGCGTTGTTTTTAGGCTTCCAGTTATGATTCGCATTCCTTGATTTTGGACTCAACTTATTTTTTTAAAGTTTAACTTAGCTGCTGTTGCCCAAGCTGCGATGCCATATTCCAGTACTGGCCTCACCCGTCCAGTATATAACTTCTTGAGAACTTTCTCATCTGCTCCCCACGTTGTACCAGCAAGCTTTTTCATGATTGCCATTCTTTGCCTTGCTCTTGTTCGATTTTTCTCAACCTGTCTTCCATGTCAGGCGACAATCAAGGGTGACTCCTAGATAGTTTGGATTTTCTTCATGGCGTAATATTTTCCCATTCAATACCAGCTTAGGTTGCTGAGTTTTATTTGAGAGGGAGAACACTGTGCATGTTGTTTTCTCTTCACTCGTCTTCACTAGCCATGATTTTGACCAGTCCTCTAGTGCTAATAAGGCTTGCTATATTCTGCTGTTAGCTGTACTAATATATTCTTCAGATGTCCATATGGCAAGGTCATCTGCAAAGGAGGATGTGTGTACTCTGACTGGAAAATTTTCCGTGATGTCATTTATATATGCTAGGAATAATCTTGGTGAAAGAACTCCTCCTTGGGGGACACCTTGCTCCAACAGTATCATTTTGCTGGTTTATCCTTGTACTTTTGTCCTGGCAGTTCTGTTCTCAAGGTAGTGGCTACATTTCCCTTAGTATCCCTTATAGTTCCTTCCATGTCTTTCTCAGGCTATTCATCTTTTTGTCTAATTCTTATTTTAATTGGTCTTTTTTTTGTTTTTTAAGTATCACTATATTTCTTTTGCGGTGTGGATTCCAGTGCCATGTTATGTCACTTGTTTCAATGTGAGTCCAATCCAGCTTCAGTCTTTTCCTCATTTCTCGTCTTCCTGCCTTTTGTTTCTTTGGCTCCAAGAGACAAGGACATCGCATTGGTAATTCTGTGAAATCATGTTGGACTTCTACTGCACGCACACTAGTTCATGATTTTTGAAGTTTTTTCTCCATCACATGTTGTTATACATCTTTCTTTATAAGTTAAATGTAAATTGGAGTTTGAATCTCCATATAATGTTGATATACATCTTTCTTTATAAGCTAAATGTAAACTAGAGTTTGAATCTCCATATAATGTTGATGTACACCTGCCCTTATAAGATAACTATAAACTGGAGTTTGGATCTCCATCTAATGTTGATATATATCTTAACTTACACGATAACAATAAACTAGAGTTTGGGTGTCCATCAAATATTGATATACACATTTCCATATACGTTAAATGTAAACTGAGCGTAAGTGAATGTATATACCACCATCCTGATCACGAAAAGCCTATGTAATGCTTAGAGATTGAAGGCCAAGACCAAAATTATGAAGCTACTGATCAGAGAGTTGTTTTATGCAGTTGGTGCTGCAATTACGACGCTACTATCTGCATTCTCCAATATTTGTTATGAATTTGGTTTAACAATTAGCAAAAAGAAGACACAGATTATGTCTCAAAGTGCAAATGGGGTACATGGATCTTTATTGACGACGCTGAGTTGGAGATAGTAGACCATTTTACATATCTAGGACCAGAGTTAAACGGTAAATTATTGCTAGATCAGGAAATCAACATCAGGATCCGTAAAGCAGCAACAACAATGAACAGGTTAACAAAAAGAGTCTGGGAGAACAGAAAGATTACTGTAAAAACAAAAGTCCTGATCGATCAAGCCTATGTCCATAGTACTTTTCTTTATGGCAGTGAAGTCTGGTCAACTTATTCAAACCAAGAGAGTCGTTTAAACAGCTTTCATTTGTGGTGTCTGCGAAGAATTCTTGGTATTATTAAGTGGCAAGACAAAATCACAAATACTGAAGTATTGGAAAGATCGGGTTTTGTGACGGTTTGTTCCGTGCTCAGTCTTCGCAGACTTAGATGAATAGCACACATTTGGAGGATGGATGGCGGTAGAATACCAACAGACATCTTTCCTGGTGAATTACACATGGGTTAAAGATCTCGGGGTCGGCCTCTACTACGATACAAAGATGTAAGTGAGACATGACTGTTACAGGTATTGATATTGCTCACTGGGAGCAAGTCGCCGCTTATCGTGTTGTATGCAGGGCAAATATCAGAAATGGAATAAGAAAAAAGAGATAACGGTTGCAGATAGGTCACACACTGAGCGTGTGCGACGTCAGATGGCCCGATGGTGGAAATGACCATGTGTTCACATGCATCTATTGTGGACGAACATTTACAGAGGGAATAGGTTTGATCAGTCACATTCGCGACCGCCATGGGTTGTAATTATTATGCCTTTTTGAAGCACAATGTAACAAACTATAGTCTGTCAATACGGCACCGTGCCAGTCAGTCAATCAAATGTAAACTGGAATGTGGGTCTCCTTCCAATTTTGATACACATGTTTCCTTGCATGATACATGTATACTGGAGTTTGGAACCCCATCCAATGTTGATATACATGTTTCCTTAAATGCTAAATGTTAGTTGCAATTTAAGTCTTCACCCAATGTTGATATCATTTTTCTCTCCAATAATAAATTAGAAAATCGAAGTGGCAGGTATGGTGTTGATCATTTGTACAAAAGAACTCAAATCCAAACAAAATATGACAATGAATGTTTTAATTACCCAAAAGCTGTATCTTACCTTTTTGAACAAAAGTGCTAACCATAAAGCAAAACGTGATCATAGCATGCGCATAACACAAAAGTATGGCGAAGAACAGACTGCCGTCGGTGCAGTATAGCACTGGCCCTCCTTTAAAAATCGAGAGTTTAAACATTAATGTATACACGACCATAGCCGGAACCAGGTAGACACACAATGTCAAGTACCACGAGATCCAGTAGGCTGCAGACGTCAGGCCCATTAATTTCATTGATTCCTGTCAGGTAAGGAACATTCACAACTGTGTGATGTCGGATCTGGTGTTATGAACTCAACTGGGTGAATAATGACATAGTTATGGTAGGAGTGCAGGAGTTCTGATGTGCCAGTGAAATACAACAATAACACATTTTCAAGCCATGAAGCGTGTTGGGTATTTGGTGCTAGCCCCATATTTATTACACCTATCGGCGCTCGGTGGACGGTGCGGTAAATGTCACGCCGGCCGCTTTTAATTCTCATAACATTTTCTGATATCCATCTTAGGTTGAATCCTGGTCACTGAAAAATGCAACTCAGCCTCTCAAGGGGTTTCGAACACACGAGCACACGACCGGCAGGCTCAAAAGCGTCTCATGTGTTACATTCAACAATCAAACACACAGAGCATCTGTTTAAGTTTTTCCCAGGACGTGTTGGTGTGGTGGGCAACGAGCCGGCGGACAGATTGGCTGGGTCTGCACCGCTCGGTGGGGTATTGGTGCAGGATTAGGCAGATGTGGTCGGGACCCTTTGGAATTGTATGTATAGTGTAGTAGAACAGATAGATTATCACGGATTGGAGAGAATGGTGCTGCAGGGTGTGACCAAAGGATCTTGGTGACACTCAAAACTCCGAGAAAAGGCCAGACGGAGACATAATCAGGCTGCTACTGACACCATTAGTATTAAGACTCTTCGCTGGCTGTTGCAGATGAGGACGGAGTACTTATGGGAATGTCCCGAGTGCTGTGGTGTCGGTTCTTGACCCAACTCAACTCAGCTCATGTGGAGGAAGGGTTGAAGAGGGGGGGGGGGTGAAACGATGTCAGATCTGGTGCTATTGATCACAATGAATTAACACCAATCACCCGGTTATGATTGGTGTACACAAGTGCTGATGTGCCCCAGTCCAGGGGTATCTCAGGGTCATATTTGGTGTACACAAGTGCTGATGTGCCCCAGTCCAGGGATATCTCGGGGTCATGATTGGTGTACACAAGTGCTGATGTGCCCCAGTCCAGGGATATCTCGGGGTCATGATTGGTGCACACAAGTGCTGATGTGCCCCAGTCCAGGGGTATCTCAGGGTCATGATTGGTGTACACAAGTGCTGATGTGCCCCAGTCCAGGGATATCTCGGGGTCATGATTGGTGTACACAAGTGCTGATGTGCCCCAGTCCAGGGATATCTCGGGGTCATGATTGGTGTACACAAGTGCTGATGTGCCCCAGTCCAGGGATATCTCGGGGTCATGAATGGTGTACACAGGTGCTGATGTGCCCCAGTCCAGGGATATCTCAGGGTCATGATTGGTGTACACAAGTGCTGATGTGCCCCAGTCCAGGGGTATCTCAGGGTCATGATTGGTGTACACAAGTGCTGATGTGCCCCAGTCCAGGGATATCTCGGGGTCATGATTGGTGTACACAAGTGCTGATGTGCCCCAGTCCAGGGATATCTCGGGGTCATGATTGGTGTACACAAGTGCTGATGTGCCCCAGTCCAGGGATATCTCGGGGTCATGAATGGTGTACACAGGTGCTGATGTGCCCCAGTCCAGGGATATCTCGGAGTCATGATTGGTGTACACAAGTGCTGATGTGCCCCAGTCCAGGGATATCTCAGGTCATGATTGGTGTACACAAGTGCTGATATGCCCCAGTCTAGGTATATCTCAGGGTCATGATTGGTGTACACAAGTGCTGATGTGCCCCAGTCCAGGGATATCTTGGGGGTCATGATTGGTGTACACAAGTGCTGATGTGCCCCAGTCCAGGGATATCTCGGGGTCATGATTGGTGTACACAAGTGCTGATGTGCCCCAGTCCAGGGATATCTCGGGGTCATGATTGGTGTACAAAAGTGCTTATGTGCCCCAGTCCAGGGATATCTCGGGGTCATGATTGGTGTATACAAGTGCTGCTGTGCCCCAGTACAGGGATATCTGGGGCTCTATGGAAGGTAAGCTTGCAGATGCACACTCACTTGTAATATACTTTTAAATTCAAATCATAACTCAGTGCCATAACTCAATGTCTGGACGCATCAACAATCAGCGTAGGATATCATATCAGTAGGGGAAATGAGATTCCTGACAAGAATACACAATGTATCTAGAAGAGAGAAATGAAGACATCAGAGCTAAAGTGGGGGTTACAGGAGCGCTGGGTTTCATTTTTTTTTTTTAAATAACAAGCTAAATGATTTGGCCATATAATGTGACTACCTATTAATAGTATACCACAACAAGCAATGATGTACAGACCAAATGTAACCAGAAGAAGAGGTCAACCATGTAAACGATGGACAGAGGGAATAATAGAGTCCATGGGGATCTTATTATATGAAGCCCATAAGTGGGCACTTTTCCGCTGTTTATGCTTCTCCTCGATACCACAAGGTACAAGAGGAACAAGATGAGTTTGGTTGAGAGGAAAGATATACATGACGGTTCCCATCTCTGGTCCCAGATAAATACAACCATAGTACAAATATAACACAATAAACAGTAATCATCATAATTATCATGTGCATTGTCAGCTGGCGCAGGCGTTCATGTCTTTCCACATATCTCGGTCCTTGGTGTTAATGACATTCCTTCATGCCACCGTCTCAGACCATCTGGCATCATTTCTCTTAGTCTGTCTCTGCCTCTTATTACACTGATCTTTCCAGTTGTCACAATATTTTCCAATGCCTCGCTTCTCATTACATGACCAAAGAATGCTGCATTTAGTATCTTTCTTGTTGTTGTTTATAAAGTTCTAGTCTCATGAGCATCTTTAATACAATCACTGTTAGTTACTCTTCAATTCCTAGGTATTCGCCACATTCATTTCAGGAATTTTGCTCATTCACGTTCCATGATTCGCTGCCATATAGCAAAATAGGTTTTGTATACTAACAGTAATGAAAAGTTACCTTCAGCTTGTTCTCTTTCTCCACAACGATGTTCTTTGTGCCAATGATTACGCTCAGAATGAAGCTCAGAACGAGGGTCATCGGAAAATTAAGGCGTATCACGACTGACATAAAATCTGTATAGTGAGGTGGATACGCGAACGGTTTTGTATAAATTTCAAAGCCTATAGAATCCGGATTTCCGCCGCCTCTAGCTAACCAGTACCGTGCCAAAGATTCTCCAACTAGGCTTTGTAGAAACAACACAGCATTATCTCTGTAACCTGAAACAAATATTTTTCTATATAGGAAAGTTGTAGTGTAGAAACAACACGGCATTATCCCTGTAACATGAAACAAATATTTTTCTGTATAGGAAAGTTGTAGTGTAGTTACATCACAGCATGATCTCTGTAACCTGAAACACTCACCCTTCTATATAGACGAAAGTTGTAGATACAACACTACACCATCTCTATAATACACATCCTTATGTACTCACGATAGTTGTAGACACTACACTGCTGATCTCAGTAACATGCAACAATTATTATTCTCTGTAGAGGACATGAACTAGGAGTCCGCGCTACAGCAGAGGCTAACAAGCTTGTCTGTCTGCCCTCTGGTCGCGCGCGTGTGTGTTTTTGTGTGTGTGTGTGTGTGTGTGTGTGTGTGGTAATTTGACCTGGATTTCCATGTCGACCAATCCTAAAATGGTTACAAGGAATTGTCTTGGGAAGTTGAGGCTGTCGGTTTTATTGTTTTTTACCATACGACTGGTCTATTAAGATATGAGACTAGCGCTATATACCTAATACCGTATCCTTGGGGTAAAGTAGATCCTTTATTTGATGTTAAATCTAAACCATATCATTTTCTATTTCTTTGTTCTTGCTCATGTGTTAACATAACCTTGCGTGAAGTGAGATTGCCACCGCAAGGCAGATTCTAATTTGAGGAAATACTTTGAATGTTTACCCACACTTGACGTTGATGTTTCCATCATAAGACATCGGCAACTCACGAGTTATTTTAATCAGTTTATTTTATTTATTCTTTGAGTTGGGAGGAGGAGCGGGTCGCCGAGCGTGGTCAAGCCCTCAGTCTGGAGCTCAGTAGCTCGTGGGTTTGATGTCGACCTGTCATTCGGTGAAGTATAAACAACTTCTTAGCTTTTCTACGAGCAGTATGAAGATCCCCTGCTGGCTTGCTAGGCCAGTCGCAGGTTTAGGACAGAAATCTGACCATATGGAGTCTATCCCCAATGGCGAGCCATTGCCCCGTTAGCCCATGACCTCGCGGTCATGGTTTCCCAGTCTGCACCACGTGGAGACTCATTAACATATATTTCTTTCTCTATTGTAGTTTTATCTGTATGCATTATCTTTGTATTTGCTATGTTAAGATCTTCGTAAGCTTGAAATATGTCTATAACTGCAATGTTGTCTCTTGTATGAATTTAACTGTCTTATTTTAGTTCACACAGCGGTCCATAGAGTTTATCTTCCACTGTCGTCTCTCTAGGCCAGAAGGTTTGCCTAGATGTGTTATATTTTGGGCAGTCTTGGAGTATGTGCTCTGCTGTCTGCGACGCCAATCCACTTGTGCACATGGCTGTTTCACCAATCTTGTATTTTGTATACATGTGGTTTGTCAAAGAGCTGGATATATAGATATAAGTAGGACAAAGACAGAAGTAGGGAAAGGACAGAGACAGGACATAGATAAGGACCTTTACAAGAGAATAGATAGCGGGAGACAGTACCAGGAGGTAGAACGTCAAACAGTTATAAGACAGGACAAAGATAGGACACGGAGATGTCATAACTAGGACATAACAGGGATCCACCCCAGGATAGGACAGGGGACGTTAACCACGGGGAACTACCCGTAAACAGACTGAACGGTAGTACAACTGTAGGTTAAAGAGTACTAGACTACTGGACTACGTGTGAGGTGATACAGCACGCAGCGCTGCTGACCGCACGAGAACTTGAGGACCAAGAAGTTAGCGAAACCTGTAAACTCAGGCAGACCGGACTTGACAGTTAGAGCGACAAGACGTGTGTGGTGTTACTCTAGCCACTGTGTAGTTTAGAAAGGACGCAGTTAGACATAGCGAGTGTGAAGAATGTATTTGAGTTATGAGTGCGATTGATGTATGCTCGAGAAGCGAGCAGTATATATCTGTGTAGAATAAATATTGATTCCTATTACCATTCATACAATCGTGTTTGTGATGGTGAGGTATGAATGAAGTGGCCAGCATGCCTGTATGAATCCAGGTTCTTGACAGGCGACCAAGAGTGGTGTCAGAAGTTCTTAATGAACCTATGACCTACGGTGTGATTGTTTTTCATCAGTACGATATCAAGAGTGATATTAGAAAGAGTAAATGAACCTTCGATCTATTGTGTGGTGGTTTAACAACGGCAAGAGTGTGATTACGATGTGAATTATTGTTTTTTCATCAGTACGACAAAGAGAGTGATGAAAGAAATCAGTACGCAGTGAATGTAATGATAACAGAAAGAATGAATCAGGATTTGTGAAAGAACGTATCGCTGAGTAAGATTGCGTATAACGGAAAGAGTGATAAACAAATATTGCCTTTGGAAAAGTGTGAACATGTGTGAAATATAAAGAATTGTGAAATCTATGCATATTAACATGTTCAAAGGAAAGTTTCAGGGTGATGCCTCACGCCAGTGAAGACTATACGACAAATACGAGACGACAACTGACATAATGACATACAAAATTTAATACAGTAATTTCGCATTTCAGCCACCCTTCTGAGAGAACTACGAGACAGAAATATTGTTAATTACCATATCAACATGCGTGTTTGTGAATATTTTCTGAATATTAATTGTTGCTGCTCTATATAACAGAATGCAGAGTAGAAGCATTCAGAACAGCGTTAGAAACTGAGGAGAGAAGACAACAACTCCCGTTATCTCCCGGTAAATCCGGAAAAGCTGAAAGAATTCAGATAAGTACCTAAATAGTTTTGATAAGTGCACCTTACAATAGCATCTTATATTTATGAATGCTGTAATTAATCAGGAATATCATAGAAAAAGAATTTTGTGATTTTTGTAGAGTGTGTGTAAACTAACTAACAAGAATGTCAACATTAAAAGAATGCATAGAAGCAGGTAAAGACCTAGGATTTAGTGGTGATAAATTAGAACAGTGGGCAGAGAAAAAGTACAGAGAACATACAGATAGGGTAACAGCAATTGAAAAGGAGGAAAGAGATAGGAAAGCAGCAATTGAAAAGGAGGAAAGAGATAGGAAAGTAGCAAATGAAAGAGAGGAACGAGCACAGGAACGGCAGCATCAAAAAGATCTAGCAGAATTAGCTGAGGCAAATAAACTAAAACAACTAGAGCTGGTTGAAGCCACGAAATTAAAAGAATAAGAACTGACTGAAGCCACCAAATTAAAAGAGCTAGCTCTAAAAGAAAAACAACTTGAGATTGAGGCACAAACCCAGTTGAAGATGAAAGAGCTGGAAATCGAATCTCACGTACAGATAGCAACAACTAAGTTGAAGAATAAAGAAGAAGAGAATAAGTTAAACAAGTACAAAGGGGTAGTCAAACCCTTCTGCCAAGGAGACTCAATTTCTGCCTGGACCGAGAATGTGGAATTCCAGTTAAATGTCAGGAAATTCCACGAGAACATTGGGCGATGATTTACATGAAAAACCTCTCTGGGGAGCCCTTGAAAGTAATAAAATCTATTCCCCAGGAGCTGAGAAATAATTATGAGTACATCCATGAACGCATTATGCAACATTTTTTGCTAGACGCCCCAGGTTACCAAATTCAGTTTGCTAAATTAAGACCTAAACATAACGAAACATTCATTGATTATGTTTCTAACGTACAAAGTTTATACAGTAAGTGGCTGAACGCTGCAAAGGTAAATAAAAGCTATGAAAAGCTCAGGGACTTGATGATAATGGACAAAATTATCTCAACTGTCCCAACTCCCTTTGCCAAATTTTTACAGCAAGCTGATGTAGAGTCGTTAGAACAGCTAGAGAAACGGGGGTCAGCATATTTTTCTTCCAATAGGGACATATTCAAATCTACCATAGAAGAGAGTGAGATAGTGGCGTTTGCAAAACGTAAACCCCAAAAACCATTTAAAATGAGAGAGAAACAAAAAACAAAGCCACCTCAAGGTCCATATTGCCATCTTTTTCATGATCAGTTTGCGATGTGTGACAAAAACCCAGGTTATCCATCTCACCTGGAGATGATGATAAAAAAAAAACAAGAGAATAAAAGAAACACATATAGACGAGCAGTCAAATGATTCTTTTGCCGATCTTTTGGTCATTATAGTTCTAGATGTGTTGGACGTCAGAGATTGAGAGCTAGTAATGCTGTACTTGTCGATACTTCATCTGAGAGTGGAAGCGAGTATGAAAGTGAGAATGAGGAAATATTACCATACGGAGAGAATGTGGTAGCTGCAAGTGATGTACTAAATTTTGATAGATGTGTAACCTCTATCTATTGTATCTTGTTCAGAGGCGCAGAATAATGACTTGTTCTGGTATGTCCATAACGTGGTAGTCTTCTTGCGCAGGGTTTGGTGGTTTTCTGATTTTATCATTATTTTTCTTTTGGTGGTATGTAACGCGCACATCAGGCTGTTCTTCTTTGGCTTCTTCCTTAGCCAGTTGATCAGCTCTGTCGTTTCCGGGTACTCCACAGTGGGATGGTATCCACTGTATGATGACCTTATGCTGACTGCTAGTATTTAGTACTGGCAATTCCCCAGACAAGATCGCCTCGAGTACTGGTTTTGCATCTGTCAATAGCACCACAGGTTGTGTACCATTGCTGGTATTTAGTAATTTCTCTTTTGCTATCTTGATTGCCTCAATTTTAGCATCATAGTTATGGCAGTACTTTCCTGTCTGTACCCTGGATGTGTCCCTAGTATTATTTAAGTATTCTACGTACACTCCCGCTCCTCCATTTTGAACAGCATTTTGTGCTGACCCATCGGTGTAGACTTGGATCCAGAGGTTCTGTGGGTATTCTTCATCAAGGAAGCTGGGAGTGGCTGTTCTGCGTTGCACACTGTTCTGTTCTTTCTTGTCAAATATTCCTCTCACTTTTGTCTGAATTTGTAATGATAGTCTATGTTCATCTTTCCATGGAGTTTGCTCTGGAATAGTTGTTAGAGGGATACAGACCAGGGATACCTACCTGAGACATATCGGTGATTTCTCTGCAGAGTCGTTTGGTCTGGTGGATAAATCTACTTCTTTTCAACCGCCCCATGGTTAGGTTTTCAAATCCGTTCTTCAAAAATGGCCTGGCAAGCTGAGGAACTTTTCCGCTTATATTAGCGTTTTCGAATCTCTGCGCTCTCTCAGTGCTTGTGTCCTCCCCATCTTCTCCATTTCCACTAAAGGGGTTGATCTCATTCCTCTTGTGGTGACTCTAAGTGCTTGATTTTGCACCTTGTCCAGCTCTTGTAGTGTGGTTTTTTATGCCGAACACCACGTAATTGAACCGTATTCCAGATGTGGTCGTATGCTCTGTTGATAAACTTCGCTAAGTATTTTCCCATTGGCTCCCCATGTGGTTCCACTTAGCTTTCTCAGAATGGCTATTTTCCTTCTGGCTTTTGCTACTGCTTTTGTTGATGTGCTTTCTCCATTTCAGCCTGCCATCAAATGTTACACTGAGGTATGTTGGTTCTTTATCATCTCTTAGGTGTGTTCCATTTATCTGGATGATCCCTGCCTTTTGTTTTGGAGAAAGTGTAAATAGAGTGGTGCTGCACTTGTCAGTGTTTATGCTGACACACCATCTGTTTGCCAATGCAACAAATGTATCTACGGCCCTTTGTAGCAATCTGGTGGCCACTGATGCATGTTCATGTGTGCTCCATAAAACCATGTCATCGGCGTACATTGCCGCTTTAATTCCATGCGGTAGATTAGCAACAAGATCATTGATGAAGATTAGAAAATGTCTGGGTGACAAGACTCCGCCCTGGGGAACAACGTGACGCAGTAGTACTTTCTTGCTCTTGAGTCCGTCTATCTGTACTCGGGCTCTTCTGTTGTGCAAGTATGCTTTCACCAATTTGTACATGATTCTATTGACTTTGCAGTTTCTCAATGTCTTTATCAGACCTTCTTTCCAGACTTTGTCAAAGGCTTTCTTCAGATCTATCCATGCCACAAGCACCAGCTTATTCTATTGGAATGCATCCTCAATTTCTTGAAAGATGTAGGTTGTCTGATCTTCCGTAGAGTAGCACTGCCTAAAGCCTGCCTGCTGTGGCACAAGGATGTTTTTACTTTCAATGTACCACTGCAGTCTGTTATTGATGATGCGCTCCAGTGTTTTGCAGAGACAATTGGTGAGGCTAACTGGTCTGTAGCTAGAGGCAATGGAACTATCTTTCCCTGATTTTAGGAGGGGTATCATGATTGCTTCTCTCCAGGCTTGTGGAACACTGCTTAAGGTCCAGCTGTTATTGAAGATCTGTAACAGCTGTGCTTTGGCCTATGTTCCTAGGTTCCTGATCATTTCATTGGAGATACCATTAGCTCCTGGTGACTTTCTCATTTTCAGTTTTAATATGGCTAGCTCCAGTTCGCTGATTGTGATGGGAGCCTCCAAGACCCCATGTACTATTTCCTTCTGTCCTGTGTGTTGCCGTTTCTCTCGAATCTCTTGTTATTTCTCTGGACTAATTTTGATATTGTTATCTTGTGCGAATGAGTCCGCAAAATGGTCAACTGCTTGCTTTCTTCTTACGATGTTTCCATCTTTATGTAGTGCACTTTTTGAGTTTTTCCCTGTGCCCTCATCGTTAAGTTGTTTTATTAGTTTCCAAAATTTCCTTGTGTCTCTTTCAAAGTTCAGAGACGTCGTTTTCACCTGCCAGCTTTTTCGTCTAGCCTGCAGCTTGGCCCTTTGAAATTTGGCTTTTGTGTGCTGGAATTTATTGTGGTGCTCTTGGCTGTGTGTGGCCTCTGCTTGCTTTCTACACACTTCCACATCATTATGCAACTGTTCCAGTTCACTACTCCAGTGGGGTTTATATTGTTTACGGGCTCCTCTTGGTACTGTTTCTCGCGCTGCCTGTAGTATACATTTCCCAATCTCTTCAACTACTTTATTTATGTCTTTCTCGGTGTTCAGGTTTCTAACCAGTATGCTGATGCGATGCTTGTACATTGCCCAGTCTACTTTCTTCTAGTTCCATCTCGAGAGGGTGCTGCTTTCATTTATGGGCTGATTTTCTTAGTTAGAAAGACTGGCCGATGGTCACTGCCACAAAGTTGTTTCCCAACAATTCGTGTAATGTTCCACTCCAGGTCTGGTGAATGAAAAGCCAGGTCAGGTGTAGTTTTAGGGTGCCATGATCTCGAGTAGAAAGTATGTTGGTCGGACGGCTTGTTAATCAAGATTAATCTATTCTCATCCTGCCAGTCTTGCTGTCTCTCTCCGCTCTGGTCCATGTTATCATAGCCCCAGCTGTGCGAGTGGCCGTTGAAATCGCCACACACAATCATTTTTTCTTTTCTTTTAATGGTAGTGTGTCCAGTGCCTGTGGGCGGTCACTTGGACAGTAGTAATTGATCAAATGTAGGTCTGTATTGCCTGTCTTAAGTTTAAGTGTCTGATACTCAGCCCCTTCCGTGTAGACTTCGATTTGGGAAGCAGTGATGTTGTTTTTTGCAAGGGTCAGTATCCCACCTTTTCGCATGTCCTTTCGGTCAGATCTGTAATACTGGTAGCCTCTCATTTTGAAGGCTATATTTTCGTTGGGGTGAGATTTTTGCAAGCAACATACACTTACTTTTTCTTGGTCCAGGATGTTTTCTATTTTGTTGTTGTTGCTGACTCCCTCCGCATTCCAGTGCATTATTTTAAGTCTTTGTTTAGTATGGCCAGCCGTTCTATTCTCAGGTCCCCTGGCTCCACAGGACATCTGAGAAGGACCTCCAGTAGTTGTGGTTGGATCCTTTCGAGACATAGGGCCCGGCACGCAACCTGCCTGGGGGTCCAAAGCAGGGCGAGCACCATAACATTTAGCAGTAGTCGACATATTCCATTTTGCGCAATTGCGTGGCATCCTGATTGCTGTGCTGCGCCTCCTGGCTGGTATCCTCCGGCTTAAGCACCTTTCCTTTGCTAGAGGAGACTGTGGTCTCACTCGAGTTTAGATGTGTACGTGCACACACACGTGTCTGAGCATGCATGTACCGGCATAATCTTCTAGAGCATACTGGTTATTTTTCGGCGCCAGAAACTCGCTATCGCCCCTTCTCCTGTTAGTTAAAAAAGTTCCGCCACGTGAAGGCCAGGAGTTGGACTTTTGCTGCAGAGGTTATGTATTCACGAGCCATTGGGGTATTTAAGCAAGGTTGGGCGCTCACCCCAACACTGCACCCCGGCTACATACAGCAACATTTGGAACCTATGTTAAGATATAAGTTGTAATTTTCACTATTCTTTTGGGTTGGGGTTATTAAGTTTTCTATACCATTCTGTGATGTGGATAGCAATACAGTATCATCAGTATATCAATCTCCGGTATTTCATGACCACCGATATTTAAGGCATCATACTGCTCCCTGGTTACATCATCTCTGACATTTCACATTAAATTATCGGCGTACAGGTGAAACAAATAGGGTGGCAGCACACACCCCTCACTGACGACTTGCTTGATGTTAAACCAGTCCGATGTCTCCCCATCTTTTCTAATCGCTGTTCGTTGGTACAGATCGAGCATTTTTATGAGTTGTATTACATGTGATGGAAAGCCCATATTCCTCATGATTTCTCAACATTTCTGATGTTGTACACAGTCAATTGCCTTTAAATAATCCACAAAACATGAGAATAGGTTTACATTGTATTCTCTGCACTTCTCTATTATTAAACACATGTTGAGTATGTGATAGCTTGTTCCTCTTCTTTGTCTAAATCCAGTTTGAACCACGTTAATTTCTTCTTCCATTTTCTTACGAAGTCTTCCCATTATGATTTTTAGTAGAATTTTACTTGCATGACTGATCAGGGCAACACTTCGTTAGTTGGTGCATAATTTCAGGTTACCCCCCCCCCCCCCCCCCCACCTTTTTTTACGGTATTGGAATGAAGATATTTCTCTTCCAATCTTTTGGCCATATACTATATTTCCATATCTTTTTACATAACGCGTGATAGATTTGTATGGTTTCTCCCCTTCCCGCTTTAATTAGTTCAGCTGGTATCTCATCACATCCAGGTGATTTACCATTCTTCGGGTTCATTATTTCCCATGCAATATCATCTAATTAGGGTTCAGGTTCTGTCTCTGCTGCCAATGGCTCATGTATCTCATTCATATCCTCACTGTCATTCAAATCATGCATTCCACTGCAGTATTCCTGCCATCTTTCTAGAATTTGTCTAGATTCTGTTAAGGTATTTCTCAAATTGTGACACATAAAATTGCATTGAAGTTGAACATTTCTTGTCAATAACTTCATTTCCTTGAACATTTCGTAATCTCTTCCAGTCTTATGATATTGCTCTATTTTTGTACAACAATCTTGTATATATTTGTTTTTATCCTTTGATAAGTTCTTTCTTATTAAAAAAAATGTTTTGCATATCCTTTACAGGACATCGCTGTCAACATCAGCATCTTTCAGCTGTATGTTGATTTCTTGGCAAGATTACGCTCAGTAGTATGCCATTGCTTTCTGAGCGGCCGGCTCATTATCCCGCAAGTCACGAGCGCGGGTCGAACCGCTTCCAGTTCTCGCCTCGCTGCGGGACCCTGCGTGGATAAACGGGATTACGGAGAAAGTGGTGTAACCCCTCAGCCAGAGAGACCGGCTTCTTTCTTATTACTCATGTTAAACATTTATACTTCATCGTGCTGTTATCGGATTCAACTCCTTTCTGTTTCAGTTCCCTTAATTGTTTTACTAATGTTAACGTGTCTGTTGCAATCCATGGCTTATGCAGTTGATAAATGATCGTTCAAATATTTGGATTACCATGCAGTTGATAACTGCTCATTCAAATATTAGAATAATCATGCAGTTGATAACACAAAACTACAAAAATACAGAATAACGAAGACACAAACAATAGATTGCACGATTTATTGCCTGGCATAGTTCGCTGCATATCGTCAGGTACATACTGCAGAATTCACACAACATACAGTAACATGACTAGATAAATCCTTCAAGCTGAAATATACACATGTTCGCACGGTAATGTCAATTGTCAATTGTCAATCCTAGATATTCTAATGAGACGTAGAGCAGACGGCACAATTCAAAGATCGGTGTACCGCAAAGAAACATGGACTGGCCAATACTTAGATTTTCAGAGTTTCTTACACCTGTCTAGTACAAACGGGGCTTAGTACGGACCCTGTTTGGTCGTGCTAGGAAGATATGCACCCAGGACACACTTACAGAGGAATTTGAAACTCTGAAGAATGCCTTAAACCTGAATTGGTACTCCACATGATTTATAAAGTGCCACTGCCAACAGTCCAAACAAAAACCAGACGAAACCACAGTCCCTAAACTCAAGGTATTTATCCATCTTACCTTTCGAGGGAATGACGTAATGCAACGTCTGCAGGACCGGCCCATTACAGCAGTCGGCCGAACATTCTGCACTGCAACTCCAGTTATTAGGTACAGAACCACACCTATTCCAACACCAGCTGTTAAAGAACCTATCGCTTTGTACGCCACATCTAATTGTATTTACCAATTTACATGCAGGTGCCAGTCTACCTACATCGGCAGAACAGAGCGACAGTTACACAGTAGGGTTGCTGAACACATTCCTAATTGGATTAACAAGATACTACATACAGGCGATGTGAGCCTATGTAGTCCGACACACCGGAACATTCCCGCTTCATCGATCGCTAGGCATGTGCTGGATAGCGGCCATGTGGTTCAGAGAGACAGTGCCTTGTGTTCAACACACAAAATAGTCGCTTGTTAAAGTTTGCAGAAGCCATAATAATTAACTTACATAAGCCAGCCTTATGCAAACATAAAGACATGTTAGTCAGTTTAAAATTACCGTGGTAGACAATTTACATTACTGTGCGAACATGTGTATATTTCAGCTTGAAGGATTTATATAGTCATTTTACTTTATCTTGTGTGAATTCACAGTATGTACCTGATGCAGCGAAATATGTCAGGCAATAAATCGTGCAATCTATTGTATGTGTCTTCGTTATTCAAATTCACCTCGGGAACACATTGTTTTAAAATTTTGGGTGCCAAACATTTTACACCTGATTTTGCATACCTGAGGCCTTCTAAATCCAAACATCACATGAATTTGTCTGTAGCGACTCTAGTTTTTGGGATACAGGCATTTGTGTATTTAATCAATATTATTGCAATATTTTCTATATAAGACCTGGAAAAACTATTGCTATTTAGTCCTTTATAAAATTTGGAATTCCAATGGTTTGGAGAGAGCCCAAGAACCACAATGATAACTGTTATTTCTGTGTTGTCAATTTAATACCTAGGGGCATTTATAACATCCGATGGAAGATGTACAACAGAGATAAAGAGTAGAATAGGGTAGACAAAAGCCGCATTTCAGAAAATGAAGAGTATCTTAATGAATAAGTCACTATCAATGAATGTAAGAAAGAGAGTGCTAAAATGATCCATAGAACCGGTTTTACTATATGGCAGTGAATCTTGGAATATATATGAACAAATTAGGAAGAACTTAGAAGCAACAGAGGTATAGTATTTGAGACAAATGTTGCGAATTCTTTGGACTGCCAGAGTAAATAGCAACGAATGCCTGAAAGAGGCTAATGAAACTAGAACATTATATATAGTAAGAAAGAGATAAACAGCTTTCTTTGGTCATGTGATGAGAAAAGATATATTGGAGAACATCGTGACGACTGGAAAGATCGAGGGGAAGAGAGGCAGAGACAGACCAAGAGAAATGATGCTGGATGGATTGAGACAGTGGATGGAGGTATATCCTTATCAGAGTTGGTCCAGAACACCAGGGATCGCGATCTGTGGAGAGCCATGAACGCCTACGCCAGCTGGCAGGGCACTTGATGATGATGATGATGATGTCAATTTAAGGGAATTAACCGGGAAAAATCACAGAAAATGGAAATATCCAGATTTAGATTCTGCTAGACGACCTGTTCCACACGGAGATGACATACCAATTCCAATTTTTAGTCAGATTTCGGATTCGCTGCTAAAAGACGAAACAGCAGTGGCATGTTGAACGACAAGTGAATAAAGATAGTGATTTTCATGATGATTTTCCAGCTGTTCAACGCTTCGACCAGCGTGAGCTGAATGATCTAATCCAAGATCTATATCTCTCGAAGGAATTTTCAGAACCTTTGGCTTCAAGATTGAAAGAAAGAAAAAAGTACTGACTGCTGAAACAAAGGTTACATTTTATCGCAGAAAAGAAGCAAGGTTTTCTTCCATTCATTTGTAAAGAAAACAACCTTGTGTTTTGTACTAATGTAGGAGGTCTTGTAAACGAACTGGGTGTAAGATATACACCAGAAGAGTGACGACTTCTCATTCATTATCATCATCATCATCATCTTCCACTTCTGCCGTCAAGCATCGTTGGGAGGAATAATTTGCGTTCCAGCGCCCGGTGGGCGGCACTGGATACTGTCATTCCGTGTGGTTATACAATGTCTTTGATGTCGTCAATCCAGTTTCTTTTTGGACGTCCTCGTGGTCTCGTCGCAGATGATCTTTGATGTAGGGCAGTGATGTTAGTTGTTGGTGTTGCATTCTAACGACATGGCCAAACCATTTGATCTTCTGTCTTTCAATAAATGTGGCACAAGATGTTGATACCACAGTCTGTCTGATAATAGCATTTCTTACTCGGTCTCCGATTGTTAAGTTGGCAGCTCTCCTCAGGCATCTCATTTCGCAGATGTTGACTTTGCGAAAGTGTAATTTGGATAAAGTCCAAGTTTGAGATTGACAGCTCTAAAAGAAGTTTGAAATGTGCTCTCTTACACAATGATAACAAATACGGCTCAATTCCAATTGCCCATTCGACTACAATGAAAGCGGAGTATGCTACAATAAGCACAGTTCTGAAAAAAATGAAGTATTTAGAACATAACTGGATGGTTTGTGTAGATCTTAAAATGATGAACGTCTAGTTTTGGCACCAAATATCCATGCTTTATATCAGGGGTGATCAAACATTTTTCACGGCTGGCCGGATAAATGACAAAATTATGAGCGCGGGTCGCATACTCATTCTGTACAACACTAACGGCAGTCTCCGTGGCAAAGGTCTTACGGACGATGTTCGTAATCCCATATACCCGCGTTCGAAACACAGCTGCGCGCGATTTGTCAGCAGACCGCGTTGCGCTGGTTTTTTTTTTACGCTATGGTATGTGTGTCGGTCGTTCAGAAAGCAATGGCAAACTACTGAACGTAAACTTTCCAAGACATCAACAGCCGCAAAGAATGCTGGCGTTGACTGCAAACGTCCTGTAAAGGATATGCAACTAACTTTAACAATACTTGCAAGCCAGATCGAAAGCTCTGGGAAAAAAGACGAAGTTAATCTTGTGTGAGTGGCGTGCAGTGCACAGACAACAAAGACAACTAACATATTTATTTACTAAAAACAAAAAAGTTATCAAAGAAGGCAACGTTAGCAAAAAAGACAGTTACATCAGACATGGCGTGCACATATCCGAATCTCACAAACTAAGCAGCAAAAAAGGTTAGTGAGATTTGTGAAAATGATATTTCGCTTTCATGATATCGTCAATATTTGGTCTGGAAGTGCTGCATCCAATCAAGAGAATTGCTTTAAAATGTTCAAATGTTCGATGTGTTGACTTCACATACTTTATTTTTGAAAATGTTTTTGCTCACAGAAATAAGTTGTTCCAAACACTGATGCCATACCAGTGGCAAATTTCTTCAGTTTCGGAAACTCAACATCAGGTAAGCAGTGGTAAAATTCAACAAGCTTTCCTTCTCTGTGCTTCTCTTTCAACAAGTCAGTTGCTTGCAAATAAATGAGCTCCAACTGTAGTTCAACTGGCACATCATCAAGGTTACAATCAAACGGAACAGAAGAATGTCACTCTCAAGTATGTGAAGATCTGAAAACTCAACCCAAAAATGCTTCTTCGAGTCATGAATAATTATTTTCGGAAAATCTAGATTGGCATCTTCGGTGATTGTAGCGCAAAACTCTTTGAAACAGTGAAAATGAGGACAGTTTTCTCCTTCCAGTTGTGCTACAAACAATTACAGCTTTCTCTGAAATCCTTTGATGATTATGTAGATATCACAAACAAGGTTATCCTCTCCTTGAAGTTTCAAATTCAGTTCATTCATGTGGGGTGAGATATCGACCAAAAATGACAACTTTGAAAGAAAGGTAGGATCTGACAGCTGTGGATCAGCTCTATCTTTTTCAGGGAGAAAAACATCTATTTCGTTTCGGAGCTTGTAAAAAAGAAATAGAACTTCGTGTCGGAGCTTGTAATAACTAAATAGGCCCTTTCCGCAGCTGAGCCATCTCACTGATGCGTTATAAAGCAAGTCACAGAATTCAGAATCAATTTCTTCAAGAAAAGCCCGGAACTAACGGTGATTGAATGCATGTCCCCGAATGAAGTTCACAGCAGAAACGACTGGTTTCAGTACATAAGAAATATCTAAGTCTTTCCCACAGAGTGCTTGCTAATGTATGATTTGCAAATCTTCCAGCTGAGTCCTGATCTGCCCCATCAGACCCTTCCTCACTCCAATCATGTTTTTCCTCCATCAACTGTAACACCTTGAAGCTGATTCTATTGAAGGTTATTGTCTTGCAGAACTTCTTGCACATCCATGAAAATGTCTTTTCTAGTTGTTGTTCCACGCATGCTGCAGACGGATGTCAATTCTTCCACTATCTGAAAGTCCAAATTGAAACCACGAATAAACACGAGAAGTTGTGCCGTATCGATAGATCAGTAGACTCGTCCAGCGTTAGAGAATGCCACAACAAGTTCCTAGTTTCCTAGCGTATCAGTAGCACTATGTTCTCTCCGAGTTCTTCTGTTCTTCGCACACCTGAACTTGCCGAAAGGTTGATAGTTCCAAACAAATCGTCTTTCTCGGGACACAAGTCATTTTCTGCTTCCATCATAGACTCTTTGATGTAATTACCATCAGTAAACGATTTTCCTTGTTCTGCCATCTTATACATTTATTTTGTAACTTGTACGAGCGACCGATTCGTTTTCAGCAAACTTTCTCGTGAAGATATTTCTTTGTGTTTCTAAACCACGTTTCATGGACTCATATTTCTCAGAGCGTAACTTTCCAGAAAACTTTGAATATGTTGACAGATGTTTTGTTTCATAGTGACGCCGAAGATTGTACTCTTTCAAAGCGGCTACACTTTCGCTGCATATTATGCAACTGGTTTTCTGGTCCTTTGTTTCCACAAAGACGTACTTTACTCCCCATTTTTCATTGAAAACGCGACACCGGCGTCCATGTTTCTTTTCTTAGTAGCCATAATGAAAGGTGTAATAAACGGGATCTAAAAATGAAAAAGACATTGAATTAGAAACATAATTAAAATGTTATTGAAACACAAGAAAAGCAGAGGACTAGGGGTCATTGGTGAAACTATGGCTCACCAAAGGTATATATAAAGTTTATAGGTACCTTTGGTAATAGAATATATCTCATAATAAGGTTTGCAAAATATATAAATAGGGTGGGCCTAAATAAACAGACTAGAGCAGAGTTTTTCAACCCGAGTTCCGCGAGTGGCAGCCAGGGGTTCTGCCGAAACAGTCCGAAATCGCCTCAATGCAACATTTCTGCCCATCTCGTTTATTACATAAAGTAGGTCAGACACTTGGATCATCGCACAGAGTTCCTTGTGCAACGTAAACATTTGCGTAAGGATCTGCTCCAGCAGAAAGGATGACAAATACTGGCCTAGAGACCAGCTCGATTAACACCTTGACCTGAGAATTTTTCAGAACTAGGGATAATATTTTCATTATAACACGAGGCTTCCATGGCATTTGATGCTATGTTTGCTACTTTATTGCCTCTATTCATACTTGTAGTTCAATTACTTATCAATGTCAAACAAAGAAATCCTTGTTACATACCTTTAAAATGGATGACTGGCAAAAAGAAGTAAATGTGCTGAGAGCCGGACGCATCTGAGTGAGGAAAAGATGCGCGCGCGCGCGTGTGTGTGTGTGTGTGTGTGTGTGTGTGTGTGTGTTTCCGTGAAAACCATGGTAACGCCAGAGCGTAGGCGGCGCTATTACGAGCCGGGGAACGACTTGGGATGGCGCGAAATAAGCAAACATTACAATAAACAAGAAAATATTTTTCGTCTTCTTCTTCTTCTTCTTCTTCTTCTTCGTCTTCTTCTTCTTCTTCGTCTTCTTCTTCTTCTTCTTCTTCTTCTTCTTCTTCTTCTTCTTCTTCTTCAGCATTCGGAGCCATTGAGGTTCTTTGCTGCAGATACAAGCCGTCTCCATTCGTCTCTCTGATTGACCTTCTCTTGCCAGTTGCTGATTCCAAATGCTTGTAGGTCTGTATGTATATCATCTCTCCACCGTCTTCTTGGTCTACCTCGGGGTCTACGGTCATTTATTTCCTGAATGTAAGCGAGTTTTGTTTCCCTATTATCTTCCATTCTTTCTATGTGTCTCAGCCATTGCAGTCTATTATCCTTTATGATACCAGTGATTAGCGGGGGCTTAAACAGATCATAAATGTCTTTGTTGCTTCTTCTTTTCCACTCTCCACTTTGTGTATCCCTAATGGGCCCAAAGATGCATCTTAAGACTTTGTTCTCAAATGTTTATAACAAGGTTTCGTCTCCTTTAGTTGTACTCCAGGTTTCAGAGCCATACAGCACAACTGGTCTGATCAGTGTTTTTTATATTGTGATCATGGTGTTACGAGATAGCGCATTTGATTTTAGCATAGTGCTAGTATTGTAGTGTATAGTATATCTTATTTCCAGAGTTGATTCTAGCTTGTATTTCTTCCCTTATTATGTTGGAGCAGTTGAAGATTGTACCCAGGTATTTGTATGTTTCCGTTCTTTTAATGGTCATATTATTTGTATGTGGCCAGAGTTTTTAGCCATTCCTTCTATTGGAATTACCATATATTCTGTCTTATCTTGGTTGATAACCAACCCCATTTGTTGAGCTTTTTCCTTTAAGTGAGTCAATATTTCCAAAGTCTTTTTGTTCATTTTCTCCTATAATATCTATATCATCTGCATAACCAAGTAATCTGGTTGTGTTCTCCCAATAGCACATTCCTCCTTTACCTTCCTTAACACTTTCTCTAGAGCCAGATTGAAAATGAGCGACGATAGTGCATCACCCAGTTTCAAGCCAGATGTTATTTGGAAAGGCCTGATTTCCTGCCGTTATATGTTACTATATTATAAGTATCTGCCATGCATAGTCTGGTCATGTTGATTAACTTCCTTGGTTTTCCAAATTCCTGCATAGCATTCCATAGACTATTCCTATGGACACTATAATAAGCCTTTTTAAAATCCACAAAAATGTTATGGAGATCTCTTTTATATTCCCAATCTTCTCGGCTATTTGTCGTAAGATAAATATCTGATCTATTGTTGATCTGTTTTGTCTAAAACCCGCTTGGTAGTCACCTAATATGTCTTCTGAATATGGTTTTAGTCTATTTAGTAATACCACGGATAGTATCTAATAGCTTGTGGACAGTAGTGATATTCCTCTATAATTTTCATATTGAAACTTGACTCATTTCTTAAAGATATGTATCTATAATGACTCTTTCCAGTCATGAGGTAAATCTTCGGTCCTCCAGATGTTTATTATTAGTTCGTATAGCTTTAGATATAATGCATGACCACCTGCCTTTATAAATTCAGCAGCAATTCCATCAGCCCCAGTTGCCTTATTGTTTTTAAGTCGTGTTATTACATATAGGATTTCTTCAAAAGCAGGTTCTTAAATTTGTGGTTCTCGTGTTAGAACCTCTTCCTGTGGGAAAGTGTTACTTGGAGCTTCACAATTTAGTAATTCAACAAAGTATTCTTTCTATGTGTTACACATTTCCTCATTGGTATTTATCGTATTCCCATGTTTTTCTTTTAAACCATATGTGTTGTGCTGGTGCCCTCGTTTCATCGACTTCAGTTCTTTAAAAAACTTTCTGCGTTCGTTTTTCTGGTGACTAGTTTCCATATCTTTGATTATATTGCTCATATATTCTCGCTTTTGCTGCCTAACTATTTTTGTAGCCTCTTTACATTCAGTTCTATATTTCTCTAGAAGAAAATCCACATATAATAATTTATAATTGAAAATAATAAATTTAGGACACATAGCAGCCAGGAGGTCTCCTCGCTTGTGAAGATCGCCTATTATTCTAAACATAATATTTACATTTAAATTATATCACAACGTCTCGGGTTCCATACGTTATATCAAGCAAGTTCGAGCACCGTAGGCGGATTGGATGAAATAACGTCGCGGGCAGGATCCGGCCCGCGGGCCGTAGTTTGGTGACCCCTGCTTTATATGTTTGTGGGATAGCAGGGCGAAAGGTACGCACTGGACAAAGAAATAGTATCCGTTGAGGGATGAATTTAAAGTTGGAGAAGAAAATATTGTCAACAAGCGTCTCATTGATCGAAAAAGAGTTAGACTGTCCACCATCTATCTATATATATATATAAAAGGCGATGTATGTATGTATGTATGTATGTATGTATGTATGTATGTATGTATGTATGTATGTATGTATGTATGTATGTATGTATGTATGTATGTATGTATGAAAGTATGTATGTATGTATGTGTGTGTATGTATGTATGTATGTATGTGTGTGTGTGTGTGTGTGTGTGTGTGTGTGTGTGTGTGTGTGTATGTATGTATGTATGTATGTATGTATGAATGTATGTATGTATGTATGTATGTATGTATGTATGTATGGATGGATGGATGGATGGATGGATGGATGCATGGATGCATGCATGCATGCATGTATGTATGTATGTATGTATGTATGTATGTATGTATGTATGTATGTATGTATGTATGTACGTATGTGCACATGTACGCATGTACGCATGTACGCATGTATGCATGTCAGTATGTCTGTCTGTCTGTCTGTCTGTCTGCCTGTCTGTGTGTCTGTCTGCCTGTCTGTGTATGTATGTATGTGTGTATGTGTGTATGTGTGTATGTTTTTATGTGTGTATGTGTGTATGTGTATGTGTGCGTGTGTGTGTGTGTGTGTGTGAGTGTGTGTGTGTGTGTGTGTGTGTGTCTGTGTCTGTGTGTTATTTATGCTTTTGCGAACGGTCGATCCGATTGAGATGAAATTTTCTACACGTGTTCATCTCATTCCGGTGCTGCCAACTGGCATAGTTTGTTAGTTTACAAACAGTTATTTACCTGATAAAATTTAATTGTGTAATTACATTTTAATTTATATATAGCGAGAGGACTTAACTTTTAAAAAAGTTATATCAAGGGACATAACTTTTAATAGCATTGCTATATATGTAAAAATTAAAATAATTGTTGCATATTTCTCAAATAGGTGGACCTTTTCTCTACAGTTATCTACAAACTTATGCGTTATAATAAATAATGATAAAATCTTTCAGGCGTTTTTAAAGTTTTCATAAAATTAATGCATCTATTTAAATAGTGAAAATTTTCTATCTCATCTTTTTATTTTTAATTCAACCACATTTAATTTTTTTTTTTTTACACACGCTGGGTATTTATGATTCCCATGTTAAACATTGCCTCAAAGAGTTACTTTTCATTTGTTTTTTTTGTTTTTCATGCTTTCATCTTCGTCCCGGGACATGCGGGAGTCGAGGGAAATGAACGAGCTGACAAACTGGCTGGCTCTGCACCCCCTGTAGATGGCCAGCCCATGGATCGTGCCGATGTTAATGTAGTCGCTTCATAAGAGATGTTGAATGAAAGAATGTATGAGAGGCAATAGAGAAGAAGAGCCGAATGTAGGACGGGCCTGCGTGCCCAATTCTTAACCCTTTGAAAATAAAGATTTTCGTTCGTTAAAAAAAAAAAAGCAATATATTGTTAGAGAAAGTTAGTTGCATATCCTTTGCAGTACTCTGCAGTCAACCAACCGCCCACCATTTATTGGCTGTTCGTGATATCTTGGTAAGTTTACTTTAGATAGATCTCTTCCAATCATATTTTCTACTATTAATCTATCTATTCTTCAATTCTATCTATATTTTTAACGGGAACGGGCCGAACATAGATAGATAGATAGATAGATAGATAGATAGATAGATAGATAGATAGGTAGGTAGGTAGGTAGGTAGGTAGGTAGGTAGGTAGATAGATAGATAGATAGATAGATAGATAGATAGATAGATAGATAGATCTATCGATCGATCGATGGATGGATGGATGGATGGATGGATGGATGGATGGATGGATAGAGAAGTAGGTAGGCAGGCAGGCAGGCAGGCAGGCAGGCAGATAGATAGATAGATATTTAGATAGATATTTAGATAGATAGATAGATAGATAGATAGATAGATAGATAGATAGATAGATAGATAGATAGATAGATAGATAGATAGATAGATAGATAGATAGATAGATAGATAGATAGATAGATAGATAGATAGATAGATAGATAGATAGATAGATAGATAGATAGATAGATAGATAGATAGATAGATAGATAGATAGATAGATAGATAGATAGATAGATAGATAGATAGATAGATAGATAGATAGATAGATAGATAGATAGATAGATAGATAGATAGATAGATAGATCCCCGCTAGGGACTTTGCGAAGCCGGGCCGGGTCAACTAGTTATAAATAAAGCTTGGCTTGATGAAGCAATTTGTTACAGGACTTAACAAATTACCTGGTTTAATTATTTATGCCGACATTTTTCGGAATTGAGCATAGAAAAACTGAAATCTGGCATTTTTGATGGATCTCACATTAGAAAGTTAATAAACGATCAAAATTTTATTGATTCGATGAACATAACAGAGTCCACAGCGTGGTCATCATTTGTTTTAGTTGTGTAAAACTTTCTGGGTAACTTTAAAGCAGACAATTATTCTAAATTAGTTGAAAACATGCTGTCAAGTTTTTGTTTGCTTGGATGCAACATGAGCATAAAATTGCACCAACTCCATAACCATTTACTTCTTTCCCCAGAATCTTGGCGACTTTAGTGATGAGCATGGTGAAGGATTTCACCAAGATATGAAAACCATGGACTCGTCGTCGTCGACGTCGTGCGTCACTGCGGGCGCTAACAAGTCAAGTCGCATTATCCTGTCAAGAAGCCTGATACGCGGGAAAATGTCACGTTGAAAGTCCAACAACGAGAAACACGCTGCGGCCAAAAGGTGCAGCGTGGGAGCCGACAGAAGAAGATGAACGTGGAGAGCCTACCTGCTAACTGCGTCAAAGAGCCTGATACCACAGCTATTACTGAAGCTACTACGAGGGAGAAGATTGACAGCCCAACACAGTCAAGAAGCAAGTCAGCAGAGAAGAAGGAGGAGAAAGACACCAGAGTCGGAAACACCGACTCAAAAACAGTCCGATGGGTCGCCAAGCGGATACCAGTGGAGCTGACAGACGAAGAAATCCTGAAGCAGCTACGAGAAGAGAATCTTCACATTCGATTCATGAAGGCGGAGCAGCTCCTCACCTACTCCAAGATACCTACAACCTTGGTGGTGGTGACGACAGAGGGCAGCGAAATGCCGACCACAGTATCATACAACAAGAGAATGCAGCAACCAGAGAGATTCATCCCAAGAATCACTCAATGTTCCAGATGTCAGAAGGCCGGCCACAGCAGAGCTACGTGTCGCAGTAAGACGGAAATCCGTTACTGTGCAGATCACCACGCCTTCAAGGAGTGTCCGCTGGCCAAGCTGGACACGGCATTCCGAGCCCCTAACAACAGAAGAAAGTGCGCCAACTGCCTGGGCAAGCATGGAGCAAGATACTTGGGCTGTCCGTACCTGTAACGACACAGAGACGTCTTGAAGACTGCTATCACCACAAGGACACCATACAACGAAGCAATGCGGAGGTGCGAGACAGCCATGGGTTGCTCACAAGCGGAAAGAGTCCATCTTCAAAGCCAAATAGACGAGCTAAAGAAGCAAATCAAGCTACTCCTAGCACCGCCACAAACCAGTGACAATGAAAAACTGCTTGTTGAAATGAAGGAGATACAGAAAAACATCAAACAAGAGATGGAGCGCATGACCGAGATGAAGAAGGAGAACGAAGAAATCCTACAAATGATCAAGACAGAAAGAGAATTACATAGAGCTGAAATTGAATTCTTTCAAAACAAACCAACAGAAGCCATACAAGAACTCACAGAGAAACCGCAAGATGAAAACCAAGAGACCGAGCCTGAACCGCAAGCGAAAGCCAGCAGCCCAACCACAACGCACAAGAGGGAAACAATATCCCGTCGGATCTCTGAAGGAGGCACAGAATACCCAGTTAGCAAGGAGGAACTCAAGCGCGAGGAATTCAGATGGCGCTGGGAAAAAAAAAAAAAAAGAAGCCTAAGAAACTCCGGGAGAAACCGATGGCATACCCAGTCTTACACTACGACTGTGAGAACTACTTCGAGTACTATACAGATGACGATAAAATCGTCCCATGGCTGACCACGGAGGAAGAAAACTTAAGGCAGCAGATACTCAAACGCGACAGTGAAAACAGGAGCAAGGAGGAAAATGAAAACGTCGAAAAGCTACTACAGAAAATACACAAAAAATGAGACAAAAAGACCAAATAAAAAGTCCTTATAAGGACTGCAGCCAGTCAAGCCAGACGAGCCAGGAGCCTACACAAACAAAGAAAACCACAAGAACAGACGAGCACAATGGATAGCCGCCGACCGATCCCCCAGCTGACGTCACAGACACAAACGCTACATTACCAGTCCGAGATAGGACTGACAAGACAAGAATTAGGGTGAATAAACCCACAAAAACCACGGCTCTCAACAGTAACTGACGCTGACGAAGCAGGTTAGACGAGACCGAATTTGGAATTTTTGTTTTTGGAATTGGAATTGTAATACCATGGACTTTGGGATGCCCACATGAGTGAAGATTGCTGTTGGACCTTTAAGCATGTCTGTTCGAGTATATCACATTCCAGGAAGTCCTCGAAAAGAAGCTTTGTATGTGTGCGTGCGTGCGTGCGTGCGTGTGTGTGTGTGTGTGTGTGTGTGTTGACTACAGGTTTAATAAAAATTCTAGTGAGAAAGTTTTAATACATATGTGATGTTTTATATAAAAGCAATAAATGCATAGTAATTGCATATAATATGAATGCAGATTACAGTCAAAATGCATCAGGTGGCACTTAACTCTAGATGTGTACATAACAATAGCCCTACTAAAAAGGTCACTCTTAGTTATCTCAAAAACTAGAGCTAATAGAAAAAACATCCGATTACAGTTTTGGAATCAATAACACAATATGAGGCAAAAACAGCTATAAAATTTACGGCACCAAAATATGTGTAGACCGGTGCAATTGATCATTCAAATATTAGGATAGTTAATCGACAGTTTGTCCTTACTGCACATGAAACCATTCAGTTCATACGTGCTCTTATCCCCTCCTCAGTAACTGAATCGGCGTATAGCTAATGGTGTAGGGTAAAGAGAGAGGAATAGTACCTCACGGTGAGTGGCAGCCATATCCCAAGGGATAGACCAGGATCCTATTTGGTTCCCATCTCTTTACCTAGCTCATGTATGGCCCCACGAATACCGCTTGTGTACGGCGGTGGCCACACCACGGGCAACAGTCTTGGCTGACTGGCTAAACTACATGAGTGAAGTAGGGGTAATATCCTACTAAGGGAATTTCCATCCCTAGTACACAAAGACTGGGACGGTGGAGAAGAGGGGTGAATCTAAATAGATCGAAAGCGAAACAGCATGAGGCGTGTTTAGGACACGATAGTGAACATGGCTGACCATCGTGGAAAAGATTGGGACCTCACCATGTAATATCCCAAAGACAGCAATGGTAATTCAACAACAAGAAAAAAGCGATACAGGTACTTCTTGGCGCCCTGGAGATGAGCCTGTTGTAAATATTCACAGGGAAGAGACAACTCCTATAGTGAATAAGGAAGTGTGTAATGACGACTGCATCCCAAATTCTTTTGAAAGGGTGCATTCTGACAATGCCTACCTGAAAAGTAGAAAGAGAAGTCTGAGAATTGGTACGTGGAACGTACGCACCTTATATCAAGCAGGGAAGTTTTATAACCTTATTGCAGAGGCAAAAAAACATGACTTTGGATATCTTAGGCGTATCTGAAACAAGATGGACTGATACAAGTTATATAAGGAGAGAAGATTACGTATTCATTAATTCAGGAGGAGATTATCACGAGAGAGGAGTAAGAATTTTAGTAAAACGAGATTTAGAGAAAAATATTAGTGGATTCTGGATTCATAAAGATGGGATGATACTTCTCAAAATTAAGGCAAGACCGTTCAACATAGTAATTCTTTAGACATATTCTCCAACAGCTGGAAGAATACTATGAAGACCTACAACAAACACTGAAAGTTGTAAAATCATCAGAGGTCCTAATTGTTATGGGAGACATGAACGCAAAAGTCGGAAAAAATAAATATAAGCAGATAGAAGGGCCATATGGTATGGGAAACAAAAACGACAGAGGAGACCGGCTGATACAGTTCTGTGAAGAAAACAATCTTATTGTTTGCAACACATTTTTCCATCATAACCCTAGGAAACTGTATACATGGAAAAGCCCTGGAGATAGAACAAGAAACCAAACTGACTACATTATGATTAAAAATAGATTTAAAAACAATGTTAAAAATGCCAAAAAAATACCCTGGTACTGATATCAACTCTGACCATAATCCTGTAGTTTTAAAATTACAAATAAAACTTAAAAACCCAGGAATAAGGAAATCGAAGACACCTCAAGTAGATATATCGGCATTGAAACAACCAGAAATAAGACAACTATACATAGTTGAAGTCAAAAATAGATATGATGGGCTAATCATTGAAAGTATGGAACAATATCGACGTGAAAATCCCGAGGATAAAATTAATACAAAATGGGAGAGTATAAAAACCAGTACTCAGGCTGCAAATACCACCTTGTCAGTGAAGATTAATAAGAAAAAACAATTATGGATTACCGATGACATCTTGAGTAAAATGTCTCAAAGAAAGAAAGCAAAGAACACTCCAAAGTATATAGTAATAGATAGAGAAATACGTCACATGTGCAGAGTTGCCAAAGAAGAGTGGCTGCAGAAACAATGCAAAGAAATAGATCTGGAAATAAAACACAACTCGAAAGAATTACATGAACATATAACAAGATTTACAAAGAAGAAAAATAATATAACAGGAAACGATTGTATCAGAGGAAAAAATGGAGAAATTATAATTAATAACACTGACATAATAACAAGATGGACAGAGTACACAAAAGATTTATTCTCAGACAACAGCGTTAATAGACCAACATTGTATAATACTCAATATGGACCAAAAATATTAACGTTTGAAGTAGAAAAGGCTATTATAAAAGGTGAAAGAAGGAAAGGCTGCAAGTCCTGACAAGATAACAACAGAGATAATAAAATCCTTATCCAGCTTTGGCATTGAAACTATCACAGAATTATGTAATGATATATATAATACTGGGTACATCCCCAAGAACTTGAAAACATCCATTTTCATCACACTACCGAAGAAGCCAAGAGCTGTTGAGTGTGAGGATTACAGAACTATTAGCTTAATGAGCCACATAACTAAGACACTACTCAAGGTCATACAAGAAATAATTCAACATAAAATAGATGAGGAAGTAGCTGAAGAACAATTTGGAGTTCCGCAAAAACAGCGGCACCAGAGAAGCAATTATCTGTTTGAGGATGTTAATTGAAAAATATATAGAAGTTCAAAAAAGTATATATGTTTGTTTTATAGACTACAAGAAACTTTTGATAGAGTACAACATGAACGAATGATTACGTGCCTTCAAGATATAGGAGTAGACGGAAAGGACATCAGACTTATTAGTAACTTGTACTGGGAACAAATGGCGTCTATTAGATGCGGTAATAACTATTCGTCGCCTATAGAGATAAAAAGAGGAGTACGGCAGGGATGTGTACTGTCCCCAAGCCTCTTCAACCTATACACAGAAATAATTTTTAAACAAGATGAAATGCCTGGACTCAACATCAATGGAAGAATCATAAACAATCTTAGAAATGCTGACGATACCGTGTTACTAGCAGAAAGTGAGCAAGAGTTGCAAGACCTAGTGGAAGAAGTAAACAGGCACAGTGCAGAATGTGGCTTAGATATTAACATCCAAAATACAAAAACTATGATAATTAGCAGTGAAAAGGAAATGTAATCAATGAACATCACAGTAAACGGGCAGATACTAGAACAAGTAACAAGTTTCTCTTACCTTGGACATATAATAACAGATGAAGGCAGAAGTGAAATGGAAATCAAAAAGAGAATACAAATGGCCAAAAATGCTTTCAACAACATGAAATCAGCATTATCATCTAGAGAGATTAATAACGCATTAAAATTGAGACTTGTCAAATGCTACATATATTCAACACTACTGTATGGCGCGGAAGCCTGGGCATTGAACAAGCAACTAAAAAGTCGCATAGAAGCCCTGGAGATGTGGATATACAGACGAATATGTCGTATTTCATGGAAACAAAAACAATCAAATGTAGAGGTCCTAGAAAAACTAGGAATGAAGAGAGAGTTAATGAAAGAAATAAAGAGGAGACAAGTGAAATATTTTGGCCACGTTAAAAGACATGATACTCTTGTAAAAACCATACTGGAAGGCAAGGCTGAGGGCAAGCGAGCAAGAGGTAGGCAACGATACAAGTGGGAGGATAACATCAGGAGATGGACGAACATCAGCCTGACAGAATGTACAGTCAAGGCGAGAGACAGACAGTGTTGGAGATCCATTGCAGCCAACTTTCATTGCGGAGACGGTATCTGATTGATTGATTGATTGATTGATAGCAGCTGACAACTAAACAAAGCGTGAAGTGTGTGTGTGTGCAGTGTGTAATGTGATTATATTAAAGTGATTATATAAAGTATAATGTGATTATACAAAGTACAATGTAATTATACAAAGTATAATGTGATTATACAAAGTATAATATGATTGTGCAAAGTTCAGTGTGATTATAAAAAGTAAAATGTGATTACACAAAGTGTAATATGATTATACAAAAAGTAATGTCATTGTACACAGCGTAATGTGGGTGTACACAATGTAATGCCAATGTTTAAAGTGTAGAATTATTCAGCAGAATGTGATGATACCAAGTGCAGTGTTTATGCGCACGGTGTAATGCAAAGTACAAGCTCCACCGTGAATACATAACATGCGAATATACACAGTGCAATGCGAATGTACAAAGAGTCGTGTAATTGTACTTAGTGTATGTGTGGGTGGGGGGGGGCGATCATACTTACTCGCTGATGGCTCGGAGGGATTACTGGCAAAAACGAGTTTATATGTCAGGTGCGTCCGCCATGTGGTGCCTGGCGCGTGAGGTCGAATAGTGAAGGAAACCCTCCTTGGCATCTGTTGGCTGTTCCTGGACAAGCCGTGGAACAGGATGATGTGCTTCAGGGATTTGGAATTGATTTGAAAGAATGTGAGGCTGTCCTCCTCTGATGCGAAACCTCGCGTTGACACTTAGAAAAGAACAGAAAGTAACAATGACAAAATCGGTGAATCTGTTCATTGTGTATCACATGCTTATCATTACTGAAGAATCTAAAGAGATTAAAATAATTAAACAAAAACAGAAATTTCAATATTGCGCATATACGAGGGGAAGTCATTAAGTATATGAATTTTACTAATAACCGTGTTTTTTTTTTCACAACTGTGTGTGTGTGTGTGTGTGTGTGTGTGTGTGTGTGTGTGTGTTATTTCTCATAGTCCCTCTGCCTGACAACACGCATGGTCCACCTGTGCACTAGCTTGTTGGTGCCTTCTAGGAAAAAAGTTGTTTGGTGTGATCTTAAACTAATTTTGCTCCGCTTCCATTACTCCATTGTCATTTGCAAATCGCTGAGACCCCAGGTGTTCTTTTATGGACCCAGACAAGTCAAGTTCGTTGGCGCCAAGTCTGGACTGTATGTTGGATGTCTAATTTCAGAGCACGTAGTATATCCACTGTATGCGGTGCTGTATGAGGGCGGGCGTTCTTGTGCAGCAACAATACTGCTTTTGAGAGAAGTCCAATTTGAAATCTTTCTACCCATCCATACAATTCCTCTGGCTCAAACAATTGCCAAAGTGTCATTCTGCTATAAATATCACAAGGTTTCACACCCTCTGACCACTAAAAAAGAAGAAGGTGGAATAATATGAAATAAGATTGTGGTTGTCCATACTCTCCAACTACTTCACAGTACAATTTCAGTTACTCGATGACATTCCCCCGTACATGAGGACCCAGACAATTGCATGAAGAAAAGCTATTGATCCACCGTGGGCCCACTGCAAAATCCAGGGAAGGTCGTGTTAAAGTATCCGATAAAGCTTGATATTGGAGAACGTGACTTTTATTTAAGAATCCGCTACACATGAATTCTCAACCCCTACAGATTTTAGAATTCTGAAACATGAGTCACTACTATAGACACAACTTAAAGTAGATAGTTGCAATGCCATTCTCTCTCTGTTGTGCCACTTTGGCATGAGACATCTAATGTTTATATAAGTTATGAAATTGAATGTCTCTAGAAGCACTTAAATTAGTTTACGGGTTGCTTTTAAATGTATGTTCTAATAGTTAAGATTGTGGCGGCCCATGATCTATACAAGTATCGGATCTCTGAATGTACCTCTTAAGAAGGAAAACTGAATTGTGTGTCCTCTACCTAGACATTACAAAAACAATGCTCAAGAACAACTTTTCTGGGTATCAAGAAGTTTTTGAATATAGATACGTTTTTTGGGTATCAAGAAGATTTTGACGATCACTTCCGGTCCCCAGCATGGCGGTTAGGCATTGAACAGCTACTGTCTCTGGAGTATTTATCTTTGTGGCTGCGGTTTGCATTTCGCATTTTCCTCATGTTGAACTGGTAGTATATGGTTCCGTCGCCCTGCTACTGAATGAATGCGTGGCGCGACTCTGTGAGCTGTGATATTCACGTGGAATGCTTTTACATGTCCGAATTTGTTTGTACAGTGACCTGCATGTTCAGAACAATGGCTACCGGCTGTTGCTGAATTGACTGATTTGCCTTTTCTGTTCACGAGTGCATTTTTCAGGAGACTCCTGGGAGTCGGTGTTGGAGCTACGGAGTTCGTGCTTAATGCGACGCTTTCGGCGGGTCGCCCTGCGGTTAGAGACAGAGCCATGTGAGAAAACCCGGGTCAATGAGGTCTTTCTGGTGACTGCCGATTGCATCGACGATGAACTGTGGTTTTTGTGGAAGACTTTTGTGTTGGCATACTGGCAGTGCCATTATGCACAGTGTACCTGTGCGGGCTGTTGGATTGCCGAGACTCCTGTCTGTTCCACTTTTCACATTGGACAGTAAGGAGCATTTTGTGTGATATTCACTGACACAGGAACGGAGCATAATGGGGACGACCCGTTGCTGTGAAATTGGAACTGCGACTAACTAACTAACTAACTAACTAACTAACTAACTAACTAACTAACTAACTAAATAACTAACTAACTAACTATCTAACTATCTAACTAACTAACTAACTAACTAACTACGTCTTCTTCAATGGTAACACACTAGAAACAATTTCATCATAGTTCAAAATTTCAAAGCCTCCATCCATTTTGTCACATTCCAACTAATCTCTTACTTCTTCTGGCTTAATGTTTTCACTGTTTAGTCATACATTGTTGCACAATTACACAATGTCGTCAACACTAACAGTCTCAGTTCCTTCAGTTTCGTCAATAGGTTCAGGCTAGAGTTTATTCCACCGGTTTTTTTTTAATTTTTTTTAATTTTTTTTAAAGACGGTGACGGATAATAAACACTGACGGTTAAACGAGTAACAGTTTATCGAAGTTTTCACTGTAAATGTTATAGACGGTTTCTAGGAATATCTTGGATATAGAAAAGAACAAATGCATTCATATGGCAAAAGCTGAATATTGAACAATGTTGGCTACTAAAGACGATAAAACAAAGAAAATTTAAAAGTCTTGAAAGTTTGGTGAGCAATAATGGAAAGGTATATGCCCAGGAAGAGAGGAAGAGGAAGGCCAAAGAGAAATGGGTGCAGGGTGTGGCAGATGATCTCCAGATGGGTGTATCAGAAGCGGGACATCTTGCTTATGACCTATGAGTTTTCTGGAAGGTTGTTGTGGGAGCGGGTTCAGCAAAGGACATGCTACTGAACTAATCTTCTTCTTCTTCAGCGTTCCGAGCCATTGAGGTTCTTTGCTGCAAATACAATCCGTCTCCATTCGTCTCTCTGGTGGACCTTCTCTTGCCAGTCGTTGATTCCAAGTGCTTGTAGGTCTGTACATGTATTATCTCTCCACCGCCTTCTTGGTCTACCTCGGGGTCTACGGTCATTTATTTCCTGAGTGTAAAAGAGTTTTGTTTCCCTATTATCTTCCATTCTTTCTATATGCCCCAGCCATTGTAATCTATTAGCCTTCATGATACCAGTGATTAGCGGGGACTTAAATAGATCATAAATGTCTTTGTTGCTTCTTCTTTTCCACTCTCCACTTTGTGTATCCCTAATGGGTCCAAAGATGCGTCTTAAAATTTTGTTCTCAAAGGTTTGTAACAAGGCTTCGTCTCCTTTCGTTGTACTCCAGGTTTCAGAGCCATACAGCACAACTGGTCTGATCAGTGTTTTGTATATTGTGATTTTGGTGTTACGAGATAGCGCCTTTGATTTTAGTAGATGTTGTAGTGCATAGTATATCTTATTTCCAGAGTTGATTCTAGTTTGTATTTCTTCCCTTATGATGTTGGAGCAATTGAAGATTGTACCCAGGTATTTGTATGTTTCCGTTCTTTTAATGATCATATTATCTATTTGTATGTGGCCAGAGTTTCTAGCCATTCCGTCTCTTGAAATTACCATATATTCTGTCTTATCTTGGTTGATAACCAGCCCCATCTGTTGGGCTTTTTCCTTTAAGTGAGTCAATATTTCCAATGTCTTTTGTTCACTTTGCCCTATAATATCTATATCATCTGCATAACCAAGCAGCTTGGATGTTCCTCCAATATCACATTCCTCCTTTACCTTCCTTACAACTTTCTCTAGAGCCAGATTGAAGAGTAGCGGCGATAGTGCATCACCCTGTTTCAAGCCAGATGTTATTTGGAAGGGGTCTGATTTCCTGCCTTTATATGTTACTATATTATAAGTATCTTCCATGCATAGTCTGGTCATGTTGATTAACTTCCTTGGTATTCCAAATTCATGCATAGTATTCCATAGACTATTCCTATGGACACTATCATAAGCCTTTTTAAAATCCACAAAAATGTTATGGAGATCTCTTTTATATTCCCAATGCTTCTCGGCTATTTGTCGTAAGTTAAATATCTGATCTATTGTTGATCTGTTTTGTCTAAAACCCGCCTGGTAGTCACCTAGTATGTCTTCTGAATATGGTTTTAGTCTATTTAGTAATACTGCGGATAGTATCTTATAGCTTGTGGACAGTAGTGATATTCCTCTATAATTTCCACATTGGAACTTGTCTCCTTTCTTAAAGATAGGTATCAATAATGACTCTTTCCAGTCATGGGGTAATTCTTCTGTCCCCCATATTTTTATTATTAGTTCGTATAGCTTTAGATGTAATGCATGGTCACCTGCCTTTATAAATTCAGCAGCAATTCCATCAGTCCCAGTTGCCTTATTGTTTTTAAGTCGTGTGATTACATATAGGATTTCTTCAAATGTAGGTTCTTCAATTTGTGGTTCGCATGTTAGAACCTCTTCCTGTGGGAAAATGTTACTTGGAGCTTCACAATTTAGTAATTCAATAAAATATTCTTTCCATGTGTTGCACATTTCCTCATTGGTATTTATCATATTCCTATTTTTGTCTTTTAAACCACATGTGTTTTGTTGGTGCCCTCGTTTCATTGACTTCAGTTCTTTAAAAAACTTTATGGATTCGTTTTTCTGGTGATTAGTTTCCATATCTTTGATTATATTACTCATATATTCTCACTTCTGCTGTCTGACTATTTTTGTAGCCTCTTTACATTCATTTCTATACTGAACTAATATAGAACTAATGAATGAATGAATGAATGAATGAATGAATTAATTAGTTAATGCTACATTTAATCAAATACTTATTATTATAATATACCAAAATACATGCAATAAAATACTCACTATTATATTGTACCATGCAACATGCAATAAAATACTCACTATTATACTTTACCATGCTACATGCAATAATATACTCACTATTTTACTTTACCATGCTACATGCAATAAAATACTCATTATTATACTTTACCATGCTACATGCAATAAAATACTCACTATTATACTTTAAAATGCTACATGCAATTAAATACACACTATTATACTTCACCATGCTTCATGCAATAAAATACTCACTATTATACTTTACCATGCTACATGCAATAAAATACTCACTATTTTACTTTACCATGCTACATGCAATAAAATACTCACTATTATACTTTAAAATGTTACATGCAATAAAATACTCACTATTATACTTTAAAATGTTACATGCAATAAAATACACACTATTATACTTAACCATGCTACATGCAATAAAATACTCACTATTCAACTTTACCATGCTACATGCAATAAAATACTCACTATTATTCTGTACTATGCTACATGCAATAAAGTACTCACTATTATACTTTTTCATGCTATATGCAATAAAATATTCACTATTATACTTTACCATGCTACATGCAATAAAATACTCACTATTATACTTTACCATGCTACATGGGATAAATACTCACTATTATACTTTACCATGATACATGCAATAAAATAATCATTATTATTCTTTACCATGCTACATGCAATAAAATACTCACTATTATACTTTACCATGCTAGATTCAGTAAAATACACACTGTTATACTTTACCATGCTTCATGATATAAAATACTCACTATTATACTTTACCATGCTACATGCAATAAAATACTCACTATTATACTTTACCATGCTACATGCAATAAAATACTCACTATTATACTTTAAAATTCTACATGCAATAAAATACTCACTATTATACTGTACAATGCTAAATGCAATAAAATACTCACTATTATACTTTACCATGCTAGATTCAATAAAATACACACTGTTATACTTTACCATGCTTCATGCAATAAAATACTCACTATTATACTTTACCATGCTACATGCAATAAAATACTCACTATTATACTTTACCATGCTACATGCAATAAAATACTCACTATTATACTTTAAAATGCTACATGCAATAAAATACTCACTATTATACTTTACCATGCTTCATGCAATAAAATACTCACTATTATAGTTTTTCATGCTATATGCAATAAAATACTCACTATTATACTGTACCATGCTACATGCAATAAAATACTCACTATTATACTTTAAAATGCTACATGCAATAAAATACTCACTATTATAGTTTACCATGCTACATGCAATAAAATACTCACTATTATACTTTAAAATGCTACATGCATTAAAATACTCACTATTATACTTTACCATGCTACATGCAATAAAATACTCAATATTGTACCTTACCATGCTACATGCAATAAAATACTCACTATTATACTTTACCATGCTACATGCAATAAAATACTCAATATTTTACTTTACCATGCTACATACAATAAAATACTCATCATTATACTTTACCATGCTACATGCAATAAAATACTCACTATTATACTTGAAAATGCTTTATGCAATAAAATACTCACTATTATACTTTACCATGCAACATGCAATAACATACTCACTATTATACTTGAAAATGCTTCATGCAATAAAATACTCACTATTATACTTTACCATGCTACATGCAATAAAATACTCACTATTATACATTTAGCCTATCAGCAGACGTGTTTTCACAAGCTCTAGCAATTTTTATATAATTTATCAATGTTTTGCCAATTTCAATCGAGATGGTATGTATATCATTGTGTTTGTTATAAAACTGGATCTAATACTAATTAATATGTAACGTTTATGTGACTATTATTTAGTGAAATGGCACACTGCCACGCTAAAGCAATACAATAATCACTGTTATACTTTAACATGCTTCGTGCAATAAAATACTCACTGTTATACTTTACCATGTACATGCAATAAAATACTCACTATTATACGTTACCATGCTACATGCAATGAAATATTCACTATTATAATTTACCATGCTACATGCAATAAAATACTCACTATTATACTTTACTATGCGACATGCAATAAAATAGTCACTATTATACTTTACCATGCTACATGCAATAAAGTACTCACTATTGTACTTTATCATGCTACATGCAATAAAATACTCATTATTATACTTTACCATGCTACATGCAATAAAATATTCGCTATTATACTTTTTCATGCTACATGGAATAAAATACCCACTATTATACTTTACAGCGCTACATGCAATAAAATACTCACTATTATACTTTACCATGCTTCATGCAATAAAATACTCACTATTATACTTTAAAATGCTACATGCAATTAAATACTCACTATTATACTTTACGATGCTTCATGTAATAAAATACTCACTATTATACTTTACCATGCTGCATGCAATAAAATACTCACTTTTTTACTTTACCATGCTACATGCAATAAAATACTCACTATTATACTTTAAAATGTTACATGCAATAAAATACACACTATTATACTTGAAAATGCTTCATGCAATAAAATAGTCACTATTATACTTTACCATGCTACATGCAATAAAGTACTCACTATTGTACTTTATCATGCTACATGCAATAAAATACTCATTATTATACTTTCCATGCTACATGCAATAAAATATTCGCTATTATACTTTAATATGCTACATGCAATAAAATACTCACCATTATACTTTACCATGCTACATGCAAAAAAATTCTCACTATTATACTTGAAAATGCTTCATGCAATAAAATAGTCACTTTTTTACTTTACCATGCTACATGCAATAAAATACTCATTATTAAACTTTAAAATGCTACATGCAATAAAATACTCACTAGTATACTTTACCATGCTACATGCAATAAAATACTCACTATTATACTTTACCATGCTACATGCAATAAAATACTCACTATTGTGCCTTACCATGCTACATGCTATAAAATACTCACTATTACACTTTACCATGCTACATGCAATAAAATACTAAACATTATACTTTACCATGCTACATGCAATAAAATACTCACCATTATACTTTACCATGCTACATGCAATAAAATACTCACTATTATACTTGAAAATGCTTCATGCAATAAAATATTCACTATAATACTTTACCATGCTACATGCAATAAAGTACTCACTATTATACTTGAAAATGCTTCATGCAATAAAATAGTCACTATTATACTTTACCATGCTACATGCAATAACATACTCACTATTATACTTGAAAATGCTTCATGCAATTAAATACTCACTATTATACTTTACCATGCTACATGCAATAAAATACTCACTATTATACTTTAAAATTCTACATGCAATAAAATACTCACTATTATACTGTACAATGCTACATGCAATAAAATACTCACTATTATACTTTAAAATGCTACATGCAATAAAATACTCACTATTATACTTTACCATGCTACATGCAATAAAATACTCACTATTATACTTTAAAATGCTACATGCATTAAAATACTCACTATTATACTTTACAATGCTTCATGCAATAAAATGCTCACTGTTTTACTTTACCATGCTACATGCAATAAAATACTCACTATTATACTTTAAAATGTTACATGCAATAAAATACACACTATTATACTTAACCATGCTACATGCAATAAAATACTCACTATTCAACTTTACCATGCTACATGCAATAAAATACTCACTATTATCCTATACCATGCTACATGCAATAAAGTACTCACTATTATACTTTTTCATGCTATATGCAATAAAATATTCAATATTATACTTTACCATGCTACATGCAATAAAATACTCACTATTATACTTTACCATGCTACATGGAATAAATACTCACTATTATACTTTACCATGCTACATGCAATAAAATAATCATTATTATTCTTTACCATGCTACATGCAATAAAATACTCACTATTATACTTTACCATGCTAGATTCAATAAAATACACACTGTTATACTTTACCATGCTTCATGCAATAAAATACTCACTATTATACTTTACCATGCTACATGCAATAAAATACTCACTATTATACTTTACCATGCTACATGCAATAAAATACTCACTATTATACTTTAAAATGCTACATGCAATAAAATACTCACTATTATACTTTACCATGCTTCATGCAATAAAATACTCACTATTATAGTTGTTCATGCTATATGCAATAAAATACTCACTATTATACTGTACCATGCTACATGCAATAAAATACTCACTATTATACTTTAAAATGCTACATGCAATAAAATACTCACTATTATAGTTTACCATGCTACATGCAATAAAATACTCACTATTATACTTTAAAATGCTACATGCATTAAAATACTCACTATTATACTTTACCATGCTACATGCAATAAAATACTCAATATTGTACCTTACCATGCTACATGCAATAAAATACTCACTATTATACTTTACCATGCTACATGCAATAAAATACTCAATATTTTACTTTACCATGCTACATACAATAAAATACTCATCATTATACTTTACCATGCTACATGCAATAAAATACTCACTATTATACTTGAAAATGCTTTATGCAATAAAATACTCACTATTATACTTTACCATGCAACATGCAATAACATACTCACTATTATACTTGAAAATGCTTCATGCAATAAAATACTCACTATTATACTGTACCGTGCTACATGCAATAAAATACTCTCTATTATACTTTACCATGCTACATGCAATAAAATACTCACTATTATACATTTAGCCTATCAGCAGACGTGCTTTCACAAGCTCTAGCAATTTTTATATAATTTATCAATGTTTTGCCAATTTCAATCGAGATGGTATGTATATCATTGTGTTTGTTATAAAACTGGATCTAATACTAATTAATATGTAACGTTTATGTGACTATTATTTAGTGAAATGGTACACTGCCACGCTAAAGCAATACAATAATCACTGTTATACTTTAACATGCTTCGTGCAATAAAATACTCACTGTTATATTTTACCATGTACATGCAATAAAATACTCACTATTATACGTTACCATGCTACATGCAATGAAATATTCACTATTATAATTTACCATGCTACATGCAATAAAATACTCACTATTATACTTTACTATGCGACATTCAATAAAATAGTCACTATTATACTTTACCATGCTACATGCAATAAAGTACTCACTATTGTACTTTATCATGCTACATGCAATAAAATACTCATTATTATACTTTACCATGCTACATGCAATAAAATATTCGCTATTATACTTTTTCATGCTACATGGAATAAAATACCCACTATTATACTTTACAGCGCTACATGCAATAAAATACTCACTATTATACTTTACCATGCTTCATGCAATAAAATACTCACTATTATACTTTAAAATGCTACATGCAATTAAATACTCACTATTATACTTTACGATGCTTCATGTAATAAAATACTCACTATTATACTTTACCATGCTGCATGCAATAAAATACTCACTTTTTTACTTTACCATGCTACATGCAATAAAATACTCACTATTATACTTTAAAATGTTACATGCAATAAAATACACACTATTATACTTGAAAATGCTTCATGTAATAAAATAGTCACTATTATACTTTACCATGCTACATGCAATAAAGTACTCACTATTGTACTTTATCATGCTACATGCAATAAAATACTCATTATTATACTTTCCATGCTACATGCAATAAAATATTCGCTATTATACTTTACCATGCTACATGCAATAAAATACTCACCATTATACTTTACCATGCTACATGCAAAAAAATTCTCACTATTATACTTGAAAATGCTTCATGCAATAAAATAGTCACTTTTTTACTTTACCATGCTACATGCAATAAAATACTCATTATTAAACTTTAAAATGCTACATGCAATAAAATACTCACTAGTATACTTTACCATGCTACATGCAATAAAATACTCACTATTATACTTTACCATGCTACATGCAATAAAATACTCACTATTGTGCCTTACCATGCTACATGCTATAAAATACTCACTATTATACTTTACCATGCTACATGCAATAAAATACTAAACATTATACTTTACCATGCTACATGCAATAAAATACTCACCATTATACTTTACCATGCTACATGCAATAAAATACTCACTATTATACTTGAAAATGCTTCATGCAATAAAATATTCACTATAATACTTTACCATGCTACATGCAATAAAGTACTCACTATTATACTTGAAAATGCTTCATGCAATTAAATACTCACTATTATACTTTACCATGCAATCTGCAATGAAATACTCACTATTATACTTTACCATGCTACATGCAATAAAATACTAACTATTACACTTAACCATGTTACATGCAATAAAATACTCACTATTATACTTTACCATGCTACATGCAATAAAATACTCACTATTATACTTAACAATGCTACATGCAATAAAATACTCACTATTATACATTCAGGCTATCAGCAGACGTGTTTTCACAAGCTCTAGCAATTTTTATATAATTTATCAAAGTTTTGCCTATTTCAATCGAGATGGTATGTATATCATTGTGTTTGTTCTAAAACTGGATCTAATAATAATTAATATGTTACGTTTATGTGACTATTATTTAGTGAAATGGTACACTGCCACGCTAATGCAATAAAATAATCACTGTTATACTTTACCATGCTACATGCAATAAAATACTCACTATTATACGTTACTATGCTACATGCAATGAAATAATCACTATTATAATTTGCCATGCTACATGCCATAAAATACTCACTATTATACTTTACTATGCGACATGCAATAAAATACTCACTATTATACTTGACCATGCTACATGTAATAAAATACTCACTATTATACTTGACCATGCTACATGCAATAAAATACTAAATATTATTCTTTACAATGCTACATGCAATAAAATACTCATTATTATACTTTACCATGCTACATGCAATAAAATACTCACTATTATACTTTAAAATGCTACATGCAATTAAAAACACACTATTATACTTTACCATGCTTCATGCAATAAAATACTCACTATTATACTTTACCATGCTACATGCAATAAAATACTCACTATTGTACTTTACCATGCTACATGCAATAAAATACTAACCATTATACTTTACCATGCTACATGCAATAGAATATTCAACATTATAATTTACCATGCTACATGCAATAAAATACTCACCATTATACTTTACCATGCTACATGCAATAAAATACTCACTATTATACTTGAAAATGCTTTATGCAATAAAATAGTCACTATTATACTTTACTATGCTACATGCAATAAAGTACTCACTATTGTACTTTATCATGCTACATGCAATAAAATACTCATTATTATACTTTACCATGCTACATGCAATAAAAAAATCGCTATTATACTTTTTCATGCTACATGGAATAAAATACTCACTATTATACTTTACCATGCTACATGCAATAAAATACTCACTATTATACTTTACCTTGCTACATGCAATAAAATACTCACTATTATACTTTACCATGCTACATGCAATAAAATACTCACTATTATACTTTACAATGCTACATGCATTAAAATACTCATTATTATACTTTAAAATGCTACATGCAATAAAATACTCACTATTATACTTTACCATGCTACATGCAATAAAATACTCACTATTATACTTTACCATGCTACATGCATTAAAATACTCATTATTTTACTTTAAAATGCTACATGCAATAAAATACTCACTATTATACTTTACCATGCTACATAAAATAAAATACTCACTATTATACTTTACCATGCTACATGCAATAAAATACTCACTATTATACTTTACCATGCTACATTTAATAAAATACTCACTATTGTACCTTACCATGCTACATGCAATAAAATACTCACTATTATACTTTAACATGCTACATGCAATAAAATACTCAACATTATACTTTACCATGCTACATGCAATAATATACTCACTATTATACTTTACCATGCTACATTTAATAAAATACTCGTTATTGTACCTTACCAAGCTACATGCAATAAAATACTCATTATTATACTTTACCATGCTACATGCAATAAAATACTCACCATTATACTTTACCATGCTACATGCAAAAAAATTCTCACTATTATACTTAAAAATGCTTCATGCAATAAAATAGTCAATATTCTACTTTACCATGCTACATGCAATAACATACTCACTATTATACTTGAAAATGCTTCATGCAATTAAATACTCACTATTATACTTTACCATGCAACCTGCAATGAAATACTCACTATTATACTGTACCATGCTACATGCAATAAAATACTAACTATTACACTTTATCATGCTACATGCAATAAAATACTCACAATTATACTTTACCATGCTACATGCAATAAAATACTCACTATTATATTTTACCATGCTACATGCAATAAAATACTCACTATTATACTTTACCATGCTAAATGCAATAATATACTCACTATTCAACTTTACCATGCTACATGCAATAAAATACTCACTATTATCCTATACCATGCTACATGCAATAAAGTACTCACTATTATACTTTTTCATGCTATATGCAATAAAATATTCAATATTATACTTTACCATGCTACATGCAATAAAATACTCACTATTATACTTTACCATGCTACATGGAATAAATACTCACTATTATACTTTACCATGCTACATGCAATAAAATAATCATTATTATTCTTTACCATGCTACATGCAATAAAATACTCACTATTATACTTTACCATTCTAGATTCAATAAAATACACACTGTTATACTTTACCATGCTTCATGCAATAAAATACTCACTATTATACTTTACCATGCTACATGCAATAAAATACTCACTATTATACTTTACCATGCTACATGCAATAAAATACTCACTATTATACTTTAAAATGCTACATGCAATAAAATACTCACTATTATACTTTACCATGCTTCATGCAATAAAATACTCACTATTATAGTTTTTCATGCTATATGCAATAAAATACTCACTATTATACTGTACCATGCTACATGCAATAAAATACTCACTATTATACTTTAAAATGCTACATGCAATAAAATACTCACTATTATATTTTACCATGCTACATGCAATAAAATACTCACTATTATACTTTAAAATGCTACATGCATTAAAATACTCACTATTATACTTTACCATGCTACATGCAATAAAATACTCAATATTGTACCTTACCATGCTACATGCAATAAAATACTCACTATTATACTTTACCATGCTACATGCAATAAAATACTCAATATTTTACTTTACCATGCTACATACAATAAAATACTCATCATTATACTTTACCATGCTACATGCAATAAAATACTCACTATTATACTTGAAAATGCTTTATGCAATAAAATACTCACTATTATACTTTACCATGCAACATGCAATAACATACTCACTATTATACTTGAAAATGCTTCATGCAATAAAATACTCACTATTATACTTTACCATGCTACATGAAATAAAATACTCACTATTATACTTTACCATGCTACATGGAATAAAATACTCACTATTATACATTTAGCCTATCAGCAGACGTGTTTTCACAAGCTCTGGCAATTTTTATATAATTTATCAATGTTTTGCCAATTTCAATCGAGATGGTATGTATATCATTGTGTTTGTTATAAAACTGGATCTAATACTAATTAATATGTTACGTTTATGTGACTATTATTTAGTGAAATGGTACACTGCCACGCTAAAGCAATACAATAATCACTGTTATACTTTAACATGCTTCGTGCAATAAAATACTCACTGTTATACTTTACCATGTACATGCAATAAAATACTCACTATTATACGTTACCATGCTACATGCAATGAAATATTCACTATTATAATTTACCATGCTACATGCAATAAAATACTCACTATTATACTTTACTATGCGACATGCAATAAAATAGTCACTATTATACTTTACCATGCTACATGCAATAAAGTACTCACTATTGTACTTTATCATGCTACATGCAATAAAATACTCATTATTATACTTTACCATGCTACATGCAATAAAATATTCGCTATTATACTTTTTCATGCTACATGGAATAAAATACCCACTATTATACTTTACAGTGCTACATGCAATAAAATACTCACTATTATACTTTACCATGCTTCATGCAATAAAATACTCACTATTATACTTTAAAATGCTACATGCAAATAAATACTCACTATTATACTTTACGATGCTTCATGTAATAAAATACTCACTATTATACTTTACCATGCTGCATGCAATAAAATACTCACTTTTTTACTTTACCATGCTACATGCAATAAAATACTCACTATTATACTTTAAAATGATACATGCAATAAAATACACACTATTATACTTGAAAATGCTTCATGCAATAAAATAGTCACTATTATACTTTACCATGCTACATGCAATAAAGTACTCACTATTGTACTTTATCAAGCTACATGCAATAAAATACTCATTATTATACTTTACCATGCTACATGCAATAAAATACTCACTATTATACTTTAAAATGCTACATGCAATTAAAAACACACTATTATACTTTACCATGCTTCATGCAATAAAATACTCACTATTATACATTACCATGCTACATGCAATAAAATACTCACTATTTTACTTTACCATGCTACATGCAATAAAATACTCACCATTATACTTTAACATGCTACATGCAATAGAATACACAACATTATACTTTACCATGCTACATGCAATAAAAAACTCACCATTATACTTTACCATGCTACATGCAATAAAATACTCACTATTATACTTGAAAATGCTTTATGCAATAAAATAGTCACTATTATACTTTACCATGCTACATGCAATAAAGTACTCACTATTATACTTTACCATGCTACATGCAATAAAATATTCGCTATTATACTTTTTCATGCTACATGGAATAAAATACTCACTATTATACTTTACCATGCTACATGCAATAAAATACTCACTATTATACTTTACCTTGCTACATGCAATAAAATACTCACTATTATACTTTACCATGCTACATGCAATAAAATACTCACTATTATATTTTACAATGCTACATACATTAAAATACTCATTATTATACTTTAAAATGCTACATGCAATAAAATACTCACTATTATACTTTACCATGCTACATGCAATAAAATACTCACTATTATACTTTACCATGCTACATGCATTAAAATACTCATTATTATACTTTAAAATGCTACATGCAATAAAATACTCACTATTATATTTTACCATGCTACATAAAATAAAATACTCACTATTATATGTTACCATGCTACATGCAATAAAATACTCACTATTATACTTTACCATGCTACAATTAATAAAATACTCACTATTGTACTTTACCATGCTACATGCAATAAAATACTCACTATTATACTTTACCATTCTACATGCAATAAAATACTCAACATTATACTTTACCATGCTACATGCAATAAAATACTCACCATTATACTATACCATGCTACATGCAAAAAAATTCTCACTATTATACTTGAAAATGCTTCATGCAATAAAATAGTCACTTTTTTACTTTACCATGCTACATGCAATAAAATACTCATTATTAAACTTTAAAATGCTACACGCAATAAAATACTCACTAGTATACTTTACCATGCTACATGCAATAAAATACTCACTATTATACTTTACCATGCTACATGCAATAAAATACTCACTATTGTGCCTTACCATGCTACATGTTATAAAATACTCACTATTATACTTTACCATGCTACATGCAATAAAATACTAAACATTATACTTTACCATGCTACATGCAATAAAATACTCACCATTATACTTTACCATGCTACATGCAATAAAATACTCACTATTATACTTGAAAATGCTTCATGCAATAAAATATTCACTATAATACTTTACCATGCTACATGCAATAAAGTACTCACTATTATACTTGAAAATGATTCATGCAATAAAATAGTCACTATTATACTATACCATGCTACATGCAATAACATACTCACTATTATACTTGAAAATGCTTCATGCAATTAAATACTCACTATCATACTTTACCATGCAATCTGCAATGAAATACTCACTATTATACTTTACCATGCTCCATGCAATGAAATACTAACTATTACACATAAACATGTTACATGCAATAAAATACTCACTATTATACTTTACCATGCTACATGCAATAAAATATTCACTATTATACTTTACAATGCTACATGCAATAAAATACTCACTATTATACATTCAGGCTATCAGCAGACGTGTTTTCACAAGCTCTAGAAATTTTTATATAATCTATCAATGTTTTGCCTATTTCAATCGAGATGGTATGTATATCATTGTGTTTGTTCTAAAACTGGATCTAATACTAATTAATATGTTACGTTTATGTGACTATTATTTAATGAAATGGTACACTGCCACGCTAATGCAATAAAATAATCACTGTTATACTTTACCATGCTACATGCAATAAAATACTCACTATTATACTTTACTATGTGACATGCAATAAAATACTCACTATTATACTTGACCATGCTACATGTAATAAAATACTCACTATTATACTTGACCATGCTACATGCAATAAAATACTCAATATTATACTTTACAATGCTACATGCAATAAAATACTCATTATTATACTTTACCATGCTATATGCAATAAAATACTCACTATTATACTTTAAAATGCTACATGCAATTAAAAACACACTATTATACTTTACCATGCTTCATGCAATAAAATACTCACTATTATACTTTACCATGCTACATGCAATAAAATACTCACTATTGTACTTTACCATGCTACATGCAATAAAATACTCACTATTATACTTTACCATGCTACATGCAATAGAATATTCAACATTATAATTTACCATGCTACATGCAATAAAATACTCACCATTATACTTTACCATGCTACATGCAATAAAATACTCACTATTATACTTGAAAATGCTTTATGCAATAAAATAGTCACTATTATACTTTACCATGCTACATGCAATAAAGTACTCACTATTGTACTTTTATCATGCTACATGCAATAAAATACTCATTATTATACTTTACCATGCTACATGCAATAAAAAAATCGCTATTATACTTTTTCATGCTACTTGGAATAAAATACTCACTATTATACTTTACCATGCTACATGCAATAAAATACTCACTATTATACTTTACCATGCTACATGCAATAAAATACTCACTATTATACTTTACCATGCTACATGCAATAAAATACTCACTATTATACTTTACCATGCTACTTGCAATAAAATACTCACTATTGTACCTTACCATGCTACATGCAATAAAATAATCACTATTATACTTTACCATGCTACATGCAATAAAGTACTCAACATTATACTTTACCATGCTACATGCAATAAATTACTCACCATTATACTTTACCATGCTACACGCAATAAAATACTCACTATTATACTTTACCATGCTACATGGAATAAAATACTCACTATTATACATTTAGCCTATCAGCAGACGTGTTTTCACAAGCTCTGGCAATTTTTATATAATTTATCAATGTTTTGCCAATTTCAATCGAGATGGTATGTATATCATTGTGTTTGTTATAAAACTGGATCTAATACTAATTAATATGTTACGTTTATGTGACTATTATTTAGTGAAATGGTACACTGCCACGCTAAAGCAATACAATAATCACTGTTATACTTTAACATGCTTCGTGCAATAAAATACTCACTGTTATACTTTACCATGTACATGCAATAAAATACTCACTATTATACGTTACCATGCTACATGCAATGAAATATTCACTATTATAATTTACCATGCTACATGCAATAAAATACTCACTATTATACTTTACTATGCGACATGCAATAAAATAGTCACTATTATACTTTACCATGCTACATGCAATAAAGTACTCACTATTGTACTTTATCATGCTACATGCAATAAAATACTCATTATTATACTTTACCATGCTACATGCAATAAAATATTCGCTATTATACTTTTTCATGCTACATGGAATAAAATACCCACTATTATACTTTACAGTGCTACATGCAATAAAATACTCACTATTATACTTTACCATGCTTCATGCAATAAAATACTCACTATTATACTTTAAAATGCTACATGCAAATAAATACTCACTATTATACTTTACGATGCTTCATGTAATAAAATACTCACTATTATACTTTACCATGCTGCATGCAATAAAATACTCACTTTTTTACTTTACCATGCTACATGCAATAAAATACTCACTATTATACTTTAAAATGATACATGCAATAAAATACACACTATTATACTTGAAAATGCTTCATGCAATAAAATAGTCACTATTATACTTTACCATGCTACATGCAATAAAGTACTCACTATTGTACTTTATCAAGCTACATGCAATAAAATACTCATTATTATACTTTACCATGCTACATGCAATAAAATACTCACTATTATACTTTAAAATGCTACATGCAATTAAAAACACACTATTATACTTTACCATGCTTCATGCAATAAAATACTCACTATTATACATTACCATGCTACATGCAATAAAATACTCACTATTTTACTTTACCATGCTACATGCAATAAAATACTCACCATTATACTTTAACATGCTACATGCAATAGAATACACAACATTATACTTTACCATGCTACATGCAATAAAAAACTCACCATTATACTTTACCATGCTACATGCAATAAAATACTCACTATTATACTTGAAAATGCTTTATGCAATAAAATAGTCACTATTATACTTTACCATGCTACATGCAATAAAGTACTCACTATTATACTTTACCATGCTACATGCAATAAAATATTCGCTATTATACTTTTTCATGCTACATGGAATAAAATACTCACTATTATACTTTACCATGCTACATGCAATAAAATACTCACTATTATACTTTACCTTGCTACATGCAATAAAATACTCACTATTATACTTTACCATGCTACATGCAATAAAATACTCACTATTATATTTTACAATGCTACATACATTAAAATACTCATTATTATACTTTAAAATGCTACATGCAATAAAATACTCACTATTATACTTTACCATGCTACATGCAATAAAATACTCACTATTATACTTTACCATGCTACATGCATTAAAATACTCATTATTATACTTTAAAATGCTACATGCAATAAAATACTCACTATTATATTTTACCATGCTACATAAAATAAAATACTCACTATTATATGTTACCATGCTACATGCAATAAAATACTCACTATTATACTTTACCATGCTACAATTAATAAAATACTCACTATTGTACTTTACCATGCTACATGCAATAAAATACTCACTATTATACTTTACCATTCTACATGCAATAAAATACTCAACATTATACTTTACCATGCTACATGCAATAAAATACTCACCATTATACTATACCATGCTACATGCAAAAAAATTCTCACTATTATACTTGAAAATGCTTCATGCAATAAAATAGTCACTTTTTTACTTTACCATGCTACATGCAATAAAATACTCATTATTAAACTTTAAAATGCTACACGCAATAAAATACTCACTAGTATACTTTACCATGCTACATGCAATAAAATACTCACTATTATACTTTACCATGCTACATGCAATAAAATACTCACTATTGTGCCTTACCATGCTACATGTTATAAAATACTCACTATTATACTTTACCATGCTACATGCAATAAAATACTAAACATTATACTTTACCATGCTACATGCAATAAAATACTCACCATTATACTTTACCATGCTACATGCAATAAAATACTCACTATTATACTTGAAAATGCTTCATGCAATAAAATATTCACTATAATACTTTACCATGCTACATGCAATAAAGTACTCACTATTATACTTGAAAATGATTCATGCAATAAAATAGTCACTATTATACTATACCATGCTACATGCAATAACATACTCACTATTATACTTGAAAATGCTTCATGCAATTAAATACTCACTATCATACTTTACCATGCAATCTGCAATGAAATACTCACTATTATACTTTACCATGCTCCATGCAATGAAATACTAACTATTACACATAAACATGTTACATGCAATAAAATACTCACTATTATACTTTACCATGCTACATGCAATAAAATATTCACTATTATACTTTACAATGCTACATGCAATAAAATACTCACTATTATACATTCAGGCTATCAGCAGACGTGTTTTCACAAGCTCTAGAAATTTTTATATAATCTATCAATGTTTTGCCTATTTCAATCGAGATGGTATGTATATCATTGTGTTTGTTCTAAAACTGGATCTAATACTAATTAATATGTTACGTTTATGTGACTATTATTTAATGAAATGGTACACTGCCACGCTAATGCAATAAAATAATCACTGTTATACTTTACCATGCTACATGCAATAAAATACTCACTATTATACTTTACTATGTGACATGCAATAAAATACTCACTATTATACTTGACCATGCTACATGTAATAAAATACTCACTATTATACTTGACCATGCTACATGCAATAAAATACTCAATATTATACTTTACAATGCTACATGCAATAAAATACTCATTATTATACTTTACCATGCTATATGCAATAAAATACTCACTATTATACTTTAAAATGCTACATGCAATTAAAAACACACTATTATACTTTACCATGCTTCATGCAATAAAATACTCACTATTATACTTTACCATGCTACATGCAATAAAATACTCACTATTGTACTTTACCATGCTACATGCAATAAAATACTCACTATTATACTTTACCATGCTACATGCAATAGAATATTCAACATTATAATTTACCATGCTACATGCAATAAAATACTCACCATTATACTTTACCATGCTACATGCAATAAAATACTCACTATTATACTTGAAAATGCTTTATGCAATAAAATAGTCACTATTATACTTTACCATGCTACATGCAATAAAGTACTCACTATTGTACTTTTATCATGCTACATGCAATAAAATACTCATTATTATACTTTACCATGCTACATGCAATAAAAAAATCGCTATTATACTTTTTCATGCTACTTGGAATAAAATACTCACTATTATACTTTACCATGCTACATGCAATAAAATACTCACTATTATACTTTACCATGCTACATGCAATAAAATACTCACTATTATACTTTACCATGCTACATGCAATAAAATACTCACTATTATACTTTACCATGCTACTTGCAATAAAATACTCACTATTGTACCTTACCATGCTACATGCAATAAAATAATCACTATTATACTTTACCATGCTACATGCAATAAAGTACTCAACATTATACTTTACCATGCTACATGCAATAAATTACTCACCATTATACTTTACCATGCTACACGCAATAAAATACTCACTATTATACTTGAAAATGCTTCATGCAATAAAATAGTCACTATTATACTTTACCATGCTACATGCAATAAAGTACTCACTATTGTACTTTATCATGCTACATGCAATAAAATACTCATTATTATACTTTACCATGCTACATGCAATAAAATATTCGCAATTATACTTTTTCATGCTACATGGAATTAAATACTCACTATTATACTTTACCATGCTACATGCAATAAAATACTCACTATTATAGTTTACCTTGCTACATGCAATAAAATAATCACTATTATACTTTACCATGCTACATGCAATAAAATACTCACTATTATACTTTACAATGCTACATGCATTAAAATACTCATTATTATACTTTAAAATGCTACATGCAATAAAATACTTACTATTATACTTTACCATGCTACATGCAATAAAATACTCACTATTATACTTTACCATGCTACATGCATTAAAATACTCATTATTATACTTTAAAATGCTACATGCAATAAAATACTCACTATTATACTTTACCATGCTACATAAAATAAAATACTCACTATTATACTTTACCATGCTACATGCAATAAAATACTCACTATTATACTTTACCATGCTACATTTAATAAAATACTCACTATTGTACCTTACCATGCTACATGCAATAAAATACTCACTATTATACTTTAACATGCTACATGCAATAAAATACTCAACATTATACTTTACCATGCTACATGCAATAAAATACTCACTATTATACTTTACCATGCTACATTTAATAAAATACTCGTTATTGTACCTTACCAAGCTACATGCAATAAAATACTCACTATTATACTTTACCATGCTACATGCAATAAAATACTCAACATTTTACTTTACCATGCTACATGCAATAAAATACTCACCATTTTACTTTACCATGCTACATGCAAAAAAATTCTCACTATTATACTTGAAAATGCTTCATGCAATAAAATAGTCAATATTCTACTTTACCGTGCTACATGCAATAACATACTCACTATTATACTTGAAAATGCTTCATGCAATTAAATACTCACTATTATACTTTACCATGCAACCTGCAATGAAATACTCACTATTATACTGTACCATGCTACATGCAATAAAATACTCACTATTATATTTTACCATGCTACATGCAATAACATACTCACTATTATACTTTACCATGCTAAATGCAATAATATACTCACTATTATACTTTACTATGCTACATGCAATAATATACTTACTATTTTACTTTACCATGCTACATGAAATAAAATACTCAGTATTATACTTTACCATGTTTCATGCATTAGAATACTCACTATTATACTTTACGATGCTACATGCAATAAAATACTCACTTCTGTACTCCACCATGCTACATGCAATAAAATACTCAATATTATACTTTACCATGCTACATGCAATAAAATACTCACTATTATACTATGCCATGCTACATGCAATAAAATACTCACTATTGTATTTTACCATTCGAAATGCAATAAAATTATCACTATTATACTTTAACATGCTACATGCAATAAAATACTCACTATTATACTTTACCATGCTACATGCAATAACATACTCACTATTATACTTGAAAATGCTTCATGCAATTAAACACTCACTGTTATACTTTACCATGCTACATGCAATGAAATACTCACTATTATAATTTACCATGCTACATGCAATAAAATACTCACTATTATACTTTACCATGCTACATGCATTAAAATACTCACTATTGTATTTTACCATGCTACATGCAATACAATACTAACTACTATACTTTCCCATGCTACATGCAATAAAATACTCACTATTATACTATACAATGCTACATGCAATAAAATACTCACTATTGTCCTTTACCATGGAACATGCAAGAAAATACTCACTATTATACTTTACCATGCTACATGCAATAAAATATTCAATATTATACTTTTCATTCTACATGCAATAAAATACTCACTATTATACTTTACCATGGTACATGACATAAAATACTCAATATTATACTTTACCATGCTACATGCATTAAAATACTCATTATTATACTTTAAAATGCTACATGCAATATAATACTCACTATTATACTTTACCATGCTACATGAAATAAAATACTCACTATTATACTTTACCATGCTACATGCAATAGAATATTCAACATTATAATTTACCATGCTACATGCAATAAAATACTCACCATTATACTTTACCATGCTACATGCAATAAAATACTCACTATTATACTTGAAAATGCTTTATGCAATAAAATAGTCACTATTATACTTTACCATGCTACATGCAATAAAATACTCACTATTATACTTTACCATGCTACATGCAATAAAATACTCACTATTATATTTTACCATGCTACATGCAATACAATACTCACTATTATACTTTACCATGCTACTTGCAATAAAATACTCACTGTAGTACCTTACCATGCTACATGCAATAAAATAATCACTATTATACTTTACCATGCTACATGCAATAAAGTACTCAACATTATACTTTACCATGCTACATGCAATAACATACTCACCATTATACTTTACCATGCTACACGCAATAAAATACTCACTATTATACTTGAAAATGCTTCATGCAATAAAATAGTCACTATTATATTTTACCATGCTACATGCAATAAAGTACTCACTATTGTACTTTATCATGCTACATGCAATAAAATACTCATTATTATACTTTACCATGCTACATGCAATAAAATATTCGCTATTATACTTTTTCATGCTACATGGAATTAAATACTCACTATTATACTTTAACATGCTACATGCAATAAAATACTCACTATTATACTTTACCTTGCTACATGCAATAAAATAATCATTATTATACTTTACCATGCTACATGCAATAAAATACTCACTATTATACTTTACAATGCTACATGCATTAAAATACTCATTATTATACTTTAAAATGCTACATGCAATAAAATACTCACTATTATACTTTACCATGCTACATGCAATAAAATACTCACTATTATACTTTACCATGCTACATGCATTAAAATACTCATTATTATACTTTAAAATGCTACATGCAATAAAATACTCACTATTATACTTTACCATGCTACATAAAATAAAATACTCACTATTATACTTTAAAATGCTACATGCAATTAAATACTCACTATTATACTTTACGATGCTTCATGCAATAAAATACTCACTATTATACATTAACATGCTACATGCAATAAAATACTCAACATTATACTTTACCATGCTACATGCAATAAAATACTCACTATTACACTTTACCATGCTACATTTAATAAAATACTCGTTATTGTACCTTACCAAGCTACATGCAATAAAATACTCACTATTATACTTTACCATGCTACATGCAATAAAATACTCAACATTTTACTTTACCATGCTACATGCAATAAAATACTCACCATTATACTTTACCATGCTACATGCAAAAAAATTCTCACTATTATACTTGAAAATGCTTCATGCAATAAAATAGTCAATATTCTACTTTACCGTGCTACATGCAATAACATACTCACTATTATACTTGAAAATGCTTCATGCAATTAAATACTCACTATTATACTTTACCATGCAACCTGCAATGAAATACTCACTATTATACTGTACCATGCTACATGCAATAAAATACTAACTATTACACTTTATCATGCTACATGCAATAAAATACTCACAATTATACTTTACCATGCTACATGCAATAAAATACTCACTATTATATTTTACCATGCTACATGCAATAAAATACTCACTATTATACTTTACCATGCTAAATGCAATAATATACTCACAATTATACTTTACTATGCTACATGCAATAATATACTTACTATTTTACTTTACCATGCTACATAAAATAAAATACTCAGTATTATACTTTACCATGTTTCATGCATTAGAATACTCCCTATTATACTTTACCATGCTACATACAATAAAATACTCACTATTATACTTTACCATGATACATGCAATAAAATACTCGCTATTGTACCTCACCATGCTACATGCAATAAAATACTCAATATTATACTTTACCATGCTACATGCAATAAAATACTCACTATTATACTATACCATGCTACATGCAATAAAATACTCACGATTGTATTTTACCATTCGAAATGCAATAAAATTATCACTATTATACTTTAACATGCTACTTGCAATAAAATACTCACTATTATACTTTACAATGCTACATGCAATAAAATACTCACTATTATACTTTACCGTGCTACATGCAATAAAATACTCACTATTTTACTTTACCATGCTACATGCAATAAAATACTCACTATTATACTTTACCATTCTACATGCAATAATATACTCACTATTTTACTTTTCCATGCTACATGCAATAATATACTCACTATTATAACTTACCATGCTTCATGCATTAGAATACTCACTATTATACTTTACCATGCTACATGCATTAAAATACTCACTATTATACTTTACCATGCTACATGCAATAAAATACTCACTATTATAATTTAAAATGCTACATGCAATAAAATACACACTATTATACTTTACCATGCTACATGCAATAACATACTCACTATTATACTTAACCATGCTACATGCAATAAAATACTCAGTATTATACTTTACCATGCTGCATGCAATAAAATATTCACCATTATACTTTACCATGCTACTTGGAATAAAATACTTACTATTATAGTTTACCATGCTACATTAAATAAAATAATCATTATTATTCTTTATTATGTTACATGCAATAAAATACTCACTATTATACTTTACCATGCTACATGCAATAAAATACTCACTATTATACTATACCATGCTACATGCAATAAAATACTCGCTATTATACCTTACCATGCTACATGCAATAAAATAATCATTATTATTCTTTACCATGCTACATGCAATAAAATACTCACTATTGTACTTTACCATGCTAGATTAAATAAAATACACACTGTTATACTTTACCATGCTACATGCAATAAAATACTCAATATTATACTTTACCATGCTACATGCATTAAAATACTCATTATTATACTTTAAAATGCTACATGCAATATAATACTCACTATTATACTTTACCATGCTACATGAAATAAAATACTCACTATTATACTTTACCATGCTACATGCAATAGAATATTCAACATTATAATTTACCATGCTACATGCAATAAAATACTCACCATTATACTTTACCATGCTACATGCAATAAAATACTCACTATTATACTTGAAAATGCTTTATGCAATAAAATAGTCACTATTATACTTTACCGTGCTACATGCAATAAAATACTCACTATTATACTTTACCATGCTACATGCAATAAAATAATCACTATTATATTTTACCATGCTACATGCAATACAATACTCACTATTATACTTTACCATGCTACTTGCAATAAAATACTCACTGTTGTACCTTACCATGCTACATGCAATAAAATAATCACTATTATACTTTACCATGCTACATGCAATAAAGTACTCAACATTATACTTTACCATGCTACATGCAATAAAATACTCACCATTATACTTTACCATGCTACACGCAATAAAATACTCACTATTATACTTGAAAATGCTTCATGCAATAAAATAGTCACTATTATATTTTACCATGCTACATGCAATAAAGTACTCACTATTGTACTTTATCATGCTACATGCAATAAAATACTCATTATTATAATTTACCATGCTACATGCAATAAAATATTCGCTATTATACTTTTTCATGCTACATGGAATTAAATACTCACTATTATACTTTACCATGCTACATGCAATAAAATATTCACTATTATACTTTACCTTGCTACATGCAATAAAATAATCATTATTATACTTTACCATGCTACATGCAATAAAATACTCACTATTATACTTTACAATGCTACATGCATTAAAATACTCATTATTATACTTTAAAATGCTACATGCAATAAAATACTCACTATTATACTTTACCATGCTACATGCAATAAAATACTCACTATTATACTTTACCATGCTACATGCATTAAAATACTCATTATTATACTTTAAAATGCTACATGCAATAAAATACTCACTATTATACTTTACCATGCTACATAAAATAAAATACTCACTATTATACTTTAAAATGCTACATGCAATTAAATACTCACTATTATACTTTACGATGCTTCATGCAATAAAATACTCACTATTATACTTTAACATGCTACATGCAATAAAATACTCAACATTATACTTTACCATGCTACATGCAATAAAATACTCACTATTACACTTTACCATGCTACATTTAATAAAATACTCGTTATTGTACCTTACCAAGCTACATGCAATAAAATACTCACTATTATACTTTACCATGCTACATGCAATAAAATACTCAACATTTTACTTTACCATGCTACATGCAATAAAATACTCACCATTATACTTTACCATGCTACATGCAAAAGAATTCTCACTATTATACTTGAAAATGCTTCATGCAATAAAATAGTCAATATTCTACTTTACCGTGCTACATGCAATAACATACTCACTATTATACTTGAAAATGCTTCATGCAATTAAATACTCACTATTATACTTTACCATGCAACCTGCAATGAAATACTCACTATTATACTGTACCATGCTACATGCAATAAAATACTAACTATTACACTTTATCATGCTACATGCAATAAAATACTCACAATTATACTTTACCATGCTACATGCAATAAAATACTCACTATTATATTTTACCATGCTACATGCAATAAAATACTCACTATTATACTTTACCATGCTAAATGCAATAATATACTCACAATTATACTTTACTATGCTACATGCAATAATATACTTACTATTTTACTTTACCATGCTACATGAAATAAAATACTCAGTATTATACTTTACCATGCTACATGCAATAAAATACTCAATATTATACTTTACCATGCTACATGCAATAAAATACTCACTATTATACTATACCATGCTACATGCAATAAAATACTCACGATTGTATTTTACCATTCGAAATGCAATAAAATTATCACTATTATACTTTAACATGCTACTTGCAATAAAATACTCACTATTATACTTTACAATGCTACATGCAATAAAATACTCACTATTATACTTTACCGTGCTACATGCAATAAAATACTCACTATTTTACTTTACCATGCTACATGCAATAAAATACTCACTATTATACTTTACCATTCTACATGCAATAATATACTCACTATTTTACTTTTCCATGCTACATGCAATAATATACTCACTATTATAACTTACCATGCTTCATGCATTAGAATACTCACTATTATACTTTACCATGCTACATGCATTAAAATACTCACTATTATACTTTACCATGCTACATGCAATAAAATACTCACTATTATAATTTAAAATTCTACATGCAATAAAATACACACTATTATACTTTACCATGCTACATGCAATAACATACTCACTATTATACTTAACCATGCTACATGCAATAAAATACTCAGTATTATACTTTACCATGCTGCATGCAATAAAATATTCACCATTATACTTTACCATGCTACTTGGAATAAAATACTTACTATTATAGTTTACCATGCTACATTAAATAAAATAATCATTATTATTCTTTATTATGTTACATGCAATAAAATACTCACTATTATACTTTACCATGCTACATGCAATAAAATACTCACTATTATACTATACCATGCTACATGCAATAAAATACTCGCTATTATACCTTACCATGCTACATGCAATAAAATAATCATTATTATTCTTTACCATGCTACATGCAATAAAATACTCACTATTGTACTTTACCATGCTAGATTCAATAAAATACACACTGTTATACTTTACCATGCTACATGCAATAAAATACTCACTATTATACGTTACCGTGCTACATGCAATAAAATACTCACTATTTTACTTTACCATGTTACATGCAATAAAATACTTACTATTATACTTTACCATGCTACATGCAATAATATAATCACTATTTTACTTTTCCATGCTACATGCAATAAAATATTCACTATTATACTTTTTCATGCTACATGGAATAAAATACTCACTATTATACTTTACCATGCTACATGCAATAAAATACTCACTATTATACTGTACCATGCTACATGAAATAAAATACTCACTATTATACTTTACCATGCTACATGCATTACAATACTCACTATTATACTTTTTCATGCTACATGCAATAAAATACTCACTATTATACTTTACCATGCTACATGCAATAAAATACTCACTATTATACTTTACCATGCTACATGCAATAAAATACTCAATATAATACTTTACAATGCTACATGCAATAAAATATTCATTATTATACTTTACCATGCTACATGCAATAAAATACTCACTATTATACTTTATCATGCTACATGCAATAAAATACTCACTATTATACTTTAAAATGCTACATGCAATTAAATGCACACTATTACACTTTACCATGCTATATGCAATGAAATACTCACTATTATAATTTACCATGCTACATGCAATAAAATACTCACTATTTTACTTTACCATGCTACATGCAATAATATACACAGTATTTTACTTTACCATGCTACATGCAGTAAAATACTCACTATTATACTTTACCATGCTACATGCAATAAAATACTCACTATTATACTTTACCATGCTACATGCATTAAAATACTCACTATTATACTTTACCATGCTACATGCAATAAAATACTCACTATTATACTTTACCATGTTACATGCAATAAAATACTCAATATTATACTTTACAATGCTACATGCAATAAAATATTCATTATTATACTTTACCATGCTACATGCAATAAAATACTTACTATTATACTTTAAAATGCTACATGCAATTAAATACACACTATTATACTTTACCATGCTACATGCAATAAAATACTCACTATTATACTTTACCATGCTCAAGGAATAAAATACTCACTATTATACATTACCATGCTACATGCAATAAAATACTCAATGTTATACTTTACCATGCTTCGTGCAATAAAACACTCAATGTTATACTTTACCATGTTACATGCAACAAAATACACACTGTTATACTTTACCATGTTACATGCAATAAAATAATCACTATTATACTTTACCATGCTACATGTAATAAAATACTCACTATTATACTTTACCACGCTACATGAAATGAATTACTCAATATTATACTTTACAATGCTACATGCAATAAAATACTCACTATTATACTTTACCATGCTTCATGCATTAGAATACTCACTATAAGACTTTACCATGCTACATGCATTAAAATACTCACTATTATACTTTAAAATGCTACATGCAATAAAATACTCACTATTATACTTTACCATGCTACATGCAATAAAATAATCACTATTATACTTTACCATGCTACATGCAATAAAATACTCACCATTATACTTTACCATGCTACATGCAATAAAATACTCACTATTATACTTGAAAATGCTTTATGCAATAAAATAGTCACTATTATACTTTACCATGCTACATGCAATAAAATACTCACTATTATACTTTACCATGCTACATGCAATAAAATACTCACTATTATACTTTACCATGCTACATGCAATAAAATACTCACTATTATACTTTACCATGCTACTTGCAATAAAATACTCACTGTTGTACCTTACCATGCTACATGCAATAAAATAATCACTATTATACTTTACCATGCTACATGCAATAAAGTACTCAACATTATACTTTACCATGCTACATGCAATAAAATACTCACCATTATACTTTACCATGCTACACGCAATAAAATACTCACTATTATACTTAAAAATGCTTCATGCAATAAAATAGTCACTATTATATTTTACCATGCTACATGCAATAAAGTACTCACTATTGTACTTTATCATGCTACATGCAATAAAATACTCATTATTATACTTTACCATGCTACATGCAATAAAATATTCGCTATTATACTTTTTCATGCTACATGGAATTAAATACTCACTATTATACTTTACCATGCTACATGCAATAAAATAGTCACTATTATACTTTACCGTGCTACATGCAATAAAATACTCACTATTATACTTTACCATGCTACATGCAATAAAATAATCACTATTATATTTTACAATGCTACATGCATTAAAATACTCATTATTATACTTTACCATGCTACTTGCAATAAAATACTCACTGTTGTACCTTACCATGCTACATGCAATAAAATAATCACTATTATACTTTACCATGCTACATGCAATAAAGTACTCAACATTATACTTTACCATGCTACATGCAATAAAATACTCACCATTATACTTTACCATGCTACACGCAATAAAATACTCACTATTATACTTGAAAATGCTTCATGCAATAAAATAGTCACTATTATATTTTACCATGCTACATGCAATAAAGTACTCACTATTGTACTTTATCATGCTACATGCAATAAAATACTCATTATTATACTTTACCATGCTACATGCAATAAAATATTCGCTATTATACTTTTTCATGCTACATGGAATTAAATACTCACTATTATACTTTACCATGCTACATGCAATAAAATATTCACTATTATACTTTACCTTGCTACATGCAATAAAATAATCATTATTATACTTTACCATGCTACATGCAATAAAATACTCACTATTATACTTTACAATGCTACATGCATTAAAATACTCATTATTATACTTTAAAATGCTACATGCAATAAAATACTCACTATTATACTTTACCATGCTACATGCAATAAAATACTCACTATTATACTTTACCATGCTACATGCATTAAAATACTCATTATTATACTTTAAAATGCTACATGCAATAAAATACTCACTATTATACTTTACCATGCTACATAAAATAAAATACTCACTATTATACTTTAAAATGCTACATGCAATTAAATACTCACTATTATACTTTACGATGCTTCATGCAATAAAATACTCACTATTATACTTTAACATGCTACATGCAATAAAATACTCAACATTATACTTTACCATGCTACATGCAATAAAATACTCACTATTACACTTTACCATGCTACATTTAATAAAATACTCGTTATTGTACCTTACCAAGCTACATGCAATAAAATACTCACTATTATACTTTACCATGCTACATGCAATAAAATACTCAACATTTTACTTTACCATGCTACATGCAATAAAATACTCACCATTATACTTTACCATGCTACATGCAAAAGAATTCTCACTATTATACTTGAAAATGCTTCATGCAATAAAATAGTCAATATTCTACTTTACCGTGCTACATGCAATAACATACTCACTATTATACTTGAAAATGCTTCATGCAATTAAATACTCACTATTATACTTTACCATGCAACCTGCAATGAAATACTCACTATTATACTGTACCATGCTACATGCAATAAAATACTAACTATTACACTTTATCATGCTACATGAAATAAAATACTCACAATTATACTTTACCATGCTACATGCAATAAAATACTCACTATTATATTTTACCATGCTACATGCAATAAAATACTCACTATTATACTTTACCATGCTAAATGCAATAATATACTCACAATTATACTTTACTATGCTACATGCAATAATATACTTACTATTTTACTTTACCATGCTACATGAAATAAAATACTCAGTATTATACTTTACCATGCTACATGCAATAAAATACTCAATATTATACTTTACCATGCTACATGCAATAAAATACTCATTATTATACTTTACCATGCTACATGCAATAAAATATTCGCTATTATACTTTTTCATGCTACATGGAATTAAATACTCACTATTATACTTTAACATGCTACATGCAATAAAATACTCACTATTATACTTTACCTTGCTACATGCAATAAAATAATCATTATTATACTTTACCATGCTACATGCAATAAAATACTCACTATTATACTTTACAATGCTACATGCATTAAAATACTCATTATTATACTTTAAAATGCTACATGCAATAAAATACTCACTATTATACTTTACCATGCTACATGCAATAAAATACTCACTATTATACTTTACCATGCTACATGCATTAAAATACTCATTATTATACTTTAAAATGCTACATGCAATAAAATACTCACTATTATACTTTACCATGCTACATAAAATAAAATACTCACTATTATACTTTAAAATGCTACATGCAATTAAATACTCACTATTATACTTTACGATGCTTCATGCAATAAAATACTCACTATTATACATTAACATGCTACATGCAATAAAATACTCAACATTATACTTTACCATGCTACATGCAATAAAATACTCACTATTACACTTTACCATGCTACATTTAATAAAATACTCGTTATTGTACCTTACCAAGCTACATGCAATAAAATACTCACTATTATACTTTACCATGCTACATGCAATAAAATACTCAACATTTTACTTTACCATGCTACATGCAATAAAATACTCACCATTATACTTTACCATGCTACATGCAAAAAAATTCTCACTATTATACTTGAAAATGCTTCATGCAATAAAATAGTCAATATTCTACTTTACCGTGCTACATGCAATAACATACTCACTATTATACTTGAAAATGCTTCATGCAATTAAATACTCACTATTATACTTTACCATGCAACCTGCAATGAAATACTCACTATTATACTGTACCATGCTACATGCAATAAAATACTAACTATTACACTTTATCATGCTACATGCAATAAAATACTCACAATTATACTTTACCATGCTACATGCAATAAAATACTCACTATTATATTTTACCATGCTACATGCAATAAAATACTCACTATTATACTTTACCATGCTAAATGCAATAATATACTCACAATTATACTTTACTATGCTACATGCAATAATATACTTACTATTTTACTTTACCATGCTACATAAAATAAAATACTCAGTATTATACTTTACCATGTTTCATGCATTAGAATACTCCCTATTATACTTTACCATGCTACATACAATAAAATACTCACTATTATACTTTACCATGATACATGCAATAAAATACTCGCTATTGTACCTCACCATGCTACATGCAATAAAATACTCAATATTATACTTTACCATGCTACATGCAATAAAATACTCACTATTATACTATACCATGCTACATGCAATAAAATACTCACGATTGTATTTTACCATTCGAAATGCAATAAAATTATCACTATTATACTTTAACATGCTACTTGCAATAAAATACTCACTATTATACTTTACAATGCTACATGCAATAAAATACTCACTATTATACTTTACCGTGCTACATGCAATAAAATACTCACTATTTTACTTTACCATGCTACATGCAATAAAATACTCACTATTATACTTTACCATTCTACATGCAATAATATACTCACTATTTTACTTTTCCATGCTACATGCAATAATATACTCACTATTATAACTTACCATGCTTCATGCATTAGAATACTCACTATTATACTTTACCATGCTACATGCATTAAAATACTCACTATTATACTTTACCATGCTACATGCAATAAAATACTCACTATTATAATTTAAAATGCTACATGCAATAAAATACACACTATTATACTTTACCATGCTACATGCAATAACATACTCACTATTATACTTAACCATGCTACATGCAATAAAATACTCAGTATTATACTTTACCATGCTGCATGCAATAAAATATTCACCATTATACTTTACCATGCTACTTGGAATAAAATACTTACTATTATAGTTTACCATGCTACATTAAATAAAATAATCATTATTATTCTTTATTATGTTACATGCAATAAAATACTCACTATTATACTTTACCATGCTACATGCAATAAAATACTCACTATTATACTATACCATGCTACATGCAATAAAATACTCGCTATTATACCTTACCATGCTACATGCAATAAAATAATCATTATTATTCTTTACCATGCTACATGCAATAAAATACTCACTATTGTACTTTACCATGCTAGATTCAATAAAATACACACTGTTATACTTTACCATGCTACATGCAATAAAATACTCAATATTATACTTTACCATGCTACATGCATTAAAATACTCATTATTATACTTTAAAATGCTACATGCAATATAATACTCACTATTATACTTTACCATGCTACATGAAATAAAATACTCACTATTATACTTTACCATGCTACATGCAATAGAATATTCAACATTATAATTTACCATGCTACATGCAATAAAATACTCACCATTATACTTTACCATGCTACATGCAATAAAATACTCACTATTATACTTGAAAATGCTTTATGCAATAAAATAGTCACTATTATACTTTACCGTGCTACATGCAATAAAATACTCACTATTATACTTTACCATGCTACATGCAATAAAATAATCACTATTATATTTTACCATGCTACATGCAATACAATACTCACTATTATACTTTACCATGCTACTTGCAATAAAATACTCACTGTTGTACCTTACCATGCTACATGCAATAAAATAATCACTATTATACTTTACCATGCTACATGCAATAAAGTACTCAACATTATACTTTACCATGCTACATGCAATAAAATACTCACCATTATACTTTACCATGCTACACGCAATAAAATACTCACTATTATACTTGAAAATGCTTCATGCAATAAAATAGTCACTATTATATTTTACCATGCTACATGCAATAAAGTACTCACTATTGTACTTTATCATGCTACATGCAATAAAATACTCATTATTATACTTTACCATGCTACATGCAATAAAATATTCGCTATTATACTTTTTCATGCTACATGGAATTAAATACTCACTATTATACTTTACCATGCTACATGCAATAAAATATTCACTATTATACTTTACCTTGCTACATGCAATAAAATAATCATTATTATACTTTACCATGCTACATGCAATAAAATACTCACTATTATACTTTACAATGCTACATGCATTAAAATACTCATTATTATACTTTAAAATGCTACATGCAATAAAATACTCACTATTATACTTTACCATGCTACATGCAATAAAATACTCACTATTATACTTTACCATGCTACATGCATTAAAATACTCATTATTATACTTTAAAATGCTACATGCAATAAAATACTCACTATTATACTTTACCATGCTACATAAAATAAAATACTCACTATTATACTTTAAAATGCTACATGCAATTAAATACTCACTATTATACTTTACGATGCTTCATGCAATAAAATACTCACTATTATACTTTAACATGCTACATGCAATAAAATACTCAACATTATACTTTACCATGCTACATGCAATAAAATACTCACTATTACACTTTACCATGCTACATTTAATAAAATACTCGTTATTGTACCTTACCAAGCTACATGCAATAAAATACTCACTATTATACTTTACCATGCTACATGCAATAAAATACTCAACATTTTACTTTACCATGCTACATGCAATAAAATACTCACCATTATACTTTACCATGCTACATGCAAAAGAATTCTCACTATTATACTTGAAAATGCTTCATGCAATAAAATAGTCAATATTCTACTTTACCGTGCTACATGCAATAACATACTCACTATTATACTTGAAAATGCTTCATGCAATTAAATACTCACTATTATACTTTACCATGCAACCTGCAATGAAATACTCACTATTATACTGTACCATGCTACATGCAATAAAATACTAACTATTACACTTTATCATGCTACATGCAATAAAATACTCACAATTATACTTTACCATGCTACATGCAATAAAATACTCACTATTATATTTTACCATGCTACATGCAATAAAATACTCACTATTATACTTTACCATGCTAAACGCAATAATATACTCACAATTATACTTTACTATGCTACATGCAATAATATACTTACTATTTTACTTTACCATGCTACATGAAATAAAATACTCAGTATTATACTTTACCATGCTACATGCAATAAAATACTCAATATTATACTTTACCATGCTACATGCAATAAAATACTCACTATTATACTATACCATGCTACATGCAATAAAATACTCACGATTGTATTTTACCATTCGAAATGCAATAAAATTATCACTATTATACTTTAACATGCTACTTGCAATAAAATACTCACTATTATACTTTACAATGCTACATGCAATAAAATACTCACTATTATACTTTATCGTGCTACATGCAATAAAATACTCACTATTTTACTTTACCATGCTACATGCAATAAAATACTCACTATTATACTTTACCATTCTACATGCAATAATATACTCACTATTTTACTTTTCCATGCTACATGCAATAATATACTCACTATTATAACTTACCATGCTTCATGCATTAGAATACTCACTATTATACTTTACCATGCTACATGCATTAAAATACTCACTATTATACTTTACCATGCTACATGCAATAAAATACTCACTATTATAATTTAAAATTCTACATGCAATAAAATACACACTATTATACTTTACCATGCTACATGCAATAACATACTCACTATTATACTTAACCATGCTACATGCAATAAAATACTCAGTATTATACTTTACCATGCTGCATGCAATAAAATATTCACCATTATACTTTACCATGCTACTTGGAATAAAATACTTACTATTATAGTTTACCATGCTACATTAAATAAAATAATCATTATTATTCTTTATTATGTTACATGCAATAAAATACTCACTATTATACTTTACCATGCTACATGCAATAAAATACTCACTATTATACTATACCATGCTACATGCAATAAAATACTCGCTATTATACCTTACCATGCTACATGCAATAAAATAATCATTATTATTCTTTACCATGCTACATGCAATAAAATACTCACTATTGTACTTTACCATGCTAGATTCAATAAAATACACACTGTTATACTTTACCATGCTACATGCAATAAAATACTCACTATTATACGTTACCGTGCTACATGCAATAAAATACTCACTATTTTACTTTACCATGTTACATGCAATAAAATACTTACTATTATACTTTACCATGCTACATGCAATAATATAATCACTATTTTACTTTTCCATGCTACATGCAATAAAATATTCACTATTATACTTTTTCATGCTACATGGAATAAAATACTCACTATTATACTTTACCATGCTACATGCAATAAAATACTCACTATTATACTGTACCATGCTACATGAAATAAAATACTCACTATTATACTTTACCATGCTACATGCATTACAATACTCACTATTATACTTTTTCATGCTACATGCAATAAAATACTCACTATTATACTTTACCATGCTACATGCAATAAAATACTCACTATTATACTTTACCATGCTACATGCAATAAAATACTCAATATAATACTTTACAATGCTACATGCAATAAAATATTCATTATTATACTTTACCATGCTACATGCAATAAAATACTCACTATTATACTTTATCATGCTACATGCAATAAAATACTCACTATTATACTTTAAAATGCTACATGCAATTAAATGCACACTATTACACTTTACCATGCTATATGCAATGAAATACTCACTATTATAATTTACCATGCTACATGCAATAAAATACTCACTATTTTACTTTACCATGCTACATGCAATAATATACACAGTATTTTACTTTACCATGCTACATGCAGTAAAATACTCACTATTATACTTTACCATGCTACATGCAATAAAATACTCACTATTATACTTTACCATGCTACATGCATTAAAATACTCACTATTATACTTTACCATGCTACATGCAATAAAATACTCACTATTATACTTTACCATGTTACATGCAATAAAATACTCAATATTATACTTTACAATGCTACATGCAATAAAATATTCATTATTATACTTTACCATGCTACATGCAATAAAATACTTACTATTATACTTTAAAATGCTACATGCAATTAAATACACACTATTATACTTTACCATGCTACATGCAATAAAATACTCACTATTATACTTTACCATGCTCAAGGAATAAAATACTCACTATTATACATTACCATGCTACATGCAATAAAATACTCAATGTTATACTTTACCATGCTTCGTGCAATAAAACACTCAATGTTATACTTTACCATGTTACATGCAACAAAATACACACTGTTATACTTTACCATGTTACATGCAATAAAATAATCACTATTATACTTTACCATGCTACATGTAATAAAATACTCACTATTATACTTTACCACGCTACATGAAATGAATTACTCAATATTATACTTTACAATGCTACATGCAATAAAATACTCACTATTATACTTTACCATGCTTCATGCATTAGAATACTCACTATAAGACTTTACCATGCTACATGCATTAAAATACTCACTATTATACTTTAAAATGCTACATGCAATAAAATACTCACTATTATACTTTACCATGCTACATGCAATAAAATAATCACTATTATACTTTACCATGCTACATGCAATAAAATACTCACCATTATACTTTACCATGCTACATGCAATAAAATACTCACTATTATACTTGAAAATGCTTTATGCAATAAAATAGTCACTATTATACTTTACCATGCTACATGCAATAAAATACTCACTATTATACTTTACCATGCTACATGCAATAAAATACTCACTATTATACTTTACCATGCTACATGCAATAAAATACTCACTATTATACTTTACCATGCTACTTGCAATAAAATACTCACTGTTGTACCTTACCATGCTACATGCAATAAAATAATCACTATTATACTTTACCATGCTACATGCAATAAAGTACTCAACATTATACTTTACCATGCTACATGCAATAAAATACTCACCATTATACTTTACCATGCTACACGCAATAAAATACTCACTATTATACTTAAAAATGCTTCATGCAATAAAATAGTCACTATTATATTTTACCATGCTACATGCAATAAAGTACTCACTATTGTACTTTATCATGCTACATGCAATAAAATACTCATTATTATACTTTACCATGCTACATGCAATAAAATATTCGCTATTATACTTTTTCATGCTACATGGAATTAAATACTCACTATTATACTTTACCATGCTACATGCAATAAAATAGTCACTATTATACTTTACCGTGCTACATGCAATAAAATACTCACTATTATACTTTACCATGCTACATGCAATAAAATAATCACTATTATATTTTACAATGCTACATGCATTAAAATACTCATTATTATACTTTACCATGCTACTTGCAATAAAATACTCACTGTTGTACCTTACCATGCTACATGCAATAAAATAATCACTATTATACTTTACCATGCTACATGCAATAAAGTACTCAACATTATACTTTACCATGCTACATGCAATAAAATACTCACCATTATACTTTACCATGCTACACGCAATAAAATACTCACTATTATACTTGAAAATGCTTCATGCAATAAAATAGTCACTATTATATTTTACCATGCTACATGCAATAAAGTACTCACTATTGTACTTTATCATGCTACATGCAATAAAATACTCATTATTATACTTTACCATGCTACATGCAATAAAATATTCGCTATTATACTTTTTCATGCTACATGGAATTAAATACTCACTATTATACTTTACCATGCTACATGCAATAAAATATTCACTATTATACTTTACCTTGCTACATGCAATAAAATAATCATTATTATACTTTACCATGCTACATGCAATAAAATACTCACTATTATACTTTACAATGCTACATGCATTAAAATACTCATTATTATACTTTAAAATGCTACATGCAATAAAATACTCACTATTATACTTTACCATGCTACATGCAATAAAATACTCACTATTATACTTTACCATGCTACATGCATTAAAATACTCATTATTATACTTTAAAATGCTACATGCAATAAAATACTCACTATTATACTTTACCATGCTACATAAAATAAAATACTCACTATTATACTTTAAAATGCTACATGCAATTAAATACTCACTATTATACTTTACGATGCTTCATGCAATAAAATACTCACTATTATACTTTAACATGCTACATGCAATAAAATACTCAACATTATACTTTACCATGCTACATGCAATAAAATACTCACTATTACACTTTACCATGCTACATTTAATAAAATACTCGTTATTGTACCTTACCAAGCTACATGCAATAAAATACTCACTATTATACTTTACCATGCTACATGCAATAAAATACTCAACATTTTACTTTACCATGCTACATGCAATAAAATACTCACCATTATACTTTACCATGCTACATGCAAAAGAATTCTCACTATTATACTTGAAAATGCTTCATGCAATAAAATAGTCAATATTCTACTTTACCGTGCTACATGCAATAACATACTCACTATTATACTTGAAAATGCTTCATGCAATTAAATACTCACTATTATACTTTACCATGCAACCTGCAATGAAATACTCACTATTATACTGTACCATGCTACATGCAATAAAATACTAACTATTACACTTTATCATGCTACATGCAATAAAATACTCACAATTATACTTTACCATGCTACATGCAATAAAATACTCACTATTATATTTTACCATGCTACATGCAATAATATACTCACAATTATACTTTACTATGCTACATGCAATAATATACTTACTATTTTACTTTACCATGCTACATGAAATAAAATACTCAGTATTATACTTTACCATGCTACATGCAATAAAATACTCAATATTATACTTTACCATGCTACATGCAATAAAATACTCACTATTATACTATACCATGCTACATGCAATAAAATACTCACGATTGTATTTTACCATTCGAAATGCAATAAAATTATCACTATTATACTTTAACATGCTACTTGCAATAAAATACTCACTATTATACTTTACAATGCTACATGCAATAAAATACTCACTATTATACTTTACCGTGCTACATGCAATAAAATACTCACTATTTTACTTTACCATGCTACATGCAATAAAATACTCACTATTATACTTTACCATTCTACGTGCAATAATATACTCACTATTTTACTTTTCCATGCTACATGCAATAATATACTCACTATTATAACTTACCATGCTTCATGCATTAGAATACTCACTATTATACTTTACCATGCTACATGCATTAAAATACTCACTATTATACTTTACCATGCTACATGCAATAAAATACTCACTATTATAATTTAAAATTCTACATGCAATAAAATACACACTATTATACTTTACCATGCTACATGCAATAACATACTCACTATTATACTTAACCATGCTACATGCAATAAAATACTCAGTATTATACTTTACCATGCTGCATGCAATAAAATATTCACCATTATACTTTACCATGCTACTTGGAATAAAATACTTACTATTATAGTTTACCATGCTACATTAAATAAAATAATCATTATTATTCTTTATTATGTTACATGCAATAAAATACTCACTATTATACTTTACCATGCTACATGCAATAAAATACTCACTATTATACTATACCATGCTACATGCAATAAAATACTCGCTATTATACCTTACCATGCTACATGCAATAAAATAATCATTATTATTCTTTACCATGCTACATGCAATAAAATACTCACTATTGTACTTTACCATGCTAGATTCAATAAAATACACACTGTTATACTTTACCATGCTACATGCAATAAAATACTCACTATTATACGTTACCGTGCTACATGCAATAAAATACTCACTATTTTACTTTACCATGTTACATGCAATAAAATACTTACTATTATACTTTACCATGCTACATGCAATAATATAATCACTATTTTACTTTTCCATGCTACATGCAATAAAATATTCACTATTATACTTTTTCATGCTACATGGAATAAAATACTCACTATTATACTTTACCATGCTACATGCAATAAAATACTCACTATTATACTGTACCATGCTACATGAAATAAAATACTCACTATTATACTTTACCATGCTACATGCATTACAATACTCACTATTATACTTTTTCATGCTACATGCAATAAAATACTCACTATTATACTTTACCATGCTACATGCAATAAAATACTCACTATTATACTTTACCATGCTACATGCAATAAAATACTCAATATAATACTTTACAATGCTACATGCAATAAAATATTCATTATTATACTTTACCATGCTACATGCAATAAAATACTCACTATTATACTTTATCATGCTACATGCAATAAAATACTCACTATTATACTTTAAAATGCTACATGCAATTAAATGCACACTATTACACTTTACCATGCTATATGCAATGAAATACTCACTATTATAATTTACCATGCTACATGCAATAAAATACTCACTATTTTACTTTACCATGCTACATGCAATAATATACACAGTATTTTACTTTACCATGCTACATGCAGTAAAATACTCACTATTATACTTTACCATGCTACATGCAATAAAATACTCACTATTATACTTTACCATGCTACATGCATTAAAATACTCACTATTATACTTTACCATGCTACATGCAATAAAATACTCACTATTATACTTTACCATGTTACATGCAATAAAATACTCAATATTATACTTTACAATGCTACATGCAATAAAATATTCATTATTATACTTTACCATGCTACATGCAATAAAATACTTACTATTATACTTTAAAATGCTACATGCAATTAAATACACACTATTATACTTTACCATGCTACATGCAATAAAATACTCACTATTATACTTTACCATGCTCAAGGAATAAAATACTCACTATTATACATTACCATGCTACATGCAATAAAATACTCAATGTTATACTTTACCATGCTTCGTGCAATAAAACACTCAATGTTATACTTTACCATGTTACATGCAACAAAATACACACTGTTATACTTTACCATGTTACATGCAATAAAATAATCACTATTATACTTTACCATGCTACATGTAATAAAATACTCACTATTATACTTTACCACGCTACATGAAATGAATTACTCAATATTATACTTTACAATGCTACATGCAATAAAATACTCACTATTATACTTTACCATGCTTCATGCATTAGAATACTCACTATAAGACTTTACCATGCTACATGCATTAAAATACTCACTATTATACTTTAAAATGCTACATGCAATAAAATACTCACTATTATACTTTACCATGCTACATGCAATAAAATAATCACTATTATACTTTACCATGCTACATGCAATAAAATACTCACCATTATACTTTACCATGCTACATGCAATAAAATACTCACTATTATACTTGAAAATGCTTTATGCAATAAAATAGTCACTATTATACTTTACCATGCTACATGCAATAAAATACTCACTATTATACTTTACCATGCTACATGCAATAAAATACTCACTATTATACTTTACCATGCTACATGCAATAAAATACTCACTATTATACTTTACCATGCTACTTGCAATAAAATACTCACTGTTGTACCTTACCATGCTACATGCAATAAAATAATCACTATTATACTTTACCATGCTACATGCAATAAAGTACTCAACATTATACTTTACCATGCTACATGCAATAAAATACTCACCATTATACTTTACCATGCTACACGCAATAAAATACTCACTATTATACTTAAAAATGCTTCATGCAATAAAATAGTCACTATTATATTTTACCATGCTACATGCAATAAAGTACTCACTATTGTACTTTATCATGCTACATGCAATAAAATACTCATTATTATACTTTACCATGCTACATGCAATAAAATATTCGCTATTATACTTTTTCATGCTACATGGAATTAAATACTCACTATTATACTTTACCATGCTACATGCAATAAAATACTCACTATTATACTTTACCTTGCTACATGCAATAAAATAATCACTATTATACTTTACCATGCTACATGCAATAAAATACTCACTATTATACTTTACAATGCTACATGCATTAAAATACTCATTATTATACTTTAAAATGCTACATGCAATAAAATACTCACTATTATACTTTACCATGCTACATGCAATAAAATACTCACTATTATACTTTACCATGCTACATGCATTAAAATACTCATTATTATACTTTAAAATGCTACATGCAATAAAATACTCACTATTATACTTTACCATGCTACATAAAATAAAATACTCACTATTATACTTTACCATGCTACATGCAATAAAATACTCACTATTATACTTTACCATGCTACATTTAATAAAATACTCACTATTGTACCTTACCATGCTACATGCAATAAAATACTCACTATTATACTTTAACATGCTACATGCAATAAAATACTCACTATTATACGTTACCGTGCTACATGCAATAAAATACTCACTATTTTACTTTACCATGTTACATGCAATAAAATACTTACTATTATACTTTACCATGCTACATGCAATAATATAATCACTATTTTACTTGTCCATGCTACATGCAATAAAATATTCACTATTATACTTTTTCATGCTACATGGAATAAAATACTCACTATTATACTTTACCATGCTACATGCAATAAAATACTCACTATTATACTGTACCATGCTACATGAAATAAAATACTCACTATTATACTTTACCATGCTACATGCATTACAATACTCACTATTATACTTTTTCATGCTACATGCAATAAAATACTCACTATTATACTTTACCATGCTACATGCAATAAAATACTCACTATTATACTTTACCATGCTACATGCAATAAAATACTCAATATAATACTTTACAATGCTACATGCAATAAAATATTCATTATTATACTTTACCATGCTACATGCAATAAAATACTCACTATTATACTTTATCATGCTACATGCAATAAAATACTCACTATTATACTTTAAAATGCTACATGCAATTAAATGCACACTATTACACTTTACCATGCTATATGCAATGAAATACTCACTATTATAATTTACCATGCTACATGCAATAAAATACTCACTATTTTACTTTACCATGCTACATGCAATAATATACACAGTATTTTACTTTACCATGCTACATGCAGTAAAATACTCACTATTATACTTTACCATGCTACATGCAATAAAATACTCACTATTATACTTTACCATGCTACATGCATTAAAATACTCACTATTATACTTTACCATGCTACATGCAATAAAATACTCACTATTATACTTTACCATGTTACATGCAATAAAATACTCAATATTATACTTTACAATGCTACATGCAATAAAATATTCATTATTATACTTTACCATGCTACATGCAATAAAATACTTACTATTATACTTTAAAATGCTACATGCAATTAAATACACACTATTATACTTTACCATGCTACATGCAATAAAATACTCACTATTATACTTTACCATGCTCAAGGAATAAAATACTCACTATTATACATTACCATGCTACATGCAATAAAATACTAAATGTTATACTTTACCATGCTTCGTGCAATAAAACACTCAATGTTATACTTTACCATGTTACATGCAACAAAATACACACTGTTATACTTTACCATGTTACATGCAATAAAATAATCACTATTATACTTCACCATGCTACATGTAATAAAATACTCACTATTATACTTTACCACGCTACATGAAATGAATTACTCAATATTATACTTTACAATGCTACATGCAATAAAATACTCACTATTATACTTTACCATGCTTCATGCATTAGAATACTCACTATAAGACTTTACCATGCTAAAAAAATGTTTTGCGTATCCTTTTACAGGACTTAGCTGTCAACAGCAGCATCTTTCAGCTGTCTGTTGATCTCTTGGCAAGATTACGCTCAGTAGTTTGCCATTGCTTTCTGAGCGGCCGGCTCAGTATCCGCAAGTCACGAGCGGGGGTCGAACCACCTCAGTTCTCGCTCCGCTGCGAGACTCTGCGTGATAAACGGGATTACAGAGAGAAAGTGTTGTAACCCCACAGCCAGAGAGACCGGCCTTTACCATGCTACATGCATTAAAATACTCACTATTATACTTTAAAATGCTACATGCAATAAAATACTCACTATTATACTTTACCATGCTACATGCAATAAAATAATCACTATTATACTTTACCATGCTACATGCAATAAAATACTCACCATTATACTTTACCATGCTACATGCAATAAAATACTCACTATTATACTTGAAAATGCTTTATGCAATAAAATAGTCACTATTATACTTTACCATGCTACATGCAATAAAATACTCACTATTATACTTTACCATGCTACATGCAATAAAATACTCACTATTATACTTTACCATGCTACATGCAATAAAATACTCACTATTATACTTTACCATGCTACTTGCAATAAAATACTCACTATTGTACTTTATCATGCTACATGCAATAAAATACTCATTATTATACTTTACCATGCTACATGCAATAAAATATTCGCTATTATACTTTTTCATGCTACATGGAATTAAATACTCACTATTATACTTTACCATGCTACATGCAATAAAATACTCACTATTATACTTTACCTTGCTACATGCAATAAAATAATCACTATTATACTTTACCATGCTACATGCAATAAAATACTCACTATTATACTTTACAATGCTACATGCATTAAAATACTCATTATTATACTTTAAAATGCTACATGCAATAAAATACTCACTATTATACTTTACCATGCTACATGCAATAAAATACTCACTATTATACTTTACCATGCTACATGCATTAAAATACTCATTATTATACTTTAAAATGCTACATGCAATAAAATACTCACTATTATACTTTACCATGCTACATAAAATAAAATACTCACTATTATACTTTACCATGCTACATGCAATAAAATACTCACTATTATACTTTACCATGCTACATTTAATAAAATACTCACTATTGTACCTTACCATGCTACATGCAATAAAATACTCACTATTATACTTTAACATGCTACATGCAATAAAATACTCACTATTATACGTTACCGTGCTACATGCAATAAAATACTCACTATTTTACTTTACCATGTTACATGCAATAAAATACTTACTATTATACTTTACCATGCTACATGCAATAATATAATCACTATTTTACTTTTCCATGCTACATGCAATAAAATATTCACTATTATACTTTTTCATGCTACATGGAATAAAATACTCACTATTATACTTTACCATGCTACATGCAATAAAATACTCACTATTATACTGTACCATGCTACATGAAATAAAATACTCACTATTATACTTTACCATGCTACATGCATTACAATACTCAATATTATACTTTACCATGCTACATGCAATAAAATACTCACTATTATACTATACCATGCTACATGCAATAAAATACTCACGATTGTATTTTACCATTCGAAATGCAATAAAATTATCACTATTATACTTTAACATGCTACTTGCAATAAAATACTCACTATTATACTTTACAATGCTACATGCAATAAAATACTCACTATTATACTTTACCGTGCTACATGCAATAAAATACTCACTATTTTACTTTACCATGCTACATGCAATAAAATACTCACTATTATACTTTACCATTCTACATGCAATAATATACTCACTATTTTACTTTTCCATGCTACATGCAATAATATACTCACTATTATAACTTACCATGCTTCATGCATTAGAATACTCACTATTATACTTTACCATGCTACATGCATTAAAATACTCACTATTATACTTTACCATGCTACATGCAATAAAATTCTCACTATTATAATTTAAAATTCTACATGCAATAAAATACACACTATTATACTTTACCATGCTACATGCAATAACATACTCACTATTATACTTAACCATGCTACATGCAATAAAATACTCAGTATTATACTTTACCATGATGCATGCAATAAAATATTCACCATTATACTTTACCATGCTACTTGGAATAAAATACTTACTATTATAGTTTACCATGCTACATTAAATAAAATAATCATTATTATTCTTTATTATGTTACATGCAATAAAATACTCACTATTATACTTTACCATGCTACATGCAATAAAATACTCACTATTATACTATACCATGCTACATGCAATAAAATACTCGCTATTATACCTTACCATGCTACATGCAATAAAATAATCATTATTATTCTTTACCATGCTACATGCAATAAAATACTCACTATTGTACTTTACCATGCTAGATTCAATAAAATACACACTGTTATACTTTACCATGCTACATGCAATAAAATACTCACTATTATACGTTACCGTGCTACATGCAATAAAATACTCACTATTTTACTTTACCATGTTACATGCAATAAAATACTTACTATTATACTTTACCATGCTACATGCAATAATATAATCACTATTTTACTTTTCCATGCTACATGCAATAAAATATTCACTATTATACTTTTTCATGCTACATGGAATAAAATACTCACTATTATACTTTACCATGCTACATGCAATAAAATACTCACTATTATACTGTACCATGCTACATGAAATAAAATACTCACTATTATACTTTACCATGCTACATGCATTACAATACTCACTATTATACTTTTTCATGCTACATGCAATAAAATACTCACTATTATACTTTACCATGCTACATGCAATAAAATACTCACTATTATACTTTACCATGCTACATGCAATAAAATACTCAATATAATACTTTACAATGCTACATGCAATAAAATATTCATTATTATACTTTACCATGCTACATGCAATAAAATACTCACTATTATACTTTATCATGCTACATGCATTAAAATACTCACTATTATACTTTAAAATGCTACATGCAATTAAATGCACACTATTACACTTTACCATGCTATATGCAATGAAATACTCACTATTATAATTTACCATGCTACATGCAATAAAATACTCACTATTTTACTTTACCATGCTACATGCAATAATATACACAGTATTTTACTTTACCATGCTACATGCAGTAAAATACTCACTATTATACTTTACCATGCTACATGCAATAAAATACTCACTATTATACTTTACCATGCTACATGCATTAAAATACTCACTATTATACTTTACCATGCTACATGCAATAAAATACTCACTATTATACTTTACCATGTTACATGCAATAAAATACTCAATATTATACTTTACAATGCTACATGCAATAAAATATTCATTATTATACTTTACCATGCTACATGCAATAAAATACTTACTATTATACTTTAAAATGCTACATGCAATTAAATACACACTATTATACTTTACCATGCTACATGCAATAAAATACTCACTATTATACTTTACCATGCTCAAGGAATAAAATACTCACTATTATACATTACCATGCTACATGCAATAAAATACTCAATGTTATACTTTACCATGCTTCGTGCAATAAAACACTCAATGTTATACTTTACCATGTTACATGCAACAAAATACACACTGTTATACTTTACCATGTTACATGCAATAAAATAATCACTATTATACTTTACCATGCTACATGTAATAAAATACTCACTATTATACTTTACCACGCTACATGAAATGAATTACTCAATATTATACTTTACAATGCTACATGCAATAAAATACTCACTATTATACTTTACCATGCTTCATGCATTAGAATACTCACTATAAGACTTTACCATGCTACATGCATTAAAATACTCACTATTATACTTTAAAATGCTACATGCAATAAAATACTCACTATTATACTTTACCATGCTACATGCAATAAAATAATCACTATTATACTTTACCATGCTACATGCAATAAAATACTCACCATTATACTTTACCATGCTACATGCAATAAAATACTCACTATTATACTTGAAAATGCTTTATGCAATAAAATAGTCACTATTATACTTTACCATGCTACATGCAATAAAATACTCACTATTATACTTTACCATGCTACATGCAATAAAATACTCACTATTATACTTTACCATGCTACATGCAATAAAATACTCACTATTATACTTTACCATGCTACTTGCAATAAAATACTCACTGTTGTACCTTACCATGCTACATGCAAAAAAATAATCACTATTATACTTTACCATGCTACATGCAATAAAGTACTCAACATTATACTTTACCATGCTACATGCAATAAAATACTCACCATTATACTTTACCATGCTACACGCAATAAAATACTCACTAATATACTTGAAAATGCTTCATGCAATAAAATAGTCACTATTATATTTTACCATGCTACATGCAATAAAGTACTCACTATTGTACTTTATCATGCTACATGCAATAAAATACTCATTATTATACTTTACCATGCTACATGCAATAAAATATTCGCTATTATACTTTTTCATGCTACATGGAATTAAATACTCACTATTATACTTTACCATGCTACATGCAATAAAATACTCACTATTATACTTTACCTTGCTACATGCAATAAAATAATCACTATTATACTTTACCATGCTACATGCAATAAAATACTCACTATTATACTTTACAATGCTACATGCATTAAAATACTCATTATTATACTTTAAAATGCTACATGCAATAAAATACTCACTATTATACTTTACCATGCTACATGCAATAAAATACTCACTATTATACTTTACCATGCTACATGCATTAAAATACTCATTATTATACTTTAAAATGCTACATGCAATAAAATACTCACTATTATACTTTACCATGCTACATAAAATAAAATACTCACTATTATACTTTACCATGCTACATGCAATAAAATACTCACTATTATACTTTACCATGCTACATTTAATAAAATACTCACTATTGTACCTTACCATGCTACATGCAATAAAATACTCACTATTATACTTTAACATGCTACATGCAATAAAATACTCACTATTATACGTTACCGTGCTACATGCAATAAAATACTCACTATTTTACTTTACCATGTTACATGCAATAAAATACTTACTATTATACTTTACCATGCTACATGCAATAATATAATCACTATTTTACTTTTCCATGCTACATGCAATAAAATATTCACTATTATACTTTTTCATGCTACATGGAATAAAATACTCACTATTATACTTTACCATGCTACATGCAATAAAATACTCACTATTATACTGTACCATGCTACATGAAATAAAATACTCACTATTATACTTTACCATGCTACATGCATTACAATACTCACTATTATACTTTTTCATGCTACATGCAATAAAATACTCACTATTATACTTTACCATGCTACATGCAATAAAATACTCACTATTATACTTTACCATGCTACATGCAATAAAATACTCAATATAATACTTTACAATGCTACATGCAATAAAATATTCATTATTATACTTTACCATGCTACATGCAATAAAATACTCACTATTATACTTTATCATGCTACATGCAATAAAATACTCACTATTATACTTTAAAATGCTACATGCAATTAAATGCACACTATTACACTTTACCATGCTATATGCAATGAAATACTCACTATTATAATTTACCATGCTACATGCAATAAAATACTCACTATTTTACTTTACCATGCTACATGCAATAATATACACAGTATTTTACTTTACCATGCTACATGCAGTAAAATACTCACTATTATACTTTACCATGCTACATGCAATAAAATACTCACTATTATACTTTACCATGCTACATGCATTAAAATACTCACTATTATACTTTACCATGCTACATGCAATAAAATACTCACTATTATACTTTACCATGTTACATGCAATAAAATACTCAATATTATACTTTACAATGCTACATGCAATAAAATATTCATTATTATACTTTACCATGCTACATGCAATAAAATACTTACTATTATACTTTAAAATGCTACATGCAATTAAATACACACTATTATACTTTAACAGGCTACATGCAATAAAATACTCACTATTATACTTTACCATGCTCAAGGAATAAAATACTCACTATTATACATTACCATGCTACATGCAATAAAATACTCAATGTTATACTTTACCATGCTTCGTGCAATAAAACACTCAATGTTATACTTTACCATGTTACATGCAACAAAATACACACTGTTATACTTTACCATGTTACATGCAATAAAATAATCACTATTATACTTTACCATGCTACATGTAATAAAATACTCACTATTATACTTTACCACGCTACATGAAATGAATTACTCAATATTATACTTTACAATGCTACATGCAATAAAATACTCACTATTATACTTTACCATGCTTCATGCATTAGAATACTCACTATAAGACTTTACCATGCTACATGCATTAAAATACTCACTATTATACTTTAAAATGCTACATGCAATAAAATACTCACTATTATACTTTACCATGCTACATGCAATAAAATAATCACTATTATACTTTACCATGCTACATGCAATAAAATACTCACCATTATACTTTACCATGCTACATGCAATAAAATACTCACTATTATACTTGAAAATGCTTTATGCAATAAAATAGTCACTATTATACTTTACCATGCTACATGCAATAAAATACTCACTATTATACTTTACCATGCTACATGCAATAAAATACTCACTATTATACTTTACCATGCTACATGCAATAAAATACTCACTATTATACTTTACCATGCTACTTGCAATAAAATACTCACTATTGTACTTTATCATGCTACATGCAATAAAATACTCATTATTATACTTTACCATGCTACATGCAATAAAATATTCGCTATTATACTTTTTCATGCTACATGGAATTAAATACTCACTATTATACTTTACCATGCTACATGCAATAAAATACTCACTATTATACTTTACCTTGCTACATGCAATAAAATAATCACTATTATACTTTACCATGCTACATGCAATAAAATACTCACTATTATACTTTACAATGCTACATGCATTAAAATACTCATTATTATACTTTAAAATGCTACATGCAATAAAATACTCACTATTATACTTTACCATGCTACATGCAATAAAATACTCACTATTATACTTTACCATGCTACATGCATTAAAATACTCATTATTATACTTTAAAATGCTACATGCAATAAAATACTCACTATTATACTTTACCATGCTACATAAAATAAAATACTCACTATTATACTTTACCATGCTACATGCAATAAAATACTCACTATTATACTTTACCATGCTACATTTAATAAAATACTCACTATTGTACCTTACCATGCTACATGCAACAAAATACTCACTATTATACTTTAACATGCTACATGCAATAAAATACTCACTATTATACGTTTCCGTGCTACATGCAATAAAATACTCACTATTTTACTTTACCATGTTACATGCAATAAAATACTTACTATTATACTTTACCATGCTACATGCAATAATATAATCACTATTTTACTTTTCCATGCTACATGCAATAAAATATTCACTATTATACTTTTTCATGCTACATGGAATAAAATACTCACTATTATACTTTACCATGCTACATGCAATAAAATACTCACTATTATACTGTACCATGCTACATGAAATAAAATACTCACTATTATACTTTACCATGCTACATGCATTACAATACTCACTATTATACTTTTTCATGCTACATGCAATAAAATACTCACTATTATACTTTACCATGCTACATGCAATAAAATACTCACTATTATACTTTACCATGCTACATGCAATAAAATACTCAATATAATACTTTACAATGCTACATGCAATAAAATATTCATTATTATACTTTACCATGCTACATGCAATAAAATACTCACTATTATACTTTATCATGCTACATGCAATAAAATACTCACTATTATACTTTAAAATGCTACATGCAATTAAATGCACACTATTACACTTTACCATGCTATATGCAATGAAATACTCACTATTATAATTTACCATGCTACATGCAATAAAATACTCACTATTTTACTTTACCATGCTACATGCAATAATATACACAGTATTTTACTTTACCATGCTACATGCAGTAAAATACTCACTATTATACTTTACCACGCTACATGAAATGAATTACTCAATATTATACTTTACAATGCTACATGCAATAAAATACTCACTATTATACTTTACCATGCTTCATGCATTAGAATACTCACTATAAGACTTTACCATGCTACATGCATTAAAATACTCACTATTATACTTTAAAATGCTACATGCAATAAAATACTCACTATTATACTTTACCATGCTACATGCAATAAAATAATCACTATTATACTTTACCATGCTACATGCAATAAAATACTCACCATTATACTTTACCATGCTACATGCAATAAAATACTCACTATTATACTTGAAAATGCTTTATGCAATAAAATAGTCACTATTATACTTTACCATGCTACATGCAATAAAATACTCACTATTATACTTTACCATGCTACATGCAATAAAATACTCACTATTATACTTTACCATGCTACATGCAATAAAATACTCACTATTATACTTTACCATGCTACTTGCAATAAAATACTCACTGTTGTACCTTACCATGCTACATGCAATAAAATAATCACTATTATACTTTACCATGCTACATGCAATAAAGTACTCAACATTATACTTTACCATGCTACATGCAATAAAATACTCACCATTATACTTTACCATGCTACACGCAATAAAATACTCACTATTATACTTGAAAATGCTTCATGCAATAAAATAGTCACTATTATATTTTACCATGCTACATGCAATAAAGTACTCACTATTGTACTTTATCATGCTACATGCAATAAAATACTCATTATTATACTTTACCATGCTACATGCAATAAAATATTCGCTATTATACTTTTTCATGCTACATGGAATTAAATACTCACTATTATACTTTACCATGCTACATGCAATAAAATACTCACTATTATACTTTACCTTGCTACATGCAATAAAATAATCACTATTATACTTTACCATGCTACATGCAATAAAATACTCACTATTATACTTTACAATGCTACATGCATTAAAATACTCATTATTATACTTTAAAATGCTACATGCAATAAAATACTCACTATTATACTTTACCATGCTACATGCAATAAAATACTCACTATTATACTTTACCATGCTACATGCATTAAAATACTCATTATTATACTTTAAAATGCTACATGCAATAAAATACTCACTATTATACTTTACCATGCTACATAAAATAAAATACTCACTATTATACTTTACCATGCTACATGCAATAAAATACTCACTATTATACTTTACCATGCTACATTTAATAAAATACTCACTATTGTACCTTACCATGCTACATGCAATAAAATACTCACTATTATACTTTAACATGCTACATGCAATAAAATACTCAACATTATACTTTACCATGCTACATGCAATAAAATACTCACTATTATACTTTACCATGCTACATTTAATAAAATACTCGTTATTGTACCTTACCAAGCTACATGCAATAAAATACTCACTATTATACTTTACCATGCTACATGCAATAAAATACTCAACATTTTACTTTACCATGCTACATGCAATAAAATACTCACCATTATACTTTACCATGCTACATGCAAAAAAATTCTCACTATTATACTTGAAAATGCTTCATGCAATAAAATAGTCAATATTCTACTTTACCGTGCTACATGCAATAACATACTCACTATTATACTTGAAAATGCTTCATGCAATTAAATACTCACTATTATACTTTACCATGCAACCTGCAATGAAATACTCACTATTATACTGTACCATGCTACATGCAATAAAATACTAACTATTACACTTTATCATGCTACATGAAATAAAATACTCACAATTATACTTTACCATGATACATGCAATAAAATACTCACTATTATATTTTACCATGCTACATGCAATAAAATACTCACTATTATACTTTACCATGCTAAATGCAATAATATACTCACTATTATACTTTACTATGCTACATGCAATAATATACTTACTATTTTACTTTACCATGCTACATGAAATAAAATACTCAGTATTATACTTTACCATGTTTCATGCATTAGAATACTCCCTATTATACTTTACCATGCTACATACAATAAAATACTCACTATTATACTTTACCATGATACATGCAATAAAATACTCGCTATTGTACCTCACCATGCTACATGCAATAAAATACTCACTATTATACTTGAAAATGCTTTATGCAATAAAATAGTCACTATTATACTTTACCATGCTACATGCAATAAAATACTCACTATTATACTTTACCATGCTACATGCAATAAAATACTCACTATTATACTTTACCATGCTACATGCAATAAAATACTCACTATTATACTTTACCATGCTACTTGCAATAAAATACTCACTGTTGTACTTTACCATGCTACATGCAATAAAATAATCACTATTATACTTTACCATGCTACATGCAATAAAGTACTCAACATTATACTTTACCATGCTACATGCAATAAAATACTCACCATTATACTTTACCATGCTACACGCAATAAAATACTCACTATTATACTTGAAAATGCTTCATGCAATAAAATAGTCACTATTATATTTTACCATGCTACATGCAATAAAGTACTCACTATTGTACTTTATCATGCTACATGCAATAAAATACTCATTATTATACTTTACCATGCTACATGCAATAAAATATTCGCTATTATACTTTTTCATGCTACATGGAATTAAATACTCACTATTATACTTTACCATGCTACATGCAATAAAATACTCACTATTATACTTTACCTTGCTACATGCAATAAAATAATCACTATTATACTTTACCATGCTACATGCAATAAAATACTCACTATTATACTTTACAATGCTACATGCATTAAAATACTCATTATTATACTATAAAATGCTACATGCAATAAAATACTCACTATTATACTTTACCATGCTACATGCAATAAAATACTCACTATTATACTTTACCATGCTACATGCATTAAAATACTCATTATTATACTTTAAAATGCTACATGCAATAAAATACTCACTATTATACTTTACCATGCTACATAAAATAAAATACTCACTATTATACTTTACCATGCTACATGCAATAAAATACTCACTATTATACTTTACCATGCTACATTTAATAAAATACTCACTATTGTACCTTACCATGCTACATGCAATAAAATACTCACTATTATACTTTAACATGCTACATGCAATAAAATACTCAACATTATACTTTACCATGCTACATGCAATAAAATACTCACTATTATACTTTACCATGCTACATTTAATAAAATACTCGTTATTGTACCTTACCAAGCTACATGCAATAAAATACTCACTATTATACTTTACCATGCTACATGCAATAAAATACTCAACATTTTACTTTACCATGCTACATGCAATAAAATACTCACCATTATACTTTACCATGCTACATGCAAAAAAATTCTCACTATTATACTTGAAAATGCTTCATGCAATAAAATAGTCAATATTCTACTTTACCGTGCTACATGCAATAACATACTCACTATTATACTTGAAAATGCTTCATGCAATTAAATACTCACTATTATACTTTACCATGCAACCTGCAATGAAATACTCACTATTATACTGTACCATGCTACATGCAATAAAATACTAACTATTACACTTTATCATGCTACATGCAATAAAATACTCACAATTATACTTTACCATGATACATGCATTAAAATACTCACTGTTATATTTTACCATGCTACATGCAATAAAATACTCACTATTATACTTTACCATGCTAAATGCAATAATATACTCACTATTATACTTTACTATGCTACATGCAATAATATACTTACTATTTTACTTTACCATGCTACATGAAATAAAATACTCAGTATTATACTTTACCATGTTTCATGCATTAGAATACTCCCTATTATACTTTACCATGCTACATACAATAAAATACTCACTATTATACTTTACCATGATACATGCAATAAAATACTCGCTATTGTACCTCACCATGCTACATGCAATAAAATACTCAATATTATACTATACCATGCTACATGCAATAAAATACTCACTATTATACTATACCATGCTACATGCAATAAAATACTCACGATTGTATTTTACCATTCGAAATGCAATAAAATTATCACTATTATACTTTAACATGCTACTTGCAATAAAATACTCACTATTATACTTTACAATGCTACATGCAATAAAATACTCACTATTATACTTTACCATGCTACATGCAATAAAATACTCACTATTATACTTTACCATTCTACATGCAATAATATACTCACTATTTTACTTTTCCATGCTACATGCAATAATATACTCACTATTATAACTTACCATGCTTCATGCATTAGAATACTCACTATTATACTTTACCATGCTACATGCATTAAAATACTCACTATTATACTTTACCATGCTACATGCAATAAAATACTCACTATTTTACTTTACCATGCTACATGCAATAAAATACTCACTATTATACTTTACCATTCTACATGCAATAATATACTCACTATTTTACTTTTCCATGCTACATGCAATAATATACTCACTATTATAACTTACCATGCTTCATGCATTAGAATACTCACTATTATACTTTACCATGCTACATGCATTAAAATACTCACTATTATACTTTACCATGCTACATGCAATAAAATACTCACTATTATACTTAACCATGCTACATGCAATAAAATACTCAGTATTATACTTTACCATGCTGCATGCAATAAAATATTCACCATTATACTTTACCATGCTACTTGGATAAAAATACTCACTATTATACTTTACCATGCTACATGCATTAAAATTCTCACTATTATACTTTACCATGCTACATGCAATAAAATACTCACTATTATAATTTAAAATGCTACATGCAATAAAATACACACTATTATACTATACCATGCTACATGCAATAAAATACTCGCTATTATACCTTACCATGCTACATGCAATAAAATAATCATTATTATTCTTTACCATGCTACATGCAATAAAATACTCACTATTATACTTTACCATGCTAGATTCAATAAAATACACACTGTTATACTTTACCATGCTACATGCAATAAAATACTCACTATTATACGTTACCGTGCTACATGCAATAAAATACTCACTATTTTACTTTACCATGTTACATGCAATAAAATACTTACTATTATACTTTACCATGCTACATGCAATAATATAATCACTATTTTACTTTTCCATGCTACATGCAATAAAATATTCACTATTATACTTGTTCATGCTACATGGAATAAAATACTCACTATTATACTTTACCATGCTACATGCAATAAAATACTCACTATTATACTGTACCATGCTACATGAAATAAAATACTCACTATTATACTTTACAATGCTACATGCATTACAATACTCACTATTATACTTTTTTATGCTACATGCAATAAAATACTCACTATTATACTTTACCATGCTACATGCAATAAAATACTCACTATTATACTTTACCATGCTACATGCAATAAAATACTCAATATAATACTTTACAATGCTACATGCAATAAAATATTCATTATTATACTTTACCATGCTACATGCAATAAAATACTCACTATTATACTTTATCATGCTACATGCAATAAAATACTCACTATTATACTTTAAAATGCTACATGCAATTAAATGCACACTATTACACTTTACCATGCTATATGCAATGAAATACTCACTATTATAATTTACCATGCTACATGCAATAAAATACTCACTATTTTACTTTACCATGCTACATGCAATAATATACACAGTATTTTACTTTACCATGCTACATGCAGTAAAATACTCACTATTATACTTTACCATGCTACATGCAATAAAATACTCACTATTATACTTTACCATGCTACATGCATTAAAATACTCACTATTATACTTTACCATGCTACATGCAATAAAATACTCACTATTATACTTTACCATGTTACATGCAATAAAATACTCAATATTATACTTTACAATGCTACATGCAATAAAATATTCATTATTATACTTTACCATGCTACATGCAATAAAATACTTACTATTATACTTTAAAATGCTACATGCAATTAAATACACACTATTATACTTTACCATGCTACATGCAATAAAATACTCACTATTATACTTTACCATGCTCAAGGAATAAAATACTCACTATTATACATTACCATGCTACATGCAATAAAATACTCAATGTTATACTTTACCATGCTTCGTGCAATAAAACACTCAATGTTATACTTTACCATGTTACATGCAACAAAATACACACTGTTATACTTTACCATGTTACATGCAATAAAATAATCACTATTATACTTTACCATGCTACATGTAATAAAATACTCACTATTATACTTTACCACGCTACATGAAATGAATTACTCAATATTATACTTTACAATGCTACATGCAATAAAATACTCACTATTATACTTTACCATGCTTCATGCATTAGAATACTCACTATTAGACTTTACCATGCTACATGCATTAAAATACTCACTATTATACTTTAAAATGCTACATGCAATAAAATACTCACTATTATACTTTACCATGCTACATGCAATAAAATAATCACTATTATACTTTACCATGCTACATGCAATAAAATACTCATTATTATACTTTACTATGCTACATGCAATAAAATACTCACTATTATACTTTACCATGCTACATGTAATAAAATACTCAGTATTATACTTTACCATGCTACATGCAATAAATTACTCAATATTATAGTTTACAATGCTACATGCAATAAAATACTCATTATTATACTTTACCATGCTACATGCAATAAAATACTCACTATTATACTATCAAATGCTACATGCAATAAAATACTCACTATTATACTTTACCATGCTACATGCAATAAAATACTCACTATTATACTTTACCATGCTACACGCAATAAAATACTCACTATTTTATTTTACCGTGCTACGTGAAATAAAATACTCACTATTTTACTTTACCATGCTACATGCAATAAAATACTTACTATTATACTTTACCATGCTACATGCAATAAAATACTCACTATTATACTATACCATGCTACATGCAATAGAATACTCACTATTGTACTGTACCATGCTACATGAAATAAAATACTCACTATTATACTTTGCCATGCTACATGCATTACAATACTCACTATTACACTTTTTCATGCTACATGCAATAAAATACTCACCATTATACTTTACCATGCTACATGCAATAAATACTCACTATTATACTTTACCATGCTACATGCAATAAAATACTCACTATTATACTTTACCATGCTACATGCAATAAAATACTCAATATAATACTTTACAATGCTACATGCAATAAAATATTCATTATTATACTTTACCATGCTACATGCAATAAAATACACACTATTATACTTTATCATGCTACATGCAATAAAATGCTCACTATTATACTTTAAAATGCTACATGCAATTAAATGCACACTATTACACTTTACCATGCTATATGCAATGAAATACTCACTATTATAATTTACCATGCTACATGCAATAAAATACTCACTATTTTACTTTACCATGCTACATGCAATAATATACTCAGCATTTTACTTTACCATGCTACATGCAGTAAAATACTCACTATTATACTTGACCATGCTACATGCAATAAAATACTCACTATTATACTTTACCATGCTACATGCATTAAAATACTCACTATTATACTTTACCATGCTACATGCAATAAAATACTCACTATTATACTTGAGAATGCTTCGTGCAATAAAATACTCACTATTATACTTTTTCATGCTACATGCAATAAAATACTCACTATTATACTTTACCATGCTACATGCAATAAAATACTCACTATTATACTTTACCATGCTACATGCAATAAAATACTAACTATTGTACCTTACCATGCTACGTTTAATAAAATACTCAATATTATACTTTACCATGCTACATGCAATAAAATACTCACTATTATACTTGAGAATGCTTCATGCAATAAAATACTCACTATTATACTTTACCATGCTACATGAAATAAAATACTCACTATAATACTTTACCATGCTACATGCAATAAAATACTCACTATTATACTTTACCATTCTACATGAAATAAAATACTCACTATTATACTTTACCATGCTACATGCATTACAATACTCACTATTATACTTTTTCATGCTACATGCAATAAAATACTCACCATTATACTTTACCATGCTACATGCAATAAAATACTCACTATTATACTTTACTATGCTACATGCAATAAAATACTCACTATTATACTTTACGATGCTACATGCAATAAAATACTCAATATAATACTTTACAATGCTACATGCAATAAAATATTCATTATTATACTTTACCATGCTACATGCAATAAAATACTCACTATTATACTTTATCATGCTACATGCAATAAAATGCTCACTATTATACTTTAAAATGCTACATGCAATTAAATGCACACTATTACACTTTACCATGCTATATGCAATGAAATACTCACTATTATAATTTACCATGCTACATGCAATAAAATACTCACTATTTTACTTTACCATGCTACATGCAATAATATACTCAGTATTTTACTTTACCATGCTACATGCAGTAAAATACTCACTATTATACTTGACCATGCTACATGCAATAAAATACTCACTATTATACTTTACCATGCTACATGCATTAAAATACTCACTATTATACTTTACCATGCTACATGCAAAAAAATACTCACTATTATACTTTACCATGCTACATGCAATAAAATACTCAATATTATACTTTACAATGCTACATGCATTAAAATACTCACTATTATACTTTAAAATGCTACATGCAATAAAATACTCACTATTATAATTTACCATGCTACATGCAATAAAATAATCACTATTATATTTCACCATGCTACATGAAATAAAATACTCATTATTATACTTTACTATGCTACATGCAATAAAATACTCACTATTATACTTTACCATGCTACATGTAATAAAATACTCACTATTACACTTTACCACGCTACATGCAATAAAATACTCAATATTATACTTTACAATGCTACATGCAATAAAATACTCATTATTATAATTTACCATGCTACATTCAATAAAATACTCACTATTATACTATCAAATGCTACATGCAATTAAATACTCACTATTATACTTTACCATGCTACATGCAATAAAATACTCACTATTATACTTTACCATGCTACATGCAATAAAATACTCACTATTTTATTTTACCATGCTACATGAAATAAAATACTCACTATTTTACTTTACCATGCTACATGCAATAAAATACTTACTATTATACTTTACCGTGCTACATGCAATAAAATACTCACTATTATACTATACCATGCTACATGCAATAGAATACTCACTATTGTACTTTACCATGCTACATGCAATAAAATACTCACTATTATACTGTACCATGCTACATGAAATAAAATACTTACTATTATACTTTACCATGCTACATGCATTACAATACTCATTATTTTACTTTAAAATGCTACACGCAATAAAATACTCACTATTATACTTTACCATGCTACATGAAATAAAATACTCACTATTATACTTTACCATGCTATATGCAATAAAATACTCACTATTATACTTTACCATGCTACATGCAATAAAATACTAACTATTGTACCTTACCATGCTACGTTTAATAAAATACTCAATATTATACTTTACCATGCTACATGCAATAAAATACTCACTATTAGTTAGTTAGTTAGTCGACAGATCATCCTCGCTGCACATCGAACCATTCAGTCCATAAGTGCTCGGATCCCCTCCTCAGCAAATCCCGCAGCGTGTAGCGGCTAACGACGCCAGTTCTGTGTTGGTTTATCAATCTTCTTTGGCTTCCTGCGTAGTGTTCTTGTTTGGCCACACCTCTTTTAATTTGATGCTCTAGCAGTCTGGCCATTGTTGTAGATTCACAGTCATCACTTGGTTCTCGCAAAAGTCTCACATCACGTAGAGCATTCAGAATGTCAGCCTGGTCCATGGCGCGTCCGCCCTCCACAGTAGCCTCACCTGCGAGCTTGTCAGCCCGCTCATTTCCTTGTACTCCCGCATGCCCTGGCACGAAGATGAAACTAATCTTTGCCAGCCGAGACCGCTTCAGAGGCAGCAACCATTCTCTTCGGATCGACCCCTCCTCTATCCTCTTGATCATGTTCATTGAGTCGCTAAGGAAACAAGCCCTGGTGAATGTCTGTGTCTCGAGCCATGTTATTGCTTTACTTACTGCCATGACTTCCATGGTCAGGCTACTTGTGGTTTCAGTGAAAGCACCAGAGTCCTCCTTCACAATTCTCCCTCCGGCCCGAGCTGTAAAGGCCCATGAGCTTCTCACATGTCGGACGACCGACCCATCTGTGTAGATGACCGCGTCACCGTCTAGCGAATTCTCGAAAATCAACGCTTGTACTTCAGCCTCAACAGCAGCCGGATTTTCTTGTCTGCATTTTCTATCTAGTTGGATGCAAACTGAAAAGGATGTGCAGAAGTCTGTTGGCACTTGCACCCACTCCTCGCCAGGTTCTAAGTCCTCAAGTGAACACACCTGTTGAAGAATGTCTTCGGCTTGACCCATCCACGACCGTCCTCTTTTTAACCTGCTGCCCTTCACCTTCCTAATTTCACTATGCAGTGGATGTTGTGTGTTTGCGTTAATTCTGAGGTAGGCGCGTGCCCTGCAAACTTGTATTCTCTCTTCAATGGTTGGAAAATCAAGAAGGTAGCGCATCGCCCTGCATGCTGTATCTCTTGTACATCCAAGAATAATGCGCATAGCTTCATTCTGTATCCTTTCCATCCTTTCTATCTGCTTATGGCTGAGAGTCAAGATTGCCATTGCATACTCCAAAACAGACATGACCAGCCCCTCGTACAGAAGACATAGATGGCGCTGCTCACAGTTTGCTGCCGCCATCACCCGCATCGCTGCCAAACCCCGCTTGGCCTTTGTTATCACCTGGTCTATGTGCACATTATAAGCAAGGCTTCGATCAAACCGTATCCCCAGGTAATTCATTGCCTGCGTTCTTTCCACCGTCTCTGAACACAGCATTACAGTTGGTGTTGGATTGTTGACAATATGATTATTCAACGAGAACCAAGTCACTGTTGCCTTTGTTGGGTTGACCATTGCCCCAGCTTCATCACACCAAGTACTTATGCGATTGAGTTCGGTTTGTAGTTCCCCAGCAACCTCCTCTCTATCCTTACCCTGACGATACACTAAAACATCATCGGCATATGACAATGTCCTGCCAGGTCCAGTGATCTGCTCACTGGTGATTCTCACTGTGTAGGCGTTGAACAGTACCGGAGATAATGGTGATCCCTGTGGTAGGCCAGGATATATTGTTGTTGGTTCCGAAGTCCAACTGCCACATCTAAAAACTACTTTCCGTTGGAAGAGGGCTGCAGCGATCCAACTAAGGAGGAATGGACTTACGTTTAGTTCAAGAAGCTGAAACATTTAAAAATCCAGTGGTACTCTGTTGTATGCGTCCTCAAGATCAATCGCTGCAGCAACGGTTTCAGTGCCTGAGTGGAAACCTTCATAGACATCCTGGGCAAAGACTGCTGCATTGGTCCAGGTTTCTCTTTTTGGACGGTACCCACCCAGGGTAGGTGGGAAAACACCTTGCCTCTCTAGTTGGCTTGATATTTTCCTGGCAATTACCTTCTCCAGCAGCTTGCCTATTGTATTCTGCATGGTTATAATTCGATATCCCTGAATTTTTGTGTGGTCTTTGTCAGGCTTCGGCAAGGGAATCAGATAGCTGTGTAACCATTCCTCCTTGATGCTAGCACTCCCTATACTGTTGTTGTACATGTCTGCTAGTTTCTCTAGCTCATTGTCGGTACACCTATTTATGTCGTCGTATCTTATGCCATCAGGACCTGGAGCACTGTTTTTTGATCGTCGAAGCACAGCCTTGATTTCTCTCACTGTCACTGTGTCTTCATCCGAAGTGTTCTGGGCCTTGCATCTGTCTGAGGTGACCTCCTTGGCCAGATTTCGACCTCCCATGTCTGTCTGGTTGCTCTGCTCAAGGTAGCGTTCAAAGAGGGCTTTGCCCTTGTCCTCGTCAGTCCTCTGCCAGATGAGGTCAGCACCTTGGAAGTCAGAAATGCTCTTATTCTTGACTACACCACTCATGCTTTTATGTAGTCGCCAGAACAATTTCAGTGACTTGTCTGTGCTTACCCTTTGACACACCTCTGCCCATTTTTCCCTTTTAACCACCGTGACCAGTTTTTTGAAATAGCTTAATTTTGTGTGCATCTCTCTTTCTAAGTGCAAGCAGGGACTAGGATGACCAGCTCTGTTCTTCTTGGCATTTTGCCATCTCCTTACAGCACTACGCTTATCCACCCAAGCCTTATCCACCTCGAAACTCCACCACGGTGGCTGCTCCCAGCTTTGTTTCCTGCCCTGAAACGTTCTGCGCTTGTCACGTCTTATTTTACTCACCACATCTTGCCCTGTACTGTCATACTGGAACGTCTTTACCTTTATCTTGTGCTGCCTGGTTCTGCCTTTCTCCACCAATATGCTGCAAGGGTGGTGGTCGCTGCCATGGTGTCCTAGGACACCCCATCTACACACTGTAGTGAGTAAAGGTGAAACTAGCGCCAGATCAATAGCACTGTCCTCATCGCCTGGACGGCTTGCTGTCCTGGTGACACAGCCACTGTTGATACAAACCAGGTCGATGGTTTCCAGTGCAGTCTCGAGCTCCTCCCCTTGTGTATTGGAGGAAGTGTTCCCTCACGATCTGCCTTTAGCGTTGAAGTCACCACAGAAAATAACATTTCTCTCGTGGCCTAATATGCCACTTAAGCACTGCCACTTCTGGGCGTCCACACTCGCATTGCGGGCATAAACATTAACCAACACGAATGGTATACTGGAATGAACTCTCAACGCCTGTATTTGTATATCGTCACTGTCCCAACTGGACATGTCTAGCTCTGACGCCACCATGCTGTCGCGAACGAGAATCGCCGTTCCCAGATGTCGTCTGTTGTAGAAACATTTGAAGCCGGCAATTCGGAGTGGCTGATCGCCCAGTCTCGTCTCCTGGAGTGCTACAATGTCGTTCCTGTAAACTAGGGTTTCTAAAATAGAGCCCCGTTGTTTTACACTGGCACAGTTCCAATATAGAATACGGATGTTCCTGAGTCCTAGACGGTGACACTTGAGTCTAAAACGCCTCAAACCACCGCGCTTACCTTGTTTCTTCCTCCCTGCGCGGCTACCACGCCGCTTCGTTATGTTGACTGCTGAACCCTCGGAAAACACACGTTGTTCCGCCATGTTGAAAAAACGTAAACACAGACTGCTGAGAACCACACACGCTGCTGAAAATTCACTCAAGGAAGGCTTCGCTCGATGCACGAACTCCGTAGCACCCGCGCAGATCTTGAGTATAAACTTCTGGTTTTACATCCTGGCACACCAATTACACGCAAGAGATGAATAAATCCATCCCCTACGCGAAAAAGTTAACGAACACAAAACAACACGACCGTCCGTCGCCATCTTGAAACCGGAAGTCTTCCCGGAAGTCTTCCCACTCACTATTATACTTGAGAATGCTTCATGACATAAAATACTCACTATTATACTTTTTCATGCTACATGCAATAAAATACTCACTATTATACTTTACCATGCTACATGCAATAAAATACTCACTATTATACTTTACCATGCTACATGCAATAAAATACTAACTATTGTACCTTACCATGCTACGTTTAATAAAATACTCAATATTATACTTTACCATGCTACATGCAATAAAATACTCACTATTACACTTGAGATAGCTTCATGCAATAAAATACTCACTATTATACTTTACCATGCTACATGAAATAAAATACTCACTATTATACTTTACCATGCTACATGCAATGAAATACTCACTATTATACTTTACCATGCTACATGCAATAAAATACTCACTATTGTACCTTACCATGCTATGTGCAATAAAATACTCAATAATATACTTTACCATGCTACATGCAATAAAATACTCACTATTATACTTGAGAATGCTTCATGCAATAAAATACTCACTATTATACTTTACCATGCTACATGCAATAACATACTCACTATTATACTTGAAAATGCTACATGCAATTATATACTCACTATTGTACTTTGCCATACTACATGCAATAAAATACTCACTATAATACTTTACCATGCTCCATGCAATAAAATACTCACTATTATACTTTTTCATACTACATGCAATAAATTAATCACTATTATACTTTACCATGCTACATGCAATAAAATACTCACTATTATACTTTACCATGCTACATACAATAAAATACTCACTATTATACTTTACCATGCTACATGCAATAAAATACTCAATATTATACTTTACAATGCTACATGCAATAAAATATTCATTATTATACTTTACCATGCTACATGCGATAAAATACTCACTATTATACTTTACAATGCTTTATGCAATTAAATACACACTATTATACTTTACCAAGCTACATGCAATAAAATACTCACTATTATACTTTACCATGCTACATGCAATAAAATACTCTCTGTTATACTTTACGATGCTTCGTGCAATAAAATACTCAATGTTATACTTTACCATGCTACATGCAATAAAATACTCAATATTATACTTTACAATGCTACATGCAATAAAATATTCATTATTATACTTTACCATGCTACATGCGATAAAATACTCACTATTATACTTTACAATGCTTCATGCAATTAAATACACACTATTATACTTTACCATGCTACATGCAATAAAATACTCACTATTATACGTTACCATGCTACATGCAATAAAATACTCTCTGTTATACTTTACCATGCTTCGTGCAATAAAATACTCAATGTTATACTTTACCATGCTACATGCAATAAAATACTCAATATTATACTTTACAATGCTACATGCAATAAAATATTCATTTTTATACTTTACCATGCTACATGCAATAAAATACTCACTATTATACTTTAAAAGGCCACATGCAATAAAATACTCTCTGTTATACTTTACCATGCTTCGTGCAATAAAATACTCAATATTATACTTTACCATGCTACATGCAATAAAATACTCAATATTATACTTTACCATGCTACATGCAATACAATACTTACTATTATACTTTACCATGCTATATGCAATAAAATACTCACTATTATACTATACCATGCTACATGCAATAGAATACTCACTATTGTACTTTACCATGCTACATGCAATAAAATACTCAATATTATACTTTACCATGCTACATGCAATAAAATAATCACTATTATACTTTACCATGCTACATGCGATAACATACTCACTATTATACTTTACAATGCTTCATGCAATTAAATACACACTATTATACTTTACCATGCTACATGCAATAAAATACTCACTATTATACTATACCATGCTACATGCAATAGAATACTCTCTGTTATACTTTACCATGCTTCGTGCAATAAAATACTCAATGTTATACTTTACCATGCTACATGCAATAAAATACTCAATATTATACTTTACAATGCTACATGCAATAAAATATTCATTTTTATACTTTACCATGCTACATGCAATAAAATACTCACTATTATACTTTAAAAGGCCACATGCAATTAAATACACACTATTATACGTTACCATTCTACATGCAATAAAATACTCACTATTATACTTTACCATGCTACATGGAATAAAATACTCACTATTATACTTTACCATGCTACATGCAATAAAATACACACTGTTATACTTTACCATGCTACATGCAATAAAATAATCACTATTATACTTTACCATGCTACATGCAATAAAATACTCACTATTATACTTTACTATGCTCCATGCAATAACATACTCACTATTATACTTTACCATGCTACATGCAATACAATACTCACTATTTTATTTTACCATGCTACATGAAATATAATACTCACTATTTTACTTTACCATGCTACATGCAATAAAATACTTACTATTATACTTTACCATGCTATATGCAATAAAATACTCACTATTATACTATACCATGCTACATGCAATAGAATACTCACTATTGTACTTTACCATGCTACATGCAATAAAATACTCACTATTATACTTTACCATGCTACATGCAATAAAATATTCACTATTATACTATTTCATACTACATGGAATAAAATACTCACTATTATACTTTACCATGCTACATGCAATAAAATACTCACTATTGTACCTTACCATGCTATGAGCAATAAAATACTCAATAATATACTTTACCATGCTACATGCAATAAAATACTCACTATTATACTTGAGAATGCTTCATGCAATAAAATACTCACTATTATACTTTACCATGCTACATGCAATAACATACTCACTATTATACTTGAAAATGCTACATGCAATTATATACTCACTATTGTACTTTGCCATACTACATGCAATAAAATACTCACTATAATACTTTACCATGCTCCATGCAATAAAATACTCACTATTATACTTTTTCATGCTACATGCAATAAATTAATCACTATTATACTTTACCATGCTACATGCAATAAAATACTCACTATTATACTTTACCATGCTACATGCAATAAAATACTCACTATTATACTTTACCATGCTACATGCAATAAAATACTCAATATTATACTTTACAATGCTACATGCAATAAAATATTCATTATTCTATTTTACCATGCTACATGCGATAAAATACTCACTATTATACTTTACAATGCTTCATGCAATTAAATACACACTATTATACTTTACCATGCTACATGCAATAAAATACTCACTATTATACTTTACCATGCTACATGGAATAAAATACGCACTATTATACTCTACGATGCTACATGCAATAAAATACTCTCTGTTATACTTTACCATGCTTCGTGCAATAAAATACTCAATATTATACTTTACCATGCTACATGCAATAAAATACTCAATATTATACTTTACAATGCTACATGCAATAAAATATTCATTTTTATACTTTACCATGCTACATGCAATAAAATACTCACTATTATACTTTAAAAGGCTACATGCAATTAAATACACACTATTATACGTTACCATTCTACATGCAATAAAATACTCACTATTATACTTTACCATGCTACATGGAATAAAATACTCACTATTATACTTTACCATGCTACATGCAATAAAATACACACTGTTATACTTTACCATGCTACATGCAATAAAATAATCACTATTATACTTTACCATGCTACATGCAATAAAATACTCACTATTATACTTTACTATGCTACATGCAATAAAATACTCACTATTATACTTTACCATGCTACATGCAATAAAATACTCACTATTTTTTTTACCATGCTACATGAAATATAATACTCACTATTTTACTTTACCATGCTACAAGCAATACAATACTTACTATTATACTTTACCATGCTATATGCAATAAAATACTCACTATTATACTATACCATGCTACATGCAATAGAATACTCACTATTGTACTTTACCATGCTACATGCAATAAAATACTCACTATTATACTTTACCATGCTACATGCAAAAAAATATTCACTATTATACTATTTCATACTACATGGAATAAAATACTCACTATTATACTTTACCACGCTACATGCAATAAAATACTCACTATTATACTGTACCATGCTACATGAAATAAAATACTCACTATTATACTTTACCATGCTACATGCATTACAATACTCATTATTTTACTTTAAAATGCTACATGCAATAAAATACTCACTATTATACTTGAAAATGCTACATGCAATTATATACTCACTATTGTACTTTACCATACTACATGCAATAAAATACTCACTATTATACTTTACCATGCTACATGCAATAACATACTCACTATTATACTTGAAAATGCTACATGCAATTATATACTCACTATTGTACTTTACCATACTACATGCAATAAAATACTCACTATTATACTTTACCATGCTCCATGCAATAACATACTCACTATTATACTTTTTCATGCTACATGCAATAAAATACTCACTATTATACTTTACCATGCTACATGCAATAAAATACTCACTATTATACTTTACCATGCTACATGCAATAAAATACTAACTATTGTACCTTACCATGCTACGTTTAATAAAATACTCAATATTATACTTTACCATGCTACATGCAATAAAATACTCACTATTATACTTGAGTATGCTTCATGCAATAAAATACTCACTATTATACTTTACCATGCTACATGAAATAAAATACTCACTATTATACTTTACCCTGCTACATGCAATAAAATACTCACTATTATACTTTACCATGCTACATGCAATAAAATACTCACTATTGTACCTTACCATGCTATGTGCAATAAAATACTCAATATTATACTTTACCATGCTACATGCAATAAAATACTAACCATTATACTTTACCATGCTACATGCAATAAAATACTCACTATTATACTTGAGAATGCTTCATGCAATAAAATACTCACTATTATACTTTACCATGCTACATGCAATAACATACTCACTATTATACTTGAAAATGCTACATGCAATTATATACTCACTATTGTACTTTACCATACTACATGCAATAAAATACTCACTATTATACTTTACCATGCTCCATGCAATAAAATACTCACTATTATACTTTTTCATGCTACATGCAATAAAATACTCACTATTATACTTTACCATGCTACATGCAATAAAATACTCACTATTATACTTTACCATGCTACATGCAATAAAATACTCACTATTATACTTTAAAATGCTACATGCAATTAAATACACACTATTATACTTTACCATGCTACATGCAATAAAATACTCACTATTATACTTTACCATGCTACATGGAATAAAATACTCACTATTATACTTTACCATGCTACATGCAATAAAATACTCTCTGTTATACTTTACCATGCTTCGTGCAATAAAATACTCAATGTTATACTTTACCATGCTACATGCAATAAAATAATAAATATTATACTTTACAATGCTACATGCAATAAAATATTCATTATTATACTTTACCATGCTACATGCAATAAAATACTCACTATTATACTTTAAAAGGCTACATGCAATTAAATACACACTATTATACTTTACCATGCTACATGCAATAAAATACTCACTATTATACTTTACCATGCTACATGGAATAAAATACTCACTATTATACTTTACCATGCTACATGCAATAAAATACACACTGTTATACTTTACCATGCTACATGCAATAAAATAATCACTATTATACTTTACCATGCTACATGCAATAAAATACTCACTATTATACTTTACTATGCTACATGCAATAAAATACTCTCTATTATACTTTACCATCCTACATGTAATAAAATACTCACTATTATACTTTACCACGCTACATGCAATAAATTACTCAATATTATACTTTACAATGCTACGTGCAATAAAATACTCATTATTATACTTTATCATGCTACATGCAGTAAAATACTCACTATTATACTTTACCATGTTACATGCAATAAAATACTCACTATTATACTTTACCATGCTACATGCAATAAAATACTCACTATTATACTTTACCATGTTACATGCAATAAAATACTCACTATTATACTTGAAAATTCTTCATGCAATAAAATACTCACTATTATACTTTACCATGCTACATGCAATAAAATACTCACTATTATACTTTACCATGCTACATGCAATAAAATACTCACTATTACTGTTGGGTGGCATATATTTCAACAGTAACATAAGGACATCACTCATCACTTCATCGGTTGCCTTGGACTCTGGAGCGTAGCCTATGATATGATTTTGTGCAAAGAGCTCATTGTGTGTGACGACCGACGCAGTTCTGTAGTATTTAACCGTTGAAATCTTCTCAGGCGCCGTTACGCTACGTAATGAGGCCATGAGTAAGCTGAACAGTGCAGGCAGAAGCAGCTCAAAGATGGTGACACATACCCTACGCTTCTGTACCAGCCAGTTCTTCCACATGAGAAGACCCACTTGATGGCATAACGCCATTGTAACTATATCCTCCGGTTGATCGTTTTTCTGTGGTATTGTCGGTGGTGGATTATCCTCAGTTTCTGTGGTATTGTCGGTGGTGGATGTATCCTCAGTTTCTGTGGTATTGTCGGTGGTGGATTATCCTCAGTTTCGCGATTTAATGCCTGCAAAGAGAATGTTCATATGCAGCAAACCACACTATACATATACTTTTCATTATCATTTTATCATCATACCGACTCCGTCGTGAGTTACGGGCACAATTCGTAATCGCGAATAGGGCGATGCAAACACGGCGATTTGGTAGCAGACTTGCCTTGCGTTTGTTTTCATACAAAGGTATGAGTGTCGGTCGTTCAGAAATCAATGGCAAACTACTGAACGTAAACTTGCCAAGCAGTCACAAACAGTCACAAGGTGCTGGTTTTACTACGACATCCTATAAAGGATATGCAACTAACAAGCCATCATCATCATCATCGTCATCATCACCATCATCATCACCATCATCATCTCCATCATCATCATCATCACCATCATCATCATCAACATCATCATCACCAACATCATCATCATCACCATCATCATCATCATCATCATCATGATCATCATCACCATCATCACCATCATCATCACCATCATCATCACCATCATCATCATCATCATCATCACCATCATCATCATCACCATCATCATCATCACCATCATCATCATCATCATCATCATCACTATCATCATCATCACCATCATTATCATCACCATCTTCATCATCATCATCACCATCATCATCATCACCATCATCATCATCAGCGTGTACCATGCCGATAAGAATAGGCGGTCATGATCTCACACAATCACCCTAGTCTTGGACTAGGTTTGTGTTCTTGTTTCGATTATGCCGATTGGACTTATCTCTGCTACTTTCATGTATCTCAGTCATTGCCAGTGGTTGCTGGTCAATTTATTGCTCGTGCTATTTTAGAGAATTATTTCACAATCACGTTGTATCCTTGAACAATATAATAGAGCACAATAACATGGTAAGTTACGTCTGTCTGTCTGTCTGTCTGCCTGCCTGTCTGCCTGCCTGCCTGCCTGCCTGCCTGTCTGTCTGTCTGTCTGTCTGTCTGGTTGTATGTGCCATGACCCAATTTACGAGTAGCATAAGTCATGGCAGTGTTCAGAATGAAAGTCTAGTTTGTACACTAGACTTGCAAAGTGACTCGTCTATGAGCTCTACAGCAAGCAACGAGTCTCCTTGAACGTCATTCTGCGTTGGACCGTGGTCGAGAGTGGACCAAGTCACATTGTGAAGTTGGCTATGGCTAGTAATTGGGCCGCCACAATAATGTTAGAATAGAAATGTGGATTTTATACGTGTTGAAGAGGAATACTACAGTGGAATGTATGACATGAATGACAGAGGGGATATGAATGAGTTACATGAACCAATGACAGCAGAGAAAAAACCTGAACGCTCATTAAATGAAATTGCTTGGGAAATAAAGAACCTGAATAATGGTAAATCATCTGGATGTTATTGGATACAAGTCTTCGTGGCGAAGTTGTCAGGCCGTTTGACTCGAGTTCCGAAGGTTGTGGGTTCGATTCCTGGCCGCGAACCTTCGGTTCACGAGTTAAATATTTCGAAGACGCCTGTGGGTCGTTGCTAGAGCTACGGAGTGCGACGCTTTCGGCGATGCGGAAAGAGACCGAGCCATATGGGATAAAAACAATGAAGTCGACCCTGCGGACTTTTAACCGACTAAGTAAAGCGGGAGGAAAAGACAGCATACAAATATATCACGCATTGTGTAAAAAGATATGGAAATATGGTATATGGCCAAAATAATGGAAGATAACTATCTTCATTCCAATACCAAAAAAGGGCACCTAAATTATGCACCAACTATAGACATAGAACTGTTGCCCTAATTAGTCATGCAAATAAAATGCTACTAAAAATCATAATGGGAAGATTTCGTTAAAAAAAATGGAAGAAGAAATTAACATAACTCAAGCTGAATTTAGACAAAGAAGAAGAAAAAGAGATCACATACTCAGCATGCGTTTAAAAATAGAGAAGTCCAGAGAATTTAATGTAAACCTATTCTCATGTTTTGTGGATTATTCAAAGGCATTTGACTGTGTACAACATCAGAAACTTTGGGAAATCATGAGGAATATGGGCTTTCCTTAACATGTAATACAGCTCATAACAATGCTCTGTCTAGACCAACAAGCAGCAGTTAGAATAGATGGCAAGATATCAGATTGGTTTGACATCAAGCAAGGAGTCCGTCAGGGCTGTGTGCTGTCCCCCTGTTCGTCCTGTACGCCGAAAATATAATGAGAAATGTCAGAGATGATATAAAGAGGGAGCTATATGATGCCCAAAATATCGGTGGTCATGACATACCAGAGATTCGATATGCTGATGATACTGTATTGCTATTCTCAACACAGAATGGTATATAAACCCTAATAACTTCAACACAATTGAATAGTGAAAATGACACCATATATGGCAAAAACAAAAATAATGCATACAGATAAAACTATTATGGAGAAAGAAATATATGTTAAAGAGGAAAAATTGGAGGTGGTGGACAATTTCGAATATCTTGGGTCATTGATTACCAACAATGGTGACACAATCAAAGAAGTTAAAAGACGAATATCTATTGCTTTTCAAAGACTAAAACGACTGAATAAATTGCTGATAGGGACAGACAGAACTTTACACATTAGACTTTTAAGAGCAAACATCTTTCCCATTGCAACATATGCCTGTGAGACCTGGACACTTACTAAATAAGCTGAAGAGCGCCTTTGATTATAAATGTTATGGGCGAGTTCTTAGAATATCTTGAATAAATAAAAAAAAAAAACAAATGCATCAATATTTTAAAAGCTGAATTTTCAAGAAGATTGGCTATTAACGACGATCAAACAAAGAAAAGTGAAATATTTTGGTCACTTGAAACGTCACTAAAGTTTGGAGAGAATAGTAATGAAGGGGTATATGCCTGGGAAGAAAGGAAGAGGATGGCCAGAGAGAAGATAGTTTCAGGATGTGGCGGATGATCTCCAGATGGGTGTATCTGACGTGGAACATCTTGCTTATGATCGAGAGGTTTTCTGAAAGGTTAATATGGGAGCGAGGTTCTGAAAATGACATGCTGCTGAATACATGATGTAGAGCAGGGGTGTCAAACTCAATCGCTCAGCGGGTCTAAACTCAAATCACACGTAAGGTTGCTGGCCGAACAGGATAAACATTCAATAAACCGAAAACTAAACCTTTTTAAAACATTAATATAAATTAAAACAGAAAAAAGTTTTAATAATAAAATAAAATATTGGTATACACATTTTCACTCTTATGTCAGTTTGTCAGAGCACGATGTTTGGCATCTTTTCTTGGCTACAAGTTCGTTTATTTTGGGAGTAATGCTACCAAACATGTTCCAGGTTCGAGACGCATGTAGACCATCTCTTCAGGAATGAAACGAGTGAACTGTGCAAGCCCCACAGTGTCGTACTTTGCTTTTAGTGTCCCATTACACTGCAGCTCTATTAACTCTATCTGCAAATTTACTGTTGCAGTTTCCACATCAATGGCAAATGAATTAGGAAACAGCTCGAAATTACTTTTCTGTGCTTCAAATCCACTAAAGCACCGTGCGAACTCGGCGCGAATAAACTAATTTTTCAGCAATGTGTGCATTGGGAAATACCTCAGCGTTGACTTGGTTTAACATTGCTTGGCAACACGAAAAGTGAGACAGGTTGCCGTGGTGCATTTGTGTATCCCATAAGCGCAGCTTCAGTTGAAATGCCTTCATTGCATCATGCATATCAGTGATAAAGTGATCCCGTCCCTGGCGCTGCAGGTTTAATTCGTTGAAATGAGTGGTTATATCAGACAGAAACACCAACTCACATTTCCACTTTTTATCGCGAAAGACTGTGGAATCTTTTCCTTTACTGTCCATGAATTGACAGATTTCCTCGATCAGCTGGAAAAATCTACTGAGAACTTTTCCCCAACTTAGCCACCGCACCTCTATATGATAAGGCATGTCGCCTAACGCCGACTCTATTTCTTGAAACAACAAAAAAGAGTGAAATTGGCGGTGATTTTAACCTTTGGTTCTGATAACGTTGACAGTTTGTGTTACATTGCACATTATATCTTCCATGTTGAGGACTTTACCACACAGAGACCCTTGGTGTATGATGCAGTGATATGCTATCAATTCACCAGTACAGTTCCCCTTGCATCTGTAACCGCATCCTTCCAACTAGTCCACTTTTTTTCGCCACACATCGCCGGTACTCCATCTGTTGTTAGTCCAACGAGTTTGTCCCAAGGCAGGTTCATGTTGGTTAAACTTTGACATACGTTGTCAAAAACGTCTTTTCCTCTCGTTGTCCCATGCATGGATTTCATGTCCAGTATTTCTTCTGTAACATTCAAACTGGTGTCCACTCCACGGATGAAGATGGCGAGCTGCGCAGTGTCAGTCCTGTCATTACTTTCATCGAAGGCAATGGAGAATGCAACAAAGTCTTTGCCTTTTTTCGATCAGCTGTGTTTTCACATCAGTAGCCATCTCATAACCCGATCAACAAGCTAAGGCTTACCTTTGTAACCGTCTGCTTTTTGTCTGAATTCAAGACGCCACACACTTTCATCATGCAACGCTTCAGAAACTCTCCTTCTGTAAATGGTCGTCCTGATTTTGCGATCTCCTCCAGCACAATAAAACTAGCTTTCACGGTAGCTTCAGTTTGTGATTTTGCTTTGGTGAAAAACATCTGCTGTGATGTTAGATGCCACTTCAATTCTTCTACCTTCTGTAGCTTCTGCTCTGCATTCAGGCTGTTTAACTTGTCTTGATGTTTAGTCTGGGGAGTCTCCGTGGCGAAGAGGTCAAGCCGTTTGACTCGGGCTCCGAAGGTTGTGGGTTTGATTCCGGGCCGCGTCCTTCCGTTCACGAGTGAAAATTTTTGGAAACTCCTGTGGGTCGTCGCTAGAGCACGGAGTTCGTGTTTGTGCGACGCTTTCCGCTCTGCGGAAAGAGACCGAGCCATACAGGATAAAACCCGGTGCAATGAAGTCGACTTTTAAGCGACTTTTTAAAACGTTTATTCTCGTAGTGCCGTCTCAGATTATATTCTTTGATTGCAGCCATATTATGTCCACAAATTAGACACACAGGTTTACCGCCAATATCAGTAAACATATATTCAGCCTCCCCGCGGCTTTGAAAGGCTCTGTTTTCAGAATCAACTTTTCTCTAGGTCATTTTAAAAGCTAGCTTTGATTTTAAAAAGATTGTGCGTCTACCGACAGATGCTTGATTGATATCAGGTTAGCCGTAGCGGGAAAAGGTGATGTAATATCTGGGCACTACATCACTTTCATTTCTTATGCGCCAATCCAAAACGAGCGACTGAACGTTGCTAGGTCACTATTGTATTGTAGGGTAAAGAGAGAGGGATAGTACCTCACGGTGAGTGGCAGCCATATCCCAAGGGATAGACCAGGATCCTATTTGGTTTAAATCTCTTTACCTAGCACATGTCTGGCTCCACGAATACCGCTTGTGTATGGGGTAGCCACACCACGACCAACAGTCTTGGCTGACTGGCTAAACTACATGAGTGTAGTAGGGGTAATATCCTATTAAGGGAATGTCCATCCCTAGTACACAAAGACTGAGACGGCGGAGAAGAAGGATGAATCTAAATAGATCAACGGCTTCAAAAGGGAAACAGCAGAGTGTGTGGCACACATGAGGCGTGTTCTGGACACGAAAGTGAACACGGCTGGCCATTGCGGAAGAGATTGGGACCTCACCATGTAATATCTCAGATACAGCAATGGTAATTCATACTACTCAGGGTCATACAAGAAATAAATCAACATAAAATAGATGAGGAAATAGCTGAAGAACAATTTGGGTTCCGCAAAAAACAGCAGCACCTGAGGAGCAATTATCTGTTTGATGGTGTTAATTGAAAAAATATATAGAAGTTCAAAAACGTTTGTTTTATAGACTACAAGAAAGCTTTTGATAGAGTACAACATGAAAGACTAATTACGTGCCTTCAAGATATAGGAGTACACGGAAAGGACATCAGACTTACTAGTAACTTGTACTGGGAACAAGTGGCGTCTATTAGATGCCGAAATAACTATTCGTCGCCTATAGAGATAAAAAGAGGAGTACGGCAAGGATGTGTACAGTCCCCAAGCCTCTTCAACATATACACAGACATATTTTTTTTAACTGGTTGAAATGCCAGGACTTAACATCAATGGAAGAATCATAAACAATCTTAGGTATACTGACAATACCGTGTTACCATAAAGAAAGTGAGCAATACTTACAAGATCTAGTGGAACAAGTAAACATGCACAGTGCAGAATATGGCTTATATATTAACATCCAACAAACAAAATCTATGATAATTAGCAGTGAAAAGAATGAACATCACAGTAAACGGGCAGATACTAGAACAAGTAACAGGTTTCTCCTATCATGGACATATAAGAAGTGAAACAGAAATCAAAAAGAGAATAGGAATGGCCAAAAATGCTTTCAACGGCATGAAATCAGTATTAACATCTAGAGAGATTAATAACGCATTTAAAATGAGAATTGTCAAAGGCTACGTATATTCAACGCTACTGTATGGCGCGGATGGTAAGGATGACTTTCATGTCCTCTTCAGGACCCATCCCCCACTGTTCCAAGCCTGACATCCAGCTCACGCCTGTGGCTCCTAGTAGCTGTCAGCATGCGACAGATGTCAGCATGCATGTGAGAGCATGGCTAAAGCAGGCGTGGGTAGCCGATTTGGTGTCAGACCAAGCGGTGAACTAGGGTATGCCTACCCAGCGTGTGAAGACAGGATTCGGCAGACTCGCTGGTGATTCAACGGGCAAGACGGCGTTTACCTGCAAAGCGTTGTAGAACGTAATGAGCACGGCAAGGCACGTAGAGTGCCCTGATCATCCACTGCACCTGTATCCGTCTTGATTTGTCTTGCCACTGGACTCAGATGGACTCAGGCGAGAAAGTGAGGTCGACGAATTGCGCAACTCTTCCTCACTTTAATCCAATTCATCGCGCAAGTCATGTTTCATCTAACTTCATACATCACCTTCAAGCCCTGTGGCGATGGGCGAGCGTCGAAGCGGCAGGCGTGGGTACGCTGGCAGTCGTAGTCGCAGACCTGCACGCAGGCGGCTCAGGCCATATGGTCGTCTTCTACTGACCGGGGCAACAGTGGGATTCGGCAACCCCCACCCCCTCCCCTAAGTAACTGAGCAGGTCTCTAAAGGAAATCACTGCTCACCTCCATAGCATGAGGAAGGGGCTAGAAAAGGTGCCCTAAACATTGTCTGCTCTATCATTACCTAACGAGCTATCCGCGGTTGGTGGGTAGCCTGTTCTACGGTCGACATACAAACAAAGTAAAAACAGGTAATGCTAGAAGAGCTAACCATATTCCCTTGACAATCGGAACTTGGAATGTACGCACCATACTTGATAGAGACGGCGCGTCGGACCCAGAGAGATGAACAGCACTGATATAGAGAGAGCTGGTCGGGTACAACATCGACATTGCAACCTTGAGCGAGACACGACTTGCAGAAGAAGGCCAAATCTGTGAAGTAAATGCCGGCTACACATGTTACTGGAGTGGAAGGAAAAGCGATGAAAGACGCAAGTCCGGTGTGGGAATTGCCATTAAGTCGGCCCTGGTTGGCAAACTAGCTGAAGGCTATAAATGACAGGCTTTTAACTATTAAGTTACCCCAGCTGAAAGGAAAAAAAAGCATGCAACCATCGTGAGTGTCTACGCACCAACCATGACAAATGAAGATGACGTCAAAAACAAGTTCTACGAAGACCTGCACAACGTATTAACATCTGTTCCCAAAGGAGACAAACTTATACTCCTTGGGGACTTCAATGCCAGAGTAGGCAAGGACACCACCTCTTCGAGTGGCATCATTGGAAAGTACGGAGTCGGAAATTGTTCCAGCAATGGGCTCCTCCTCCTTCAGACCGGTGCCGAACACGATCTCCTGATCACCAACACAATGTCCGTCTTCCCACGAGAAATAGGACATTATGGATGAACCCTCGCTCGAAACACTGGCACCTCATTGACTATGTCATCGTCAGGAGGAGTGACAGACAAGACGTTCAAGTGACAAAATACATGTGTGGTGCAGAATGTTGGACAGACCATCGTCTCATTATCTCGAAAGAAAACATACACATCAAACCACCACGGCGTCCTCAAGAGGTAAAAATGCAACAACAACAACAACAAAAACACAACAACAACAACTAAATGTCACTCGCCTAAACAGCAAAAACAAAATGCATTGCAAATGTCATTTGAAAACATGCTGGAAGACGGCCTCAAGCCAAATGCTGCAGCTAAACAGGATGCGGAAACAGAGTGGAGGGCTCTAAAGGACATAATTTGCAACACTACTATGGAAATCCAGGGTCCAGCCCCGAAAGTCCGAAAGCATAAAGACTGGTTTCATGAAAATTCTGAAGACATCAACTAATTGCTGGCCGAGAAACATCTTCTCCTCAAGGCACATTTGAATGACCCGAAGTCAACATCACAACAACAACAACAACAACAACAACAACAACAACAACAACAACAACAACAACAACAACAACAACAACAACAACAACAACAAAAAGGGGGAAAAAAGATGCCTTCGGTAACATTCGGAGAGTTGTGCAGCAGAAACTGAGCAACAAAGCTGATGAAATTCAAGGCTTTACTGACAGACATGATATGAAAAACTTCAACGACTCACTGAAAGTATAGTTCCCCTCCTCAGTGCAGATGGGGGAACATTGGTCACCGATAGGAAAGAAAGCCTTCAACGCTGGGCATAGCATTTCAGCAACATCTTAAATGTAGCTTCCTTCTTCGATGATGAAACCATCAACTGCCTTCCTCAAGTTCCCACTAATGATACACTTGATGACCAGCCAACAATAGTAGAACTAACCAAAGCCATCCAGCAACTTTCCAGTGGAAAGGCGCCTGGTCCTGATTCTATCCCAGCAGAGATATACAAGGTAGGTGAGCCGGTCCTAATGGAGCAGCTTCACCAAGTCTTTACAAACATATGGGTGAACGATACCATGCAACAAGATTTCAAGGACGCGTCAATAGTCCACCTTTACTAACGTAAAGGAAACCGTCAATCTTGGGACACCCACTGAGGCATCTCCTTGCTTTTAATCGCAGGGAAGATACTCACCCCAATTCTTCTCAATCGCCTCACGCCCCATCTCGATAAAGGTCTTCTTCCTGAGAGTCAGTGTGGCTTCAGAAAAGAACGAGAAACTGTTGACATGATTTTCGCTGCAAGGCAGCTGCAAGAGAAATGTCAGGGACAGAACTCTTAAATCTTCTCCACTTCCATTGACCTTACCAAGGCTTTTGGTACAGTCAGCAGAGAAGGACTGTGGAAGATTAGGGCGAAATATGACTGTCCACAAAAGTTTGTCCAAATAGTGCGGCTATTTCATGATGGTATGCAGGCAAGAATACAGGAAAATGGTGAACTGTCTGAGCCCTTTCCTATCACTAATGGAGTGAAGCAAGGATGTGTCCTAGCACCAACACTTTTCAATCTCATGTTTTCAGCTATGCTGACGAATGCCTTCGAGAACAATGACATTGAAATAGACATCAACTACCGCATGGATGGAAAGTTATTCAATCTCAGAAGGCTGACAGCCAAAACCAAAACTAACAGGACACCGTCAGAGAACTGCTGTTTGTTGATGATTGCGCTCTATATGCCAACTCAGAGGCAGACATGCAACACGATGTTTCAGCTTTCTCATATGATTGTGCCAACATTGGGCTCAATGTCAACTTGGAGAAGACTGTAGTTATGTACCAGTCAGCTCCAGGGAATAATCACACCGTGCCGAATATCAAGGTGAACGGTCATATAAGTGTTGTGGACAAATTCACCTATCTTGGCAGCACTGTGTCACAAGCTGTCACAATTGATGACGAAGTGAATGCAAGAATCTCCAAGGCCAGCGCGGCCTTTGGCAGATTGTACAAGAATGTATGGGACAGAAATAGAACAAGCCTGCAAACAAAGCTGAAAGTCTACAAAGCAGTTGTATTATCCACACTGCTATATGCTTGTGAAACCTGGACTGTTTATCAGCGACATGCTAGAAAATTAAACCACTTCCACACAGTCTGCCTTAGGAAGCTATTGAAGATTAAATGGCAAGACAAGATCCCAGACACTGAAGTTCTAGAAAGAGCGTCCATGCCCAGTATCCACACTCTCCTAATGAAAAATAAGATTCGCTGGGCTGGTCACTTAACTCGTACGCCAGATCACAGGCTCCCTAAACAACTTGTTTTATGGCGAGCTGCGTTGTGGTAAACGCTCCCAAGGCGGGCAGAGGAAACGCTTTAAAGACACTCTGAAAATCTTACTGAAAGCTTTTGGAATTCATCTTGACACCTGGGAGACTGCTGCTAAAGACCGTAATTCGTGGCGTACATCATTACATAAGGGTGCAGTCACTTGTGAAGCAACTAGGACTGCAAGAGCTGTGAAGAAAAGGCTGGACAGAAAGACCACTGCAGGAGATCCTACTCCGGGAACGTCAAGCATTCTTTGCCCACATTGTCAAAGAACATTTCGAGCCAAAATAGGCCTTTTCAGCCATCTTAGAACTCACGGTTTTATACTTTCAACCCCACTGGATGAAGTAAATGGTCATCATCATTCTTGATGGACAAACAACATGGCGCGAAGCCTGGACACTGAACAAGCAAGTAGAAAGTCACATAGAAGCCCTGGAGATGTGGATATACAGATGAATATGTCGTATTTCATGGAAACAAAAACAATCAAATGCAGAGGTTCTCGAAAAACTGGGAATGAAGAGAGAGTTGATGAAAGAAATAAAAAGGAGGCAAGTGAAATATTTCGGCCAAGTTAAAAGGCATGATACTCTTATAAAAACCATACTGGAAGGCAAGGTTGAGGGCAAGCAAGCAAGAGGTATACAACGATACAAGTGGAAAGATAACATCATGAGATGGACGAACATCAGCCTGACAGAATGTACAGTCAAGGCGAGAGAAAGACAGTGTTGGAGATCCATTGCAGCCAACCTTCATTGTGGAGACGGTATCTGATCGATGATGAGGTCACTATAACGACGAACATCCACTCACTACACAATTTTTATTTTCGCTTATTCTCATCGAAGCGAGAGCGCTCTCAGGTAGCCTATCATTCGGCAAGGCTGCTAATTAGGGAATTTGATTTGCACTTTATATCGTAGCCATTATAAATATTTTTGCCTAAAATTCTCTCTCGGGCCGAATATATTTGTACGTCGGTTGAGACCTCTCGGGCTTGATATGATTGTACGCCGGGCCGGATGTGGCCAGCGGGTCTTGAGTTTGACACATCTGATGTAGAGTATTGTTGGACAATTGTGTTTTCGTAGATGAATTGTATTGTATTTCATAGGACAATAGAGAACAGCGCCTGTGTTGAGTTATCAAATATGTTTCGAGTGGTATTCTAGCCGTCAGTAGTAAGAGATGGTACAGAATGAAAGCGCAACATTTAACCAGCCACAACAGAGTTATGTCGACAGCTGTAAGTCATGTCACTTAATTACACGAACTGTCAGGATGAAGATAACGAGCCAGAAGATGATAACGACCTTGAAAAGATTGATTGATTGCTTGACTGATTTAGGGACCGACATCACAGCATTCGGAGCATTCCCATAAGCGCTCGGTCCCCATACTCTGCAGCCAGCGAAGAGTTCCAACACTAATAGTACCAGTAGCAATCTGATTATATGTCCGTCTCACCTTTCCTCTGAGCGTTGATCATCAGCCAGATCCCCTCGTCACCCCTCGCTATCGCATTCTTGCCAGACCATGGTGATCCATTTGCTCCTCCGAGGTGTGCACGTGCTCCCACAAGGCCGCAACCACGTCTTCCTTATCATGCATCAATACTCCACCAAGTTTTGCAGAGCCAGCCAATCTGTCCGCCTGTTCATTCCCCAGCACACCACCATGCTCCGGAGAAAAGATCCAGACGATGCTTGTCACCCGTGACTTCCGAGACGACGCAAGCCACTCTGCACGAAGCTTGCCTGTCTTCACCCTGCTCAGCATGCTTTCTGAGTCAGTTGCAATCACGATGTGCGTGTGTGTGTGTGTGTGTGTGTGTGTGTATGTGTGTGTGTGTGTGTGTGTGTCGTATTCTCCATCCAGCGGAAAGCTGCACTGACCGCCTCCACCTCCATTCTTAAGCTAGATGTTGTGGTATCATATGCCAGGCTCTCCTGCGCCAAACGGCGACCATTAGCTTTTGCTAAGAACCCCCAGGCACTTTTCCTGCCTCTCAACACCGAACCATCTGTTTATATAATCACATCACCCTGGCGAGCATTATCCTAAGTTAGTTGCTGGATTTCCACTTCCGTGGCCCCTGTTGGCCACTCCCTGCACTCCCTGCTCAGTGTGATTATAACTTTGCACAAGTCTGACTGCTCCTCTCCTCGCCTAATGTTCTCCAAGTGGCACACCTGTCTGATCGTATCATCCGCCTGAGCCATCCATGATTTCCATCTGATCTCTGACCCTTAACTACGTCCAGCGCCTCATGCAACGGGTGATCTGTATTAGCAACTACTCTGAGGTATGCCTTCGCCTGCATCACCTTGAGCCTACCAGCAACAGTCGGCAAACCAAGGATGTAACGCATACACACGACTGGAGTGTCTCTGGTGCATCCCAGAATGACCCGCATAGCTTCGTTCTGTATGCGCTCTAATTTCACCAATTGACACTTTGAGACAGTGAGCAGTCCTAGTCCATAATCAATCACTGATAGAATTCAAAAGCTAAAGTCACAGCGTCGAACGAACAAATCATCTGTAAAAAAAAAACTAACCAACCCCTGTATATCGACCCGTGACAGTATGTACGCCCGTCCGGCTGTCTGTATGTATGAGTGTGTGGCTGTGTGTGTGTGTGTGTGTGTGTGTGCGTGCGCGCGCGCGCGAGTATGTGTGATTCATCATCATCATCATCATCTTCCACTTCTGCCGTCAAGCGTCGTGGGGAGGAATAATTTGCGTTCCAGCGCCCGGTGGACGGCACTGGATAGTGTGATTATATAGTAAAAATGCTTACCTTACCAAAGGTTGGAAACGGAACAAATTTACGAAAGAACTGAACAAATTGTAAAACAGGATAAAATTAAATGTAAATGTAAATTATCTGTCAGCGAAATCGACAGCACAAACATACGTTGGCACAAAATTAGAAATAGAACACACGCAATCGTTACAAACGACAGTGGGTGATACTCCCTAACACGAACAAGTAGATTTTCAATCCAGAACATGTATATAAATGGCTGATAACCCACGAGATCATCGCCTTTTTTTTTCGTCGTCGCGTCGCAACTGCGAGCGCTAACAAGCAAGTCACCTGAACAAGTCAAGCAGCCTGATACGAGGGAAAATTGCACGTGGCAATGATACCAAAAGACACGTGGCAACCAAGATGTGCAGCGTGGAAGCCGACAAGAAGAAGAACGTGGAGAGCCTGCCGGCGAGCTGTAACAGAGAACCTGAAACTACAGCTACTACTGAAGCCACCAGGAGGGAGACCGTTGACAATCCATCAAAGACAAGAACCAAACCTACTGAGAAGCAGAGAGAGGTGAAAGACACCAGAGTCGGAAACACCGACTTACCGACAAGCAAGTGGGTTGTCAAGCGTATCCTAGTGGAGCTATAAGACAAAGAAATCCTGAAGCAGCTACGAGAGGAGAATCTTCACATCCGATTCTTGAAGGCGGAGCGGCTCCTCACCTACTCCAAGATACCTACAACCTTGGCAGTGGTGACGACGGAGGGCATCGAAATGCCGACCACAGTATCAATCAACAAGACAAGTCAAAAACGAGAGAGATTCATCCCAAGAGTCAATCAATGTTCCAGATGCCAGAGGGCCGGCCACAGCAGAGCAACATGTCGCAGTAAGACGGAAATCTGCCGGTACTGAACCGATCACCACGCCTTCAAGGAATGTCTACTGGCCAAGCTGGACTTCCGAGCACCCAACAACAAAAGAAAGTGTGCCAACTGCCTGGGCAAGCATGGAGCAAGATCCGAAGAAAACCGACATGAGTACCACGACGACAGCATGAAGGATACCTCGTCACCCGGACCATTTACCTGGGCGGACATCGCAGAAATAGACAGAAAATTGGAACTCAAGAAAGAGAAACTCAGGCGCAAGGAATTCATAAGGCGCAAGGAAGAAAAAAATAAACAAGAACTCCAAGGCGAAACCAAGGCACCGCCAGAACCCTGTAAAATACCCAGATATATACTATGACGAACACGATGAGCCGTACTATATAGAAGGCGGAGAGATCATCCCATGGCTGACCACGGAGGAAGAAATCGAAAGGCAACAGAAACTCAAACTCGAAAGAGACATCCGGCGCAAGGAAGAAAATGAAAATATCGAAATGCTTCTACAGGCAATACACAAAAAAGGAGGCAAAAAGACCAAATAAAAAGTCCTTATAAGGGCTACGACCAGTCAAGCCAGACGAGCCAGGAGACTTCACTTACCAAATATGCCACTAGAGGAGACGGGAACAAAGGACAGCCGCCACCCCCCCCCCCCCAGCTGACGTCACAGACTCAAACCAACATAACCAGTTCGAGATAGGACTCACTCGTAAGAGCGCACAAGACAAGAATCTGGGTGAATGAACCCACAAAAACCACGGCTCTCAAAATAACCACCCCTGAGGAAACAGGTTGGACCAGACCGAATTTGGAATTATTTTTTTTCGAAAATTGCTTCAAAATAGCATCAGATATAAATGCATGCGTCTTGGTCGGCATTTATAGAAGTAAATGACAGAAGTAGGAATCAGGGGACATGATCACCATCATGTAGCAAATTATTCGCAGAAGGTGGCTCTCACAACAACCAACTGGAAAGATTCTAGAACCTTCAACATTTCTCTTGCCACGCGCATCTCCCTGTCAAGGTATCATTGGTCAGGGTGTCTGTAATGTCTTGTGCCCTCGGTCGTATTGGTCGACCCCAACCTCATGATCCGCAAATTATGCCTTCCATTACTAGTTCACACACTAAGTGACACACTAAACATATAACAGTTGGAAGCTATGGGTAACCCGGACATTACAACTCGTCGCCTACACATTACCACACTGCCTCCAAATGACAGAAACAAACAAGTGTGCGTCGATGTACGGTCATCTAGACAATAAACCCCCTCCCCCCCCCCTTTCCCAAAAAAACAAACAAACAAACAAAAATAAGTATTTAAAAAAGTATTATCATTAACCAGGGCTACTATCCACCCGAACCCACAGCTATGAAATATGAGCAGTATTATTACCCTGTCATTATAATAGCACCAACATCATCCTCATCACCATGGCCACCATATGCGATGGCGACAGGGGTGGGCGGTCATGGGTAGCCATCTCAAAAGAGTACCATATGTCTTACAGATGTATGCAAACCCAGCGTAGAACAGGTAGCCATGTCTGGGTCCCAGTGATGTCCATATTCCATAGTTGTGGGTTCATTTTATTAATATAACTGAGAAGAGGGAATTGTTGACACTTGTACATATCCCCAACCGGCAACTACTCATCTCTGCATATGGCTGAGCATTTCCTTCAAGAATGCCTTATCGTATGTGTACATATTTGAAATCCTCAATATATCCCACACTTATTATAGTCCAATAAAAAAGTTCACGGCGGACCTTCAGACTCTTGCTAACAGTCAAGTCTATATTTGAATCTGGATTATACACTCAAGAAAGAGGGCCGTCGCGTTTATATTACCTCTACCTCGTTCAACCTCAGAAAAGAAGTTATACTTAGGGTCCACTCCAGTCTCAGATTAATAATCCTACGACCGAATCAGCCATATTTTGGATATAAAATTGAAAGTGATTGTTGTCCATAGATATAGAAGGTAATGCTGCTAAATGCTACACACTAAAAGAAAGAACGTAAGAAACGGAAGAAACCATGAACTTACAAACTGTATAATTATCAAAGCTTATGAAGTCTAAATACCACCAATATAATGCACATCACTGAAACGCGACACCATCTTGGTGTATTTGTAGTAAAGAAGTTAACACTTGTGTAATGCCACATTTAACCTCAATATGCTCACAGGAAATGATGTCATCTGTTGCCATGTGTGAATTATTCGGTTTTAGTTGTTAGATTTCACAAGAATGTGCAACACTGAATACTTATGACATCATCAAATCATCATCATCATGTTCCATACCGAAAACATGGGTGGTCATGTTTGGCCACATCACACTATCACAAGAGTCGTGGATCAGCTGTGTGTTTTTGTCTCATTATGCCATGATGTCAAGCCATCTAGATATTTCTCTCTCTGCCTTCCCCTTGTTATTTTTTTTATAAATCCTCATTCTTGTCACCAAGTTCTCCATTTTATTTCTTCTCACAACGTGCTCAAAAAGTACTGTCTACGTTTCACACCCATAAAAAAGTATAGGTTCTATGCAGCACTTCAATACTCTTTTTCTCGTTGCAGTTGACATTTTACTTTATAGGTCAGTATGTTTTCAATCTTGCAAAAGGCTACCACTGCCATGGAGATTATTGTTCTAATCTCTTCAAGGCACCTCCCGTCAGATGTTATGTTCCAAGATAGCAGTACAGATTAACTTGTTTAAGAATGTTCAAATGTATCCGTATATTACATTGTGGTATTTCTTTTTACTTACGACCACTCTGTCTTGTTACAATGTAATTCTAACCCTACATATATAATATTATTGATGGCATGCCCCTCCCCCCTCCCCAATAGTGATTTCCTCTCATGTCTTCTAAATTTATCATAATATTTTCATTGTATGGGGACGGGGGGGGGGGGGGCGGGATCTGGAGAAATTACACATCCCAGTCGCACACCTCTCTTAATATGCTGATATTTACCTACTTCATTATCAATCTTTATGGCAGCTTGTTGTTTCCAATATATCTTTTTAACAAGTCTAAGGGCTTTCCCCTTTCCCATCAATTTGTATATCTGCAAGCATTTTTATAATGACATGTCTTACTTTATCGAAAGCCTTTGTGTAGTCAAGTAATTAAAGGTGTAGGTCTTTGTTTACTTCTATTGAATGCTTAATTAATGTTCTCAACTTATACACAGCAGTTACTATACCCTTGCTTCTACAAACCCACATTGTTCTTTCCCTATTTCGGGTTGTGGTTTTTTTTTCTCTACCTATCTAGATATTATTGAAGGAAGATGTTATAATGAAGAGGTGAAATGAGTATATAAGAGACTTATATGATGGAGAAAGGGCAGAATTAACAGAAGAAAGTAACTTAGAAGGTCCACCTATTCTAACAGAAGATGTCGACGACGCCATCAAGCATATGAATGAACGAAAAACAGCTGGGCCACACGAAATCACAATAGAAGAATAAGAAGTAATGGGAAAATTTGGAGTAGATATATTAACCAAAATGTTGAGTGATATTTACTGCAGTGGATATATCATCATCATCATCATCATCATCATCATCATCATCATCTTCTTCTTCTTCTTCTACTTCTACTTGTGCTTCGACGATCAAAAAACAGCGCTCCAGGGCCAGATGGCATAAGATACAACGACATCAATAGGTGTACCGACAACGAGCTGGAGGTACTAGCAGACATGTACAACAACAGTATAGAGAGTGCTAGCATCAAGGAGGAGTGGTTACACAGCTATATAATTCCCTTGTCGAAGCCTGACAAAGACCACACAAAAATTCAGGGATATCGAATTATAACCATGCAGAATACAATAGGAAAGCTGCTGGAGAAGTTAATTGCCAGGGAAATATCAAGCCAGCTAGAGAGGCAATGTGTTTTCCCACCTACCCTAGGTGGGTACCGTCCAAAAAGAGAAACCTGGACCAATGCAGCAGTTTTTGCCCATGATGTCTATGAAGGTTTCCACTCAGGCATTGAAACCTTTGCTGCAGCGATTGATCTTGAGGACGCATACAACAGAGTACCATTGGATTTTTTAATGCTACAGCTTCTTGAACTCAAAATAAGTCCATTCCTCCTTAGTTGGATCGCTGCAGCCCTCTTCCAAAGGAAAGCAGTTTTTAGGTGTGGCATTTGGACGTCGGAACCAACAACAATATATCCTGGCCTACCACAGGGATCACTATTATCTCCGGTACTGTTCAACGCCTACACTGTGACCATCACCAGTGAGCAGATCACTGGACCTGGTAGGACATTGTCATATGCCGACGATGTTTTAGTGTATCGTCAGGGTAAGAATAATGTGGAACTACAAACCGAACTCAATCGCATAAGTACTTTGTGTGTTGAGGCTGGGGCAATGGTCAACCCAACAAAGGCAACAGTGACTTGGTTCTTCTCATTGAATAATCATTTTGTCAACACTTCAACACCAACTGTAAATCTGTGTTTAGAGACGATGGAAAGAACGCAGGCAATGAATTACCAGGGGATACGGTTTGATCGAAGCCTTGCTTATAATGAGCACATAGACAAGGTGATAACAAAGGCCAAGCGGGGGTTGGCTGCGATGCGGGTGATGGCGGCAGCAAACTGTGAGCAGCGCCATCTATGTCTTCTATACGAAGGGCTGGTCATGTCTGTTTTTGAGTATGCGATGGCAATCCTAACTCTCAGCCGTAAGCAGATAGAAAGGATGGAAAAGATACAGAATGAAGCTATGCGCATTATTCTTGGATGTACAAGAGATACAGCATGCAGGGCGATGCGCTAACTTCTTGATTTTCCAACCATTGAAGACATAATACAAGTCTGCAGAGCTCGCGCCTACCTCAGAGTTAACGCAAGCACACAACATCCACTGCATAGTGAAATTATGAAGGTGAAGGGCAGCAGGTTAAAAAGAGGACGGTCGAGGATGGGTCAAGCCGAAGACATTCTTCAACAGGTGTGTTCACTTGAGGACTTAGAACCTGGCGAGGAGTGGGTACAAGTGCCAACAGATTTCTGCACATCCTTTTCAGTTTGCATCCAACTAGATAGAAAATGCAGACAAGAAAACCCGGCAGCTGTGGAGGCGAAAGTACAAGCGTTGATTTTCGAGAATTCCCTAGACGGTGATGCTGTCATTTACACAGATGGGTCGGTCGTCCGACATGTGAGAAGCTCATGGGCCTTTACGGCTCAAGCCGGAGGGAGAATTGTGAAGGAGAACTCTGGTGCTTTTGCTGAGACCACAAGTAGCCTGACTATGGAAGTCATGGCAGTAAGTAAAGCAATAACATGGCTCGAGACACAGACATTCACTAGGGCATGTTGCCTTAGCGACTCAATGAACATGCTCAAGAGGATAGAGATGGGGGAGATCCGAAGAGACTGGTTGCTGTCTCTGGAGCGGTCTCGGCTGGCAAGGATTAGTTTGATCTTCGTGCCAGGGCATGCGGGAGTACAAGGGAATGAGCGGGCTGACAAGCTCGCAGGTAACGCTACTGTGGAGGGCGGACGCGCCAAGGACCAGGCTGACATTCTGAATGCTAAATTCTGAATTCTGTAAGACTTTTGCGAGAACCATGTGATGACTGTGAATCTACAACCATGGCCAGACTGCGAGAGCAGCAAATTTAAAGAGGGGTGGCCAAACAAGAACACTACGCAGGAAGCCAAAGAAAACTGATAAACCAACACAGAGCCGGTGTCGTTAACGGCTACATGCTGCGGGATTTGCTGAGGAGGGGATCCGAGCACTTATTGACTGAATGGTTCGATGTGCAATGAGGATGATCTGTCGACTAACTAACTAACTATCTTCTTCTTTAGTAGTAGTTATATTTGCGAAAATCAGATAGCATTTTAGGCGGATTTTAAGGTGGACACCACAATAAATAATTATATACGGGGTTATCCCGCCCCCTTGTTTCGTCACAAAAGCCCTCATCAATTGACCTTTGATCTAAGAAGGTATGCAACTCATGAATAACAAATCGACTGGGTTATCGCTGTTTCATCCCTTTAGAGAACTTTCTTTAAAGTGATTTTATTTTTTATTTATATTTTAATTGAAAATTAAAGATAACGATTATTAGTAGTTATTAGTGATCGGGGTTTAAATACTATCATCATACAGGGTGCAAAGCTTCAAATGACAACCTTAATAAAGTAAAGATGGTGGCTAGTAGCGGATGTAGTGGTCGGATGTGTGTGTGTGTGTGTGTGTGTGTGTGTGTGTGTGTGTGTGTGTGTGTATGGGGCAGGGTGGACGGCACGTGAGGATGCGGTGGGTGAGGGCGCAGAGTTTGGGGCGTGATGGTGCGGGCGCACGGGGAGGGGCGAGGGGTTCGAACCCTCGAGCAGCGGGGGGGGGGGGGGTGTGTCATATGAACACCGTAATAGGTAAGCATGTAAATATGGTAGTTATATGATCTGCAGAATGATGTAGTCGCCTATACATCATCATCATACGTATCACAGAGCTTCAAATGAAAACATTAAAAAGTAATAATGACCAATATAATTGATTGTAGCGGGTATGGTTTAGTGAAATTCATTGGTAAGGGGTGGATGAGTAGAGTGGTAACTAGATAAGTGCTTCTCAACACTATCATCATACGGTTTCAGAGCTTTAAATAAAAAATTTAAAAAGGTAAAGATGGCCGGTATTCTCGGATGTAGTGGGTATGGTGTAGTGAAAATCGTTGGTAAGGGGTGGGTGAGTGGCGGGGTAGCCAGATAAATGCTTCCGAACACTATCATCATACAGTTTTCAGAGCTTCAAATGAAGACCTTAAAAAGGTAAAAATGAGCGATATTATTGATTGTAGTGGGTATGGTGTGTATTCGTTAATAAGGGGTGGGTGAGTGGTGGGGTAGCTAGATAAGTGCTTCTGAACACTATCATCATAAGGTTTTCATAGCTTCATATGAACACCTTAAAAAGGTAAATATGGCCGGTATTATCGGATGTAGTGGGTATGGTATAGTGAAAATCATTGGTAAGGGGCGGGTGAGTGGCGGGGTAGCCAAATAAGTGCCTCCGGATACTATCATCATACGGTTATTAGAGCTTCAAATAAAAACCTTAAAAAGGAAAAATGAGCGGTATTATTGATTGTAGCGGGTTTGGCATAGTGAAATTCGTTGGTAAAGGGTGGGTGAGTGGATGAGTAGCTAGATAAGTGCTTCTGGTCGTTATTAAGGGTGAGCGAGTGGTGGAGTGGCTAGATTAATACCTCTGGACCTTGTTAAGAGAGTAAGTCTTATATTAAAGTCTGATGCATGAACTCGTAGTTGGTTGAGTTGAGGGTGACAGCCTGGGTGACTCATCACGGAGTTATGTATGCGGGGTGAACGTACGTGGACGTCTCCAGACCTGTATTCTCGGAAAACTAGGGGTGACTCATACCGACCCCACCGCTGTAAAATCGCCTGAACATGCCTGAACCTGTTTTGGGAAAAATTGTTTGGGGTGGGACTGTAAATACTCGAAAATAACTGGAAGTACGGTTACGGTATAACGGTACACATGCTTACAATCTGCTGTCTAGACATGTTGTAATAAGAATATCTAGAGGGATTACAGTATAAATCTAACCGATTGAACTACCCACAAAAGGTGTTCACACATAGCATGACACAGCATTATCTACAGCCTCCATCCCATTACAGTCAACACCAGAAGCACTACAAAACTGTGACAACCAAAAGCAGTCAGCGAGGCAAGCGCCAGGCATGTCTTCTGTTCTAAATATTTTCTGTTGGTGGTATGTAACGGGCACATCAGACTGTTCTTCTTTTGTTACTTCCTTAACCAATCGAACGCCGCTACTGATTCCGGGTACTCCACAATGGGATGGTATCCAATGTATGGTGACCCCATGCCTACTGCTAAGTTCAGAAAGTAGTGTCCTTAGTAGTGGTAATATCCCAGACTAGAGCGTATCAAGCGCTGATTTTTCATAGGTCAATCGAATCTAATGGTACAGTCGAGACACGTGGACAATAGTTACATCAGGTCAAAGATGGCGTTGCACCCGATACATATGGTTAAATGACTACAACCAGACCATATGCTCACTAGCTAAAGCTGGTGAAAGATGGCGTGGCAGCCGATAACTCGTGGTTAAATGGCTACAACCAGACCACATACTCACTGGCTAAAGCCCATCAAAGATGGCGATGCTTCCTGCCACATGCATAAGGACACAACCAGACCACGTGGGTCATAGTTACAGCTTGCCAATGATTGTGCCGCAGCCGATCACATGTGTAATGGTACATATAGCCCTGCTTCCGGTCACATGCATAAGGGTACAGCCAGTACACGTGGCTAATGACTCAACCGGTCAAAGATGGCACTGCATCCAGTGACATGTATAACGATACAACCGAAACACGTGGCTAATGACTCAACTAATCAAAGATGTCGTCGCATCTGGTCACATGTGTAATGGTACATACGAGACACGCGGTTAAGAGGGATATTACAGAAAACGGGTGTCATGTCGGTTGTCGAGCCAGGTAACCTAATTCATGATGATCACAGTGTATGGGAGTGATTCCATTACATCGTCAACAGTGCATATGAAGGCTAAAATGGTCACCCTTCTCTCTCGCTCTCTGACTCTCTTTTCTATATACCTGTAGTCCTAGTGTCACCGAGTAACACCAAAGGACACCCTGGCATCACTACAACATTAATCAGTCTCGAAAGCAGCTTACACGCGTGTAAACAAGTCATCACAGTGTCCGACTACGCCTTTCCAATACTCATAGTGCAGAGATGTGATCACTGATGCTAGTCGGGGAAGCCGTATCTGTACGTAACAGCTATCGGGTCATACGGCGATGAGTGGCTAGTGCATGATAACAGATGTATAATATTACACACGAACACAACAAACTGTTCCGACTCAACCTTAGGCAATGCATGTAACATGACATGTCACGTGTTCGCTGTCATAACCAGCGACGTTATCACGTAGACATCTACACTGCTGGTTGGTTGGAGACTTGACGCTATTGCGGATGTGAAATGACAGCATGAGATAGTTTTCCCATATGGTTAAGAAATTTTTCTACTTTTTATAAGTTTGGTTGGGATATTTGAAAGTTTGGTCGAGATATTTATGTATGTGGCCAACGTTTTTCCCATTTGGTCAACCGATTTTCCTCATTTTTATAAGTTTGGATGCGATATGTGTAAGTTTAGTTGAAATGTGGCCAACGTTTTTCACATTTTGTTAACTAAGTTTCCTACTTTTTCTAAGAATCGTTGAAATTTGACCAAACTTTTCACATTTGGTTTCCTATTTTTCATAAGTGTGACTGAGAAATTTATAAGTTTGGTTGAATGGTGGCCAAAATGTTTCGCCATGGTTAAAAAATTTTTTTTTTACTTTTCATAAGTTTGGTTGATAAGTTGTCATAAGTTTGGCCAAACTTTTCACATTTTGGTTAACAAATTGTCCCACTTTTCATAGTTTGACTGAGAATTTTATAAGATTAGTTGAAACGTCGCAGAAAAAAATTTCACTTTGGTTTACAAATGTTCCTACTTTTCATAAGTTTTTTTTGAAATTTTGCCAACATTTTCACATTTGGTTAACAAATTTTCCTACTTTTCATAAGTTTGGCTTAGATGAAATGTTTTTTCAAACTTGGTTAACAAAGTTTCCTATTTTTCATAAGTTTGTTTGAAATATTTCTGTACTTGACCAAAATTTTTCACATTTGGTTGACAAAGTTTCCTACTTTTCATAAGTTTAGACGGTGACAATATTTTTTTCTGATTTGGTTAACAAATTTTCTTACTTGGCCAAGATTTTTGCCATATGGTTAACAATTGTTCCTACTTTTCATAAGTTTTGCCGAGATATTTTGTTACTTGGTCAAGCTTTTCCCTTCTTTTTTTAAAATTTGGTTGAGATATTTCTGTGTTTGGTCGACCTTTTTCCCATTTGGCTGACACATTTTACTACTTTTTATAAGATTAGTTGAAATATTTCTCTCTTTGGTTGATATTTTTTCACCTTTGGTTAACAAAGTTTCCTACTTTTCATAAGTTTGGACGATGTATTTCGTTACTTGGTCAATATGTTCCCCATTTGGCTAACAAATTTCTTATTTGGCCAATGTCAACGTGTCGCAGACAGGGATAGAAAACTCGGGGTCAGACAGGTAGAACAGTGCGAGCATAGATAAGACAGAACTCTGAGTTCGATTATCGACGTTATTATTTTATTACGATGTCTGTCATTTGGCGAATAATCTTCTCGCACAGTATTTACAGTATTACATACAAATTCATCACACAAAGCATACAAGTATCTACACACAACATCTTAACTATGTCTATCGCTAATATCTTAAGGATCTAAGTAATGCCTATCCATGTGTCTCCCTCTAGAAGCTACACCTTCTTCCGTCAATGTCCAGTTGCCGTCTGCCCTCTCTTCTCTCGTGAGGTGGACACGGTGTGCTCGCCCCTTCATGCACCTCACGCTTATGCCGGGTTGTGGCTGGGCGTACTGCGTAGTTAGTGTACCGTTTGACATCTGACTCGTCTTTCTAGACTGTTCGAGTCCCTTCTATTCTCTCCCCTATTCATCCCATGTTCCTATGTTTATTCTCTATCTATATTATGTCCCCTGTCTACTCAAATGGGACCTTGACATGGTCCGCCATCCCCCTCCTATGGGTTTGGTATTTCATAATTAGTTGGAACTAATTCTGTCAAGGGACCACGGGAATAAGTATGTGGTTCAATGTAGTAATCTAATAGATGGTAGCTCTGTCATATCTATTGCCACACTAGCAACTAATGTACGTTCAGTACTACTATCTTGGGTGGTTGCTCACGAGACTAGTCCTTCTTCTATTCTTAAATTGAAGCTTTCCAGACCGAAGTTACCTGACGACTAAGATTGTGAACTTTCGTTCCCAAATGCGTCCTTCTCAGACATCCAACCATGATGCCATGAACAATGGCCTCCTATTACAGAGTCTCATCAAGGCACATTGCCTTGGCCCTTTTAAGAATGTATCCAAGCCATTGCCCCTTAATGTGTACCTGTATACACTTTTTTTACTTCCGTATGTTGGTAGTGTATAATATAAATATACTTTGTTTTATCAACTAATTGCTTATGTCCCTGTTATAATGCTAGTGTATGCTAATCTCCCATTGATGTCTTATAAAAGTGTATGTGCATTAACTGTTTTTATAGAGTGTTCACAATGTGTATTTGCACTGATGTCTTTAGTGTGTGAGATACCTATGTGTGTGTTGCTATTTAAGGTGTTAGGATTTCTCTAACTGTCACGAGCTAGAATTTCCATTGTCATGATTCACATGATATGTGTATTTCATGATTTGGGCTTTCGAGCAGTGATTCTTAGATTGATTCTATTATTTCCCTCATAATCTATCTAAACACGTATAAAAATTGTGTGACAAATGTTACATTTTACACAAGACAGCACAATATATAATTACACAGTGACGTGTACAATTTGCACGCAATGTACATTATTCCTTCATTTAATACATTCGCGCTATCATTTATACGTCTTTCATTCCACAATTTTATATGTTCAAAAATTACAAATGAGGTTAAAGTAAAGTTTGTTGCCATTAGAAAAATGTGGCGGTAGTAGAAAAATTTAACGTGAATAATTGTCAGTACTAGTGTACCAATAATAATAGAATACTTTACAATCTAATTTAGAATGGTTGCAAAAATTAATAAGTTTGGAAGAAATTTACTCGTTGATATAAGTTACGTTGAATCACCTGTCAACGTGCTTTATCAAAATATATAAATTATATGTGATTAAATTTAAGTTAGGCTTTGTTTTGCCATAGCCTTACTTTAAATCACATTTAATACCTGTGAAAGAGAAATTACAGGTAAATTGACATATTTCAAGGGAAGAACAATGGTCTCACTCGCAGGTTTTCAGAGGGCGGAACTGCATGTGGGCAAGTAGTATTACCGTTAGCACATAGAGACCGATATACAAGAACAGCTCAGGATAGGGCATGTGCAGGGCACATAGGAGTAACGCGGAAGCAGCATAGAGCAGGATGCCAGGTATATTGGCCAGGATTTAATAAAGAGGTCAGACTAAACAGAGACTCCAGTTTAACGGTACAATATGCAGATATCAAAGTTAAGGCAGGTCAAAAGAGTGTTAACGACATCACTGAACCAGGGTTAGGATTGGCAAACAGATGTTTTAACGATATAGGAAACATGAGACATGGGTACATGAAGGGTAGACACAGCATCGACAGGAATCAGAGGTTGGTTGATGCAAGAAAAGAACCACCTGATAGATGGTCGGTACACAAACTCTCCAGATAGTTGAGGAAAGACAGAGGTAATGCAGCGCCTCGACAGTTATTCATGGACCATTATTAGCAAAGTTACGTGGTTTGGGTGTTATTGAAGATATTAATAGACCTGCGGGTACACAAAGATTATGTTTTATATGATATGTTTATTGTTATGCCATGTAGTAGCTCATGCATTGGTACACAAGATGGAAAGTTGGTTGTATTGATGTGTGGGGTATATGGGAGTTTACTGGGATTATTTGATATATTATTTAGTATGGTACCTAAAGTAAGATGGAGTCATACTTAGGGCTACCCGGGCAATATGTCTGGGTCAGATATTAGATAAGTATTAGTCTCCCAACATTTGAAAATGATGTTTTATTTTGAGGAGGGGATAATGACATATGCGTGGTTCATTGACATTGAGGTGAGTGAACTATAGCCGGGCTACGAGAAAAACAACCAGCCATGAGAAATAATGGTGAGGGTAGATGGAGACCCCCAGGGTGGATGGGGCGAGAGACAGTTAGTTTGTGTGAAGTCAGGAGACTGGGGCCAGTGGGAGCTGAGACCGACTGCGGGTGGGAGCTGAGACCGACTGCGGGTCGGATCGTGAGGTCAGAGGAAGCTTAGACCTACTTGGGGTCGGATCGTGTGGGGAGTGAATTACAGAGCTGCGGGCTGTGTTGTGTTGTTCCCCGAATTGTGAATGCAGGCCTAAAATCCAGTGGGGGTTGGATAGTTAATGGAGGCCTGAACTCAAAGTGGGTTGGATAGTTAATGGAGGCCTGAACCCAAAGTGGGTTGGATAGTTATTGGAGGTTAGACCCAACGTGTGGGTTCTATTGTGTGAGGTCCAGCCGTGGATAGGAGCTGGATAACTGTCCTGGGGATTTGAGATCAAGCAGGCCTTGAGAAGGCAGTGATGTGTGCGTATTGAGTTGTGAGGAGGATATATATATTATGTGGATTATATTGTTTCTGGATATATAATTATGTTCTGTTTGTCCGTGTTCTTTCTGCATTAAAGGATTATGTGCGCCAACTCAATCTTGTTTAATGACTGGTGGATGTGCACTGCGGGGGTGAGTTGTATTATGAGACAGGAGGCTAACTCAACTTATACTTTGTAATGACATACAGGGAACATCGAAAACCCTAGACAACGACCATGTCACTCAGTTATGATAAAAAAACATTGTGACAATCACATTCAAAGGCTCGTGATTTCTTCGAGGCTTCAAAAATTATAGATTTACATAATTCAGGCAATATATTTCCGTAATCATAAATTTTATTCAGCAGTCTGGTGACCTCTTCTATTGCATATTCTGCTAAGGAATTGACCATGTCTTTTATGATATTGTCTGGACCTTTTGTTTTGCCAGTTTTCATATGGTTAAGAGCTTTCTTAACTTCCATCTTCAAAACTCGTGGTCCTTCATTATTATATGAAATATCATACTTAAATCGTTACACAAATCTTTCACATACGCCCGTATGTTGCCGGGGCCCATACGGGGGAGCAAAGAATAGTAACACTATTGCTTACCATGCATGTCGTAAGAGGCGACTAAGGAGGATATGGTTCCGTCGCCCTGCTATTGAGTGAGTGCGTGGCGCGACACTGTGAGCTGTGAGTTTCGCTTGGAATGCTTTTATATCTGTCCGCGGTTGTGTGTAGCGGGAACTGCATGTTCAGAACGATGGCGGCCGGCTGTTGCTGTATTGACTGGTTTGCCTTTTCGGCTGAAGAGTGCATTTTTCAGGAGACTCCTGGGAGTCGCCGCTGGAGCTACGGGGTTCGTGCTTTTTGCGACGTTTTCGACGGGTCGTCCTGTGGAAAGAGACCGAGCCATATAGGATAAAACCCTGGTCAATGAAGTCTTTCTGGTGACTGCCATTTCCATCAACGATGAACTATATTTTTCATGGAGGACTTTTGTGTTGGCATTCTGGCGGCGGCATTATGCACAGTGTACCTGTGCGGACTGTTGGCTTGCCGATACTCCTGTCTGTTCCATTGTTCACTTTTGGCAGTGAGGAGCATTTTGTGTGATATTCACTGGCACATGAACGGGGCAATATGGGGACAGCCCGTTGCCGTGAAGTTGGAACCACGACTAACTAACTAACTAACTAACTAATCTTTCACATAATCTGGCAATGCATTTAAAGTCTGATGTTTGATTTCTTTTATGATTTTACCATAGTTAGTTTTTAGGTTAACCCGTTAATATGTGTATTCTTTTCTTAGTGTTGTCATGAATTTTTTGTTTATTAATTTAGTATTGCGAATGTTATGTTGGTTTTCATTTTCCCTGCAGTTTTCCTCAAGCAACAAAATCTTGCCCCTGCACAATTTCCTAATTTTCCGGTGAATCTCTTCATATTTTTCATGGCTATTTTTGTTATTACTTCTTATTTCCGTTAGTTTTAAGGTGTCTACTGTCATCCATTTCTTGTCTGATCATCTTCATTTTTGGGGATAATTGTTTACGCAGCCTGGCTGCCCATTAGACAAAGCAATAATTTTTTTTTTTTTTACTTCTACGCTGAATTTATATTTTATCTCCTCACTCGTTTTTGTCCATAGAGAACACATTTTGTGTTTCCTAGTGTTTATTTGACTTTCTTTAATTGTATATGCCTATCGACTACAATTAATCTATGGTCACTGTAGTAGTCTGCATTTTGTATAGTTGTTGCGACTTTTAAGCCATTTCGAAATCTTCAATTGAAGAAGATGTAATCAGTCTGGATTATGATCTTATTGTCAGGATTCTTCCATATTCATAATCTTCTTTGATGTTGTTGATACCATTCATTTTCACCTTGCCGTCTTGGCAGACGATAGTTTGTTAAATTGTGCTTCCCAAAGGCATAACAACTACAACCCATGTCAGTAGTAAATGTGATTGATTAGACCAATTCGCGCTGTACATGTTCTTCTACAATGGATGCATGTGTACACATGGTCATTTTCACCATCACGCACCTTCTTACGTCTCACACGCTCAGTGTGTGACCTGTCTGCAATCATTTTCTCCTTTGTCTTTATTCCATTTCTGTTATTTTTTTCCTCAATGCAACACGCTTGGCTGTGACTTTCTCCCAATGTGCATTATCAATACCTGTATCAATCATGTCCCGCTTACACACATCTTTGTATCATTATAGAGGCCGACCCTGAGATCTCTTACCCATCTATAATTCACCAAAAAAGATGTACTTTGGTATTCTACCATCATCCATCCTCCTAATGTGTCCTATCCATCTAAGTCTGCTAAGACTGAGTATGGAATATACCATCACACAAACTGATCTTTCCTATACTTCAGTATTTGTGATTTTGTCTTGCCACTTAATACCAAGTATTCTTCACAGATACAGCATATGAAAGCTGTTTAAACGCTTCTCTTGGTGTGAGTAAGTTGTCCAGGCTTCACTGCCATAAAGAAGAGTACTGAGGACACAGGCTTGATAGGTAAAGATATTAGTTATGGCAGTAAGCTTCCTGTTCTCTGAGACTCTTTTTGTAAACATGTTCATTGATGTTGCCGTCTTACTAATCCTGATGTTGATTTTCTGATCTAGGGATAATTTACCTCTGATCCTAAAAATGTAAAATGGTCTACTATCTCCAGTTCGGCATCGTCATAAAGATTGATAGTAGACGTTGTAATTCTTCCTCAGAGTGGGTCGTAATTGCAGCATCATTTTCAAACAGCTACTATCTGATTAGTATCCTCCTAATTCTGGTTGTGGCCTTCAATCTCTGAGCATTGTAGAGTCTGCCATCTGAGCGTGAATAAATGTATATACACCACCATACTGATCACAAGACTTGTCCATGGGAATGGGATTCCGATGGGAATCCCATGGGATGGGATGAGATGGGATAGCACACATTTGTATTTCCCATGGGACACATGTGACAGTAGCCATGTCATGGCAACTTGATCTACGTCAGAGCTACGCTTAAATTTACCTTTATAAAGGCATCTGGCATCCTGGCATCTTCAACTTTGTCCTCCAAAATTTGTAGTTCTTCAGTCCAGTATGGTTTGTAATTTTTCCTCGCTCCTCTTGGAATGGACTCAGTGGCCGCCTGTATTATTGCACCATTTGTTTCTTGTTGCCATGTCATGTATTCATGTTTTCACAATATTTGTCTGTGAGTATGTCAAATCTGCTCCAATCCGCTCGTTAGTAATTCCAACGAGGCAAAGGCTTTTGCTCCTGTAGAACACACTCTATATTCATTACAAGCTTGATTGGTCTGTGCTCACTACCTGCTAATTGGTCAAGCACATGGCGATCGATTTTGTGGAGGATGTCTCCAGTGCAGAAAGCTAAGTCTTGAGTAGAAGGGTAAACCATCTTCTAGAGCAGAAGTTCGGTGTGTCGTCCGCTTTGTTGAGTAGATGGAGATTTCAGTCTATTTCCCAGTCCTCCACTTCATCTCCTCTGTTGTCAGTATCTGGGTATCCCCATCTTTCTGAACGGCTATTAAAGTCTTCGACAATAATGCAGTTTGTGTCAGTTATTTTCATATTTGAAAGTGTAAGGTCCTTATCTGCTGGGCTATACAGGTTGTAAATTCTTATTTTCACGTCCTTTATCATTATATAAACACCTATAATTTTTGTTTGGTTGTCAGAAATCACAGATACTTCACTACAAGGTATTATGTTTCGTATAAGTGATAGAACTCCACCTTTGTGTCCTTCGCGGTCGAAACGTGTGGCTTGATATCCTCTGAGAATCTGCGATTGGCGTTGAGGTGTGTCTCTTGAATGCATGCCACATCTATTCTATCTTTATGAAGACGGTGTGTTAAGGGGAATTTCTTGTTATAAACTCCTTCAGCATTCCACTGTAGTATGTTGAGTGTCTGGGGTGTTTGGTCAATAGCTCTTAACCTACTCCTCTATGCCTTGACTCCACAGCACAGGGGAAGGTGACCACCAGTAGTCATGGGTGGACTCCCTCGAGGCAGGGGGTCCGGCACTATCACCGCCTGACGGGACTTCACGGGATTAGCACCATACTGATTAATTTTAAATTGTGGCATCATGGATTGATTAAGTTACGCTGCACTGCTTTGTCGAGCCTGTGGCTTAGTATATCCGATTTCGACAAGCATTTTTCGGGGTGCTTTCCCTAGCCTTTGACTGTCTCCAGTTTACCTACAAGGCAGCAGGTTTGTGTGTCTCTTCGTCTGGTTCCTCTCCCTTGACCTGTCCGACATTGGTAACCCTACCAGTAGCTGTGCTACCGACGGCATAACTCTTGGGATAATTGGAATACACACGTCCCTCTACCTCGTCACGGTGGACACACGGCGGAGGGGGTATGGCACTTGATAATGATGATCTTTAGGAGAGGCAGGAAATGTATCTCTTCCAGGCTGTGGGGCAAATAGCCCTATTTCGTATCTTCACACATAGTGCCTGTAGATACATCTCCTTCTGTTTGGATTAGTTCCGCTGGTATGTCGTCATTGCCCGGTGTTTTCGCTTTCTTCAGATTTTTTCGGCTAAAATTTTAATTTTCTTGGTATGTATAGTGTGGTAGTTTCGCTCTGCCTACCACTTCGCTGTGTATTACGTCCTCAACCTTTAGCAACGTTTCAGCTATCTGAGTATGTGCCCTGCTGTGTGGTACTTTCTCTGTTTTACTTATCAACAATTTAAATAGCAATTTTCCTTTGGCACACACGCGGCACTGCATTGCTAGACATGACAATTATAAAGTAGTAGTTTAGCCGATCTGCATAGGTCAAGCCTGACTTCAAGTAGCGGAATCTTACATCTGTTTAGGTAACAATGTAGATAAACATGGGGGAACTTGTCAAAACATTTAAATCAGAATACAAAGGCACGAGAAGATTGTATATTTGTGAAATCTGGGGAATTCAAAAGACATTAAATGTAGCGCACTTAAAATATTTAACTCTTACGTTCCACCGGCCACTATTGTATGAATCGCTAATCTCCCTGGCCTAGCCGTCAACGTCTTTCTCCGTAATCCCGTATATCTTCGTGAGGAACGTAACCTGCGCAAGAATCCGTTGGTAACTTACGGGTATGTGAGCCGGTCGCTCAGAAAACAATAGCAAACTACTGAGCGTAATCTTGCCAAGAAATCAACAGTCAGCTGAAAGATGTCCTGTAAAGGGTATGCGGAAAAAAAAATTGTATGGATCAGAAACACTGAGGACTAGTAAGGCGATTACTAATAAACTACAAACATTCATTAATTAGTGCTAGCGCAGAACAAAGACTAATATGGTATGGCGGAATCACCAATCTGGACCGTGAAGAGAATCAGACACATACCAGTGAACCCAGAGGTGAGGACACTGCACATGACATTGAGAAATCTTGAGAATAATACACCCAGGAAGTCCTTCCTCTAGAAGGCACAGGGCAAACGTAACAGAGCACGCGATAAAAACACACGTCCATGAGAATGATAGACACGAGTGATTCATGTGGGCAGGACAAGGGCGGAGCTGCATGAGGTAGTAAAAGATAGGATGTCTTGGGGTGAGATGGTTTAGGCCTATGCAACAATGGAAGATAAAGGACGTCGGAAAATAGGTTTATCTTCTTCTGGTCGTTTTATATAAAGACTGGTTTTACACACATTGTGACGTATTGGGCTCATGGTGCTAGCCCCATATTGTTGTCACCAATGGGCACTCGATGTGTCATGTGATCAATATCACGACTGCCGCTTGCACTTCTCAAGACAAATCCTGGTACTGGGTCTACCTGCCAGCTCAGGTCAGTTTTACTCATCCGCCTTGAGGCGAATTCGAACAGGCAAACGCGGTAGCCTCGTTACTGCGGCCAAATTATTTTACATAGTTGAGTTGAGTTAAGAACCGACATCACTGCACTCAGGACATTCCCATACGTGCTCCGTCCCAGCGTTCAACAGCCAGCGAAGAGTCATACTACCAATCGTTCCCACTACTATCTGATTAAAAGTTCTCCTGGTCTTCCCTCTCAGTTTTGAGATTCTTCCAGAACCCCTGCCGATCCCCCGCAATCTCATTCTTTCCACATACGGGTTCTCAGTCTGTTCCTCCGCCTTCTCCACCTGGTCCCACAAGCGCAAGACCACCTCCCCCTTGTCCTTAGGCAAAATTCCACCAAGAGGTGCATTTCCAGCTAGCCTATCAGCCTGTTCATTCCCCCGTACACCCGCATGGCCAGGGCTAAATATCCAAACAATTCTCACGATCTGTGACCTCTGAAGCGACGAGAGCCATTCCACACGAAACATTCCTTTCTCCACCTTGCTAAGCATACTCTTTGAATCTGTAATTAATACAACGTGTGTTGCAGTAGTCTCCTATAGCCACCGGAATGCCGCTGTTACTGCCTCCACCTCCATTCTCATGCTGGAGGTCGTAGTCTCATATGCCAGACTCTCCTTTTTCAAGACTCGCCCAATAGCCTTTGCAATAAAGCCCCAGCCACCACGTCTGTTTCTCACCACTGACCCATCGGTGTAGATGACTATTGTCAGGGTGTTGGGGAACAGAGACAGGACATAGAGAGGACAATGGACAGAATAGAGTCAAGGACTACAGAGATAACGATACGACAGACAGGACATGGGTAAGGGCACATAGAGGTTATAAGACAGGATCTCTACAGGACAGTAGAGAGATTAGAGACACGACATCGGTGGGGACACAGATGTCATAAGACCGGACACCGACAGGCCAAGACCTAGTTATAAGAGGTGACATAAGTTTACGGGACTCTGCCCCTAATTGACTAGACAGCATTACCCTGAACGACCTGACACAATGTCAGGATCTTGCAATCAGCAAGAATACAGGCTCGTAATACCTCACAGATGCGATAACAAACACGGTCACGGAATTACTTTACGTGACACACAGCGAATACAATTCTAACACTTTATTCGTACTTCTCACACGCCACAAACATTACATGCATCGCGCAATTACAATAGCGATGCCATTACACAATCAATATATATATATATATATATATATATATATATATATATATATATATATATATATATATATATATATATATATATATATATATATATATATATATATATATATCTTCTTCTTCTTCTTCAGCGTTCCGAGCCATTGAGGTTCTTTGCTGCAAATACAATCCGTCTCCATTCGTCTCTCTGGTGGACCTTCTCTTGCCAGTCGTTGATTCCAAGTGCTTGTAGGTCTGTACATGTATTATCTCTCCACCGCCTTCTTGGTCTACCTCGGGGTCTACGGTCATTTATTTCCTGAGTGTAAGCGAGTTTTGTTTCCCTATTATCTTCCATTCTTTCTATATGCCCCAGCCATTGTAGTCTATTAGCCTTCATGATACCAGTGATTAGCGGGGACTTAAACAGATCATAAATGTCTTTGTTACTTCTTCTTTTCCACTCTCCACTTTGTGTATCCCTAATGGGTCCAAAGATGCGTCTTAAAATTTTGTTCTCAAAGGTTTGTAACAAGGCTTCGTCTCCTTTCGTTGTACTCCATGTTTCAGAGCCATACAGCACAACTGGTCTGATCAGTGTTTTGTATATTGTGATTTTGGTGTTACGAGATAGCGCCTTTGATTTTAGTAGATGTTGTAGTGCATAGTATATCTTATTTCCAGAGTTGATTCTAGTTTGTATTTCTTCCCTTATGATGTTGGAGCAGTTGAAGATTGTACCCAGGTATTTGTATGTTTCCGTTCTTTTAATGGTCATATTATCTATTTGTATGTGGCCAGAGTTTCTAGCCATTCCGTCTCTTGAAATTACCATATATTCTGTCTTATCTTTGTTGATAACCAGCCCCATCTGTTGGGCTTTTCCCTTTAAGTGAGTCAATATTTCCAATGTCTTTTGTTCACTTTGCCCTATAATATCTATATCATCTGCATAACCAAGCAGCTTGGATGTTCCTCCAATATCACATTCCTCCTTTACCTTCCTTACAACTTTCTCTAGATATATATATACAACTTACAATACTCCTTATCAGGCGTACAGTCTTCTACACTCAAACAGGCGTTCTCTCTCTCTTCGAGTTCACACATACAAGCCATACGAGCATACATTCGAACCGTCCGTCCAGTACCACCGTCCGATGCCGTCTGGCATCTAATGGCCGTGAGTCCTCGTTAGTCGGGGTTGTCTCCCTGCGTGGACTCCGTCTACCACGCGCTGCACCGACTGACCATTCTTGTCACGGCAGAGTTAGTGTCGCTCATAGGCGTACCTGGCGTAATTGCCAGACGTCGATGAAGAAGACGTGGCAGAACTGGTGGGGAGATTATGACACACAACACGGGCGGACTGCAGTACTACGTGACTGGGGAGGCAGCCCGGGTTGTCACGAGAGACACGTGGTCCAGTACCACGAGACGAACTGACCAGTTTCAAAACGTCAGACGGGACTCAGACAGTTTAGAGGAAGGACGTTTTGTGTTTCTGGAGCGAGTGTATTACTTTGCGGGAGTGCTAGTTGAAGATAGCGAGTAATTGTGTGTAGGGCTTGTGTAATTGGCTGAGTGCTATAAGTGTTTGTAAGGCAGCATTTTGTATATAATGATATCACCGCCTTGTGTGAACATTGTGTCAATGATCAGGTTCTCCTGAATAAAGACTTGTAAAACCATACGCACGACTGATGTCTTCGTGAGTGTGTATGAAGGATTTGAATACTTGTGTGCATGAAAGACGTTGACAACTATGTCACCTTGGTGTGTGTTGCTCTGGATTAGTTGTTGCACTTCAAACTCAGTGCGGTCCGCTGCCCATTCTCAGCACGCACGACCCAGTGTTATTATTAAATTGTGCCAGTCCATCATGTCTTCCAGAACTTCAACCCACTCTCTCTCTCTCTCTCTCTCTCTCTCTCTCACACGATTGATGGTCTCTAGATCACACACCTGACTTATAGAATGTTCTGCCTGTGCCATCCAGGAACTGCCTCGTCTTAGTCTATGACCCTTAACCATATCCATTGCTGCATGCAGCGGGTGATCTCTGTCTGCGGCAACTCTCAGGTACCATTTGACCCGAAGGACTCTATGCCTATCCGTCATTGTTGGTAGCGCCAGGATATGCCTCGTGCATGTAATTGGTGTGTCCTTTGTGCACCCCAGGATTAACCGCATGGCAGCATTCTGTATGCGCTCCAACCTTTCAGCCTGGCTCTTTGATACTGTAAGCAGCCCTAAACCATACTCAATGACAGAAATTATTTTACATAGCTCCTCTAGAAATGGTGTGGTCATTTGTTACGTACTGTTTCTGGTTTTGTCATTCTTGGACCCCTGAATCATTTTTCATAATCATCATCCGCCATGCCAATGCGCGCAGGCGGGCATATTTCTCCACAAAAATGTCCTCTGTGTTACTTCTGCTACCAGTAACATAGCAACAGTCAGGGATCACTCGAGATAATCCCTACCGGACGAGGCTGCACCTCCTGTATCTCTGTTAACGTTGTTATAGAGAAAATTTATGTTTTGCCTCTTGGCTTTCTAGGGGTAATATTGTGGTTATTTCCCAATTGCTTTCAACATTCACAAGGGTTAGGATTATGTCCTCAGCCATTAGCACATTTTAAGTTGCTAATGTAGTTAGGCCGGTCTCCCTGGCCTAGGGGTTAGCGACTTTCTCCGTAATCCCGTATACTTTCGTGAGTAACGTGACAACGGCGAGAATCGGTAGCGGTTCTAACTGCATCAGTAACTTACGGGGTATGTGAGCTCAGAAATCTATGGCAAACTACTGAGCGCAATCTTGCCAAGAAATCAACAATCAGCTGAAAGATGCTGATGTTGACAGAGATGTCCTGTAAACGATATGCAAACATTGTGTAATTAGCCGTCCGTGTAGTAATCTAGCCTAACGCAAAGGCCGTCCCATGGGTATCGATTAATGCGATGGCTACTGGTATTCAGAGCTGCGTTTGCTGCACCTTATAGTTGATGCACTACTGTGAAGTCTGCCACATTGTACCACACTCACACCTGCTTTCAACTTCCGCTCTAGAAAATACATCATCACTATCTAGTGCCTTGCCGAATGGAGTCAGCGATCATGCTTCCCCACATCTTGGGATCTCCAACAGTACGTATCTATCAGTTTGTGGGCTGATACCCTTCCGTGCCATAACATAAGGCTATCTAGAATTGTCTCTAGCCACAGTCCCCTATCTCTCTTTCTACAGATCTTTCCAGTTGTCACAATATGGTTTAGTTTTTATCCTCTTATATTAGCCAAACATCGGGCAGCATCTTTCTAATGTTTGTGATAGGTTCCCTTTTTGTCTTAGTCTCTCTAAAAACAGTTAGATTACTCATTTTGGCTGTACTAAGAATTTTCAGCATTCCATTCAGCATAAAACCACATCTCTAATATTTCTGTCTTTTTACTAATTATCCAGGATTTACTGCCATTTGTTAAAACTGCTTCTAGGTAACATGCAAGAATTCCTTTTTCTAAATTCAAAGTACAACAAGATTTCATTGTATAAGATATTCTTCATTTGATAAAATACAGATTTTGCTTGATGTATTCTGTTCTTTTTATCTGTGAATCATTTATTCTATTCTATACTGTCCTTTATCTCAGCGATAAAAAATATAAAGCCTGATAAATGGCTAATGGTTGCCTAATTTAATTTACAAATTATATATTTCTATTTTTTTTTTTTTAACTCAAACAAAAAACACTGTTTGTGTAAAATGACTTTATGAATCTCGTTTGATTCGTAGCTTTAAACATGCGGGCAATGGTGAACATGGAAAGCACAATATGAATAATAGAAATATCTCAAAGACTATTATATAATCTACTTTGTTTGAAATGCCAAAAGTAAAAGTGAGAAACACATAAACACCCTATACACAATAACAATAGACAGAGAAGGGAAGTGCAGGACATTGCTGGTATAAATACAACAAACTCGGTCTATTTCCCATTCTGTATTATGAGGAGGTACAATCCTCCCCACGACGCTTGACGGCAGAAGTGGAAGATGATGATGATGATGATGATGATGACATTTGGAATATTTCTTTCATCAAGTTATGAGGCCATTGTGGCAGTTATCAAATTCTACAGTACTTTAGAGGAGTGTTCATTCTACTCCGTTAACTTTCATCTGTTTATTTATATTTCTATGAAAGACGTGGCTCGAGTGATTTGTCTGTTTTGGCCAATGCCAGAAAAATTTATGTACTGTGTACTGATTTTATGGACATAAAGATACACATATGCTGATGTATATAAAAGCAATTACATATTCACACCTTTTAATAATAAATATGCTACGAATTAAGCAGAATTTATATTATATTACACGAATTCTTCTTCTTCTTTCGTTCGCTTGAAATATGCCTATAACTGCAATGTTATCTCTTGTATGAATTTAACTGTCTTTTTTAGTTCACTCAGCGGTCCACAGAGTTTATATTACACGAACAGTGTTTACTGTTTAGGTAAACAAAATAATGGGATATAAAATTGTTAAAAATAAATTAGGCAACCTTTAGCCATTTATCTGGCTATAAGTTTCATTAAGCGGAAGTTGAACGCCGGCCTGGATATCGTACGACTTGTAGACTTCACACCTGGATATCGTACGACTTGTAGACTTCACAGTGGGAGGGAACCTACACTCTCTAGACTGGAGGCTCGTTTACTTGCGTTAAAAGACAGGAACATTTTTAAACCATGTCTTCTAGTACTAAAGCTAGCTCAGTGGTAAGACATCCATACTTGCCCAAAAGTCTGAGTCTGCCACATTATGTTCCAAACGCCAGAAACGTGACTGAGTTGCTTGGATTTCTCGGAGTCGTTTCCCTGCTTATTCTTGTTGGAACCTGGGTGTTCACGGGGCGTCGAAAAGAGCCCTTCAACTTCATGAGAAGAGTAGCCCTTTGCTGGTTCATGCTGTGTGCATTTATACACACAGTTATTGAAGGCTACTTCGCAGTTTACCATGCTACACTTGCTGGTCATACATCACTGTTGGGAGAAATGTGTAAGTTGAGATTAGATTATCATTATAGGGCGTAATTGTAATACTTGGTTTTGTTTAGTTTTCAATTTCATATCACAGAAGACTTCTGTATTTTTTTTTTTTTTCATATCCATTACAGGACATCGCTGTCAACACCAGCATCTTTCAGCTGTATGTTGATTTCTTGGCAAGATTACGCTCAGTAGTTTGCCATTGCTTTCTGAGCGGCCGGCTCACATACCCTGTAAGTTACCGATGCAATTCGAACCACTGCTGATTCTCGCGGTCATCACGTCACCCACGAGATTACAGAGAAAAGTCATAACCTCTAAGCCACGAAGCCGGCATCTTCTGTATTACTATTAGTATTACTGACTGATTGGTATGTGCAGGAGAGTGGAGAGTTTATTATAGTTTATTCCATGGTTAAGGACATTTCTGACTCTTCAGACACCCACTCTTATTTATGTTACTATGAAAGTTGATAATTTAAGAAATCAGACCTGGAAGATAGGTCTTGAGAAATGCAATCCATTATCCAATGATACCTCTAAACTGAATATCAACTCTACAGTATTGATATATTTTTATGTCAGTAACTTATATATGCCGGATTCATGGCTTAGAGGTTATGACTTTTCTCCATAATCTTGTATACTCTCATCGGTAACGTGATGACGGTGAGAATCAGCAGTGGTTCAAATCGCATCGGTAACTTTCGGGGTATGTGAGCCGGCCGCTCAGAAAGCAATGGCAAACTACTGAGCGTAATCTTGCCAAGAGATCAACATACAGCTGAAAGATGCTGGTGTTGACAGCGATGTCCTGTAAAGAATATGCAAAAAAAAAAAAAACATATGTAAACTACTGAACGTAATAATCTTGCCAAGAAATCAACAGACAGCTGAAAGATGCTGCTGTTGACAGCGATGTCCTGTAAAGGATATGCGAATTAAAAAAACAAAAACAAAACTTATATATGAAGAATTAAAAAAGGAAAATGCCAACCCAGCATGATAACTCATTGTGTCATTTAATAATCCAGTAACGCCGGACATTTGTAGTTATAAGTTAGGGGTGTCATGATGGAAACATCAGTCAGTAATTCTCCACTGCTTTCTGTCTTCAGCAATAATCACAGGTGTGGAAATACTACATCCTGTCCACTTTTAAAGTGACCAATTATTTTTTATTGTACACATTTATTTCAAATTATTTTTAAGGTTTGCTGGAGAGGGCTTGAAAAATATACTACTATGTAGCTAATTCAAGCCTGTATAACTATATGAATTCTCAGTATACATAAATTGTACTCTGAAAGCACCAAAGGGCTTAGTGTGACTTTGTAAAGGACTTGTGCTCCATCATTTGGAGATGAAAGGCAACAGAGGAAGCATCAGTACTCCAGTGGTCAGCCAGTATTTTGTACCCTGGAAGTGTAGCCACTCAGTGTTAGTTAGATCACAGAGCTCCAGTATCTTCTTCTTCTTTGCATTCATCCGGAGTGTTTTTTCAGATGTGATTGCGGTGTGTCTTGTTAGGCACCCTTGGGTCGAAACCCTTAGGCCAACACATCCGACTTTTAGCATGCATTTTTGACCAGGTTAGCATTCCTGGGACTCTCACTTTTGTGGTACTGTCCACCTCCCAGTTGGTCAAGTTGGAACAGTCGAAGACTGCACAGTCATTCCTCAAATGAAGGCAGGGACAGTCCATAGCATTTTCCGCCATCCTTGGTGGCTTCCATAATTGCAGAGCCGACACATAACGCTCTGGTTCTGGGCTCACCAAGGGAATCGTCACGTCCTGCTCATGGCTGCTTTAATTCCTCACTTCAATATATTGGGCATTTCGTTCGCCCCAGGCCGTTTCCGCACAAACCAGAGAGGTCTGCAGACGGTATCCACTCAGCGAGTTTTAGGACATGTGCTTGTCGTTGCGCCCGTCAGAGCTGTTCCAGGCACGACAGACATTCGGAAAACTACCTAGTCAGAGCTGTTCCGAACAAGAGCGGCATTCGGAAACTAGGTAGTCAGAGCTGTTCCTAGCATGAGAGACATTCGGACGAGACATTTCACTCGGACGTAAATGCGTAGTTTGCCACCCGTAGGATGGCACTTCCGGCTTCAGCGGGCATTTTTTAATAGACTTATTGTTGTGATGTCGCCCACATCTCAGCTGGTCAAGATAGAACGATCAACGACATCGCGGTCAACCCTCAGGGGAAGGCAGGGGCAGACCATGGGCATTACCTCGCTGTCCAAGGAGGCTTCCATAATTGCAGAGCCGGCACATATTGCTCTGAGACTGGGCTCAACCGAGGAGTTTCCGCATCCTGCTCATGGCTGCTTTAGTTCCTCACTTCCATGTGTTGGGCATCTCACTTGCCACTGGTCGCTCAAGCACACACCAGGAGCGGTCAGACTGCCGGCGACATCCACTCGGTACGCTTTTGCTTTCGGACCACGAAATGGATTCGCTAGCCGTGCGTTCCATTTCGTGTTGTTCGTGTTGTCGACGTTTTTCGACTTTTGTCATTAGAAACAGACAGTTTTTGTGACCATTTTATTTGACTGGGGCACTTTTTTGCCTTATTGTACTCGCTCACAAGGTAGGCTACATGTGCTGCTGGCTCAGCACCTTACCTCCGTGCAGCAGTGAATGAGAAACGGCCAGGCCCTCTCTTCCGGGAATCCCTCATATCCCCCAGCTGAGAGCCTTCGAACAAGTATCAGAACTGGGCTTGTAGCATGCTCAGTATCTAACCTCTATTTTTCGGAGGGTGGGTATCGGCCCGGCTCTCATATCCGAGGGTTTGTGGCTTAGAGGCGTTCAGCCTCAACCCTCGACAGAGAGCTTTAGAGTATTGTCCGGACCAAGAACTTCTGCCTTCGTGCGTCAGATTTAAACTTTTGACTGCTATCCTCAGTCTACCTGCAGAGCAGCAGGTTGTGTCTCTCTTAGTCTGGCCCCTATCCCATAAGCTTTCCGATATGTAGTTTTCATCCATCGGCAAGCACATGGGATCGAAGGGACACACAAGATCCCCCACTGCGGCAAGGTGGAGACACATCGGGGGAGGAGCTCCAGTATAAGTAGTCAAAATTAAAAACCCCTTTGCACAACTTAAGGTGCACTGGGCATATGATGCTAGGCCCTTATTTTTATAGTGCAGTTGACACCTTTACTTGTGAAGACATGACCTGGTACCTACTTAAGCCTTATTTTTATAGTGCAGTTGACACCTTTAGCGACCACTTCCACGTTGGAGCAAAATTTAAAATAAAACTTAAGAGAGCTTTCTATGCTAAACTACAAAGGTTACACCCAACATATAACAGAGAAAAACTACAAGAAATTACAGTCAAAGAGAAATTTACAGATGAAATAAAATGTAAACTTGAAACTCTGCAAAACCCTTTGGAGGAATGTGTTGACCAAACTTGGTTGAACATCAAGAATACAATTCAATCTACCGCAGAAGAATGTCTCGGTGTGTTAACCACGCATAGAAAGAACAGATGGTTCAATCAAAAATGTGAAGAAGTAGTCATTAGGAAAAAGAATGCCAGACATTTATGGTTAAATGACATCAACAACATCCAAAAGGAAGAGCAATATAGAAGTGAATGTAAAGAGGCTACAAAAATAGTTCAACAGCAGAAGCGAGAATATATGAGTAATATAATCAAAGATATGGAAACTAATCACCAGAAAAACGAATCCAGAAAGTTTTTTAAAGACCTGAAGTCAATGAAACGAGGGCACCAACACAACACATATGGTTTAAAAGACAAAAATGGGAATATGATAAATACCAATGAGGAAATGTGCAACACATGGAAAGAATATTTTGTTGAATTACTAAATTGTGAAGCTCCAAGTAACACTTTCCCACAGGAAGAGGTTCTAACGTGTGAACCACAAATTGAAGAACCTGCATTTGAAGAAATCCTATATGTAATCACACGACTTAAAAACAATAAGGCAACTGGGGCTGATGGAATTGCAGCTGAATTTATAAAGGCAGGTGGCCATGCATTACATCTAAAGCTATACAAACTAATAAAAATCTGGAGGACAGAAGAATTACCCCATGACTGGAAAGAGTCATTATTGATACCTATCTTTAAGAAAGGAGACAAGTTCTGATGTGAAAATTATAGAGGAATATCATTACTGTCCACAAGCTATTAGATACTATCCGCAGTATTACTAAATAGACTAAAACCATATTCAGAAGACATATTAGGTGACTACTAGGCAGGTTTTAGACACAAGAGATCAACAATAGATAAGATATTCATCTTACGACAAATAGCCGAGAAAAATTGGGAATATAAAAGAGATCTCCATAACATTTTTGTGGATTTTAAAAAGGCTTATGATAGATTCCATAGGAATAGTCTATGGAATGCTATGCAGGAATTTGGAATACCAAATTCCATGACCAGACTGCATGGAAGATACTTATAATATAGTATCATATAAAGGCAGGAAATCAGACCCTTTCCAAATAACATCTGGCTTGATACAGGGTGATGCACTATCGCCGCTACTCTTCAATCTGGCTCTAGAGAAAGTTGTAAGGAAGGTAAAGGAGGAATGTGATATATAATGGCTCGAAACGCTGAAGAAGAAGAAGTTGACACCTTTACTTGTGAAGACATGACCTGGTACCTACTTTAATCTGGGTCGATCTGGAAGCACGGGTCCATTTTAAAAATGTGAATCTCCTTTGATGTGGACCCCTGACCATTGGGATGACAGATGAGTGTCTAGCCACTTCGCTACAGTTCACATAGGTTGTATATAGTGGGGAAATAATCTCCAGAGTGGGACAAATAGGTTGTATATAGTGGGGAAACCATCTCCAGAGTGGGACAAATATGTTGTATATAGTGGGGAAATCATCTCCAGAGTGGGACACATAGGTTGTATATAGTGGGGAAATCATCTCCAGAGTGGGACAAATAGGTTGTATATAGTGGGGAAATCATCTCCAGAGTGGGGCAAATAGGTTGTATATAGTGGGAAAATCATCTCCAGGGTGGGACAAATAGGTTGTATATAGTGGGGAAATCATCTCCAGAGTGGGGCAAATAGGTTGTATATAGTGGGGAAATCATCTCCAGAGTGGGACAAATAGGTTGTATGTAGTGGGGAAATCATCTCCAGAGTGGGACAAATAGGTTTTAACCTGTCAAGTTGAGTCACTTTTAACAATTTTGGTCATTCTGTGTTACAGGGAAAGAGTATGGTCTGTGTGACAGTCGCTACATAAGGTATGTATTTTGTTTATACATTCTTGTGATTTGTATATATTTCACTGCAGTTGTTAGCCGGAAACATTTATTTTGTTTCATTTGTTAAAGTTATAAATTATGCACCAACTATAGAACTGTTGCCCTGATCAGCCATGCAAAAAAATCCTATCTACTCAAAATCATAATAGGAAGACTTCGTAAGAAAATGGAAGAAGAAATTAACATAGTTCACTCTGGATTTAGACAAGGAAGAGGAACAAGAGATCACATACTCAACATGCGTTTAATAATAGAGAAATGCAAAGAATTTAATGTAAATCTGTTCTCATGGTTTGTGGATTATTCAAAGGCATTTGACTGTGTACATCATCAAAAACTTGGGGAAATCATGAGGAATATGGGCTTTCCATCACATGTAATACAACTCATAAAAATGCTCTATCTAGATCAACTAGCAGCAGTTAGAATAGATGGTGAGACATCAGATTTGTTTGACATCAAGCAAGGAGTCCGTCAGGGCTGTGTGCTTTCACCCTATTTTTTTTTTTTTACCTGTACGCCAAAAATAAAATGAGAAATGTTATAGATGATATAAACAGGGAGCAATATGATGCCCTAAATATTGGTGGTCATGACATAACAGAGATTCGATTTGCTGATAATACAGTATTGTTATCCCTAACACAGAATGGTATAGAAAGCCTAATAACCCCAACTCAATTGAATAGTGAAAATCACAACTTATATCTTAACATAGCAAAAACAAAGATAATGCATACAGATAAAACTACTATGGAGAAAGAAATGTATGTTAATGAGGAAAAATTGGAGGTGGTGGAAAATTTTGAATAAATTGGGTCATTGATTACCAGCAATGGTGACACAACGACAGAAATTAAAAGACAAATATGTATTGCTCTTCAAAGACTAAAACAACTGAATAAATTTTGGAGTGGGACAGATAGAACTACAAAAAGTAAATTTTTAAGATCATGCATCTTTCCAATTGCAACATATGCCTGTGAGATCTGGACACTTACTAACTAAACAAGCTGAACAGCGCATAAATACCTTTGAATATAAATGTTATAGACGAGTTCTAAGAATATCTTGAATAAAGACAAGAACAAATGCATCAATACTTCAAAACCTGAATATTCAAGAAGGTTGGCTATTAACGGTAATAAAACAAAGAAAATTGAAATATTTTGGTCAATTGAAACATCACGAAAGTTTGGAGAGAACAATAATGGAGAGGTATATGCCTGGGAAGAGAGGAAGAGGAAGGCCAAAGAGAAGATGGGTGCAGGATGTGGCGGATGATCTCTAGATGGGTGTATCAGGACATCTTGCTTATGATCGAGAGATTTTCCGAAAGATTGTTATGGGAGCGAGGTTCTGCAAAGGACATGCTACTGAATGAATGAATATTAAAGTTATATGTTGTATATCTTTTTGAACATAAACCTAGCTGATAATTTTCATCTTCCTGTTTTTTTTTTAAATTCTATATGCTGAGATAGTGGCATGGAGGAATATCATCAGCAGAGTTGATCCATAACACCAAAAACTTAAATCTGTGGAGAGACATGTACGCCAGCTGGCAATGGCACATGATGATGAGATGTTAATGACATTATATGCTCATTGCTTTCCTAAAAGTTCTGGAAAGCTCAGTTTTATCCACACATGCTTTTGCTCACAGCATCTTATTCAGGCCTTGAAGAAAGCAAAGCTGGTAGCATGTGTTATCAAGCAAATACCAAAGCTGTCTTTGGAAATTGATGAGACGTGAAATACCATAGAAAATCATTAACTTGGTTAAGGCGGCTTTTAGTGACATGAGGGGCCAGGTTCCCCTCAGGCATTTGAGATATATCAGGATCGAGACAGGGGTGCTTCTTGTCACCTCAGCTATTCTTACTGATTATAGACTGGATTATGAAGACAGCAAGCACTGCCAGAAATTGAATTTAGTGGACAAAGCAGCACAATGGTTTGGACTTTGCTGACATCATCATCATCATCATCCTGCCTCACACACAAAATTAGGTGCAGGATAAACTAATACTAGGTTGGGGGGGTCACAACAACTAGGTTTAAAAATATGTAGAAAAAAGACACAGATAATGAGAATAAATCAACCTGATGCCCATTGGGGAAACCTCACTTCAAGGGACAGAATTATACACCAACTTAGGTATCAATGTAGACAAAGGGGCTGGAACATGTAACGATATCAGAGTATGAATACAGAGGGCTAGACAAGCTTTTATAACACTAGGACATTTGTGGAAGTCAAAAGAAAATTGAATTTGGTACAAAACTTAGAATACTCAAAGCTGAGTCAAATGGAATATGTTTTGTCCTCATATATTAATGTCCAGTCTTGTCTGTTCTTCATCTTCATCTGAATACCATAATCATTGCATTTTCCGTGAATGTCATGTTCTTCTTGTGCTTCTAATCCCCCTTTGGAGCTTTGGTCCTCCACCAACTGTCCTATTGTTTGCTGCCTCCTGCAGCTACCTCTATTTCCTCTCCATATTTTTTTTTTAATGTTGCATGTCCCTTGCAGGACGTTGCAGTCAATACCGGCATTTTACAGCTGCTGTTGATTTACTAGGCAAATTTTATGTTCAGTAGTTTGCTGTTGCTTTCTGAACGACCGACTCTCATACCAGCACGTTATAACACAATGCAACACGGTCTGCTGCACAAATAGGTCGCGGCTGCGTTTCGAACGCCTGGTAAGCGGCTCATGAACCACGTTTGCAAGCCTCTCTATATTATTCATCTCTATTTTAGTCTCTTCTCTCCATGTTGTTAGGTCTATCTCTATATCTGTTTACACTGTGGGTTACAGAGAAAGGGCTTTCTACTTATACTGTTATCAGGTGTGCCCTTTCCAACACCAGCATCTTTTCCTTGCCACTTGCTTTGCTAGTTTTCTCTCGAAGCTCCACATGAGTGATTCTGTCCACTTGATGGCCGTATCACATAGAACCTTTCTTGACATTAACATCCCCCTGTGGTTCATTAATTTGACCCATCCTGGCATTATTGGGAGACTGATAATGTTCCTCGTTCTAGGGTTATTATGTCTATGCATTAGATATACTGGCACATCTGTTGCCAGTGCCCATAAAGGAGAAGAGTAGAATAGCAAAGATAGCACCTACCATGCAAGTCATGGGAGGTGGGGCTGGCTACCGTATCCTGTGAGCTTGGGTTGGGTCTGGAGATAGTGTTGGTGTCTCTGTGGTGGTCACAGAAGGCACAGATTAGTTTCATCTTCATGCCTGCAGGTGTACAAGGGAATGAGCAGGCTGACAGGCTTGCAGGTAAGGCTACTGTGGAGGGCGGACGAACCATGGACCAGGCAGATATACTGAATGCTTTACAAGAAGTAAGTTGTTTTCGAGAACCAAATGATGACTGAATCTACAACCATGGTCAGACTGCGAGAAAGCAAGTTAAAGAGGTGTGGCCGAACAAGAACACTATGCAGGAAGCCAAAGAAGATTAATAAACCAACACAGAACTGGTGTCGTTAGCCGGTACACGCTGTGGGATTTACTGAGGAGGAGATCCGAGCACTTATGGACTGAATGGTTCGATGTGCGATGAGGAGGATCTGTCAACTATCTAACCTCATCCTGCAGAAAACCTTAGGCTGCAAATTCCAACTAATCATGACCAGGTCTACAACGTGTTTGCATATTGAGATTTTGAATGCCTTGTGTTACACTAATTTATTCTGTTTGTGTTTCTTGTAACAGCTCTGACACATTCACAGTCAGCATGGAACGTGTTACAGCAGTCATTGATGGACCTCTGGCATTTATTACATTTTTTGCCTTCATGAATGGAAGTAACTATCGCTATGCCCTGCAAATGATTCTATCTTTGTGCCAGCTCTATGGAGATGTTCTGTATTTTCTCACTGCCATCAAGGATGGTTTTATTCATGGACCAACTGACAGCTACTTGTATTTTGGCTTCTATTTTCTGTTTTTAAATTCATTGTGGATAATAATCCCCAGTATACTAATCATAGACTCGGCTCACCATATTGCAGCTTGCCAGACAGTCTCTGACTTCTATATTGATGAGTACAATCGTAAACAGGGCTCTCAGACTCAGAACAATCACAAGAAGCTACATTAAGCACATGTTAGTTATAACAGTTTTAAAATTGTCTTGGCCAGTATATTTTATGTTATTCAGCAAGTGCCCAGCCTGTTAAATATGTAGTAGTGTTTCATAATATAGGAGTCAGTTGTGTTAATGAACTTATGGAAATATATAGTAAATTGAACATAGCTGTTAATCTCAATTATGGGGTTGTGAGTAATTTTGAGGTAGAATTGATAAAAAGACTAGACCTATTGGCAATGATGGGGGATAAAATGTATGGGAAAATAAAACTGATATGTCCAAACAAAATCTACATCATGCAGGTATCCAAGGACATCGGGGTTGGACTTAGGCTGAGTTGAAGAGAATTGCTGAGAATAAGGGGCATAACCAGATAACTTCAACATGTTTTAGTTAATAGAAGTAACATTGATAGTGTTTAATTGTAAAGACATGCAAGTAGAACAAAAACTGCACAGTTAAATGGGAGATAGAGGACAAAAGTAGTAGTTAAATATGTCAATAAATACAGTGAAGATAACGTAGGAGTTGGAGAAGCATAGAGCTTTTCTTGATTGTAATTGATAAATAAGGGAAGAAGCAATTGTGTACAACAGTCATAGTCATAAACACAACGAGAAAATGTGTATTTTGTCAGAGTTTAGGAACAGATATTATGTTTGTTAACAATTGCTGCCTGAAGATTATTCAGTTTGTATTACATTATGTCATAACAATTAGAGAACTAAGGAACAGGATCAGAGAACCGAAGGTATTTTGGCAATAATTGCTCTTAGAAATAACACCCAAAAATATATAAGAAAAAGGAAGTAAAGAAAAATATGGTGAGACTGGAGAAAATTTACAGAATGATATGAGGACATGAATATATGTGTCTCGTTATAATAGGTGTGTGAGGATGACACTAACTGAGAGCAGCTAACTTGAAATTACTGGGTAGAGTGATTATAATTGGTACAGATTCTTTATATGAGAAAATTTTTTTAACCTTTTGATACTTTGTGTGATGATTATATTTTTGTTACTTTAATATCTTGACTGTAGTTCTATTCTTCAGTTATTTTATGTTTTATCAATTAAAGAATAAACGGTACACAATCTTAGCATTACTTGATAATGTGGAGAAACAAATGTGTTTATTGGATTTCTCAAAACATACAGTACAACAAAAGTTATGTGGACTTTTTGACATGAAGTCTACGTTGACAGTCTGGTAATTTGTTTGCTGTTCACAAAATAGTGTAGAGTTTTTAAGTGTGTACATTGATGCTGAGATGTGTGTCCTGTTTTGGTGTTCTGAAGTGTATGTGTGTGTTGTCATTTTCATGTTGCCACTGGTAATGAAAAGACCAGTATCTTTTAATGTGAAAACAAGAGCATGAAATAAGACATACAATTTGTTCATTAATACATTTGCATGTGTGTAAAATATAAAAAAAATAGCTGAGGTAGTTCCATAGCAGAGACTGCCATGGAGGTGTGAAGTGTTAGTCCATCATATATTCTAGGCCATAACACATAGATTTGTGTGAAGTGTTAGTCCTTCACATATTCTAGGCCATGACACATAGATTTGTGTGAAGTGTTAGTCCTTCACATATTCTAGGCCATGACACATAGATTTGTGTGAAGTGTTAGTCCTTCACATATTCTAGGCCATGACACATAGATTTGTGTGAAGTGTTAGTCCTTCACATATTCTAGGCCATGACACATAGATTTGTGTGAAGTGTTAGTCCTTCGCATATTCTAGGCCATGACACATAGATTTGTGTGAAGTGTTAGTCCTTCACATATTCTAGGCCATGACACAGATTTGTGTGAAGTGTTAGTCCTTCACATATTCTAGGCCATGACACATAGATTTGTGTGAAGTGTTAGTCCTTCACATATTCTAGGCCATGACGCATAGATTTGTGTGAAGTGTTAGTCCTTCACATATTCTAGGCCATGACACATAGATTTGTGTGAAGTTTTAGTCCTTCACATATTCTAGGCCATGACACATAGATTTGTGCGAAGTTTTAGTCCTTCACATATTCTAGGCCATGACACATAGATTTGTGTGAAGTGTTAGTCCTTCACATATTCTAGGCCATGACACATAGATTTGTGTGAAGTGTTAGTCCTTCACATATTCTAGGCCATGACACATAGATTTGTGTGAAGTTTTAGTCCTTCACATATTCTAGGCCATGACACATAGATTTGTGTGAAGTGTTAGTCCTTCACATATTCTAGGCCATGACACATAGATTTGTGTGAAGTGTTAGTCCTTCACATATTTTAGACCATGACACGTGGGGTTGTGGGGTCAGTTTCCTACCTGGTGGATCGCCCTTCCCAGGAAATTGAAACTGGTAGGCATGTTTGTGAGGCTGGGTTCACGCCAGGGCCAGATGGTGGGTACAAGTCCAGCCTCTGCTGGGTTCACCCCAGAGCCATCTGGTGGGTACAAGTCCATCCTCTGCTGGGTTCACCCCAGAGCCATCTGGTGGGCACAAGTCACCCTGCCTCTGCTGGGTTCACCCCAGAGCCAGATAGTGGATGCAAGTCACCCTGTCTCTGCTGGGTTCACCCCAGAGCCAGATGGTGGGCACAAGTCACCCTGTCTCTGCTGGGTTCACCCCAGAGCCATCTGGTGGGTACAAGACATCCTGCCTCTGCTGGGGATTGAACACCCGCCAGTGTTTTGCCAGGCAAGCACGTGAACCACTGTGTTACTATGGCTCCTTGCATGTGTCTTTTATTAACTTTAAATGTTTGTGCATAATGAACAAATTGTGCCATATTTCCTGCTGTTGTTGGGAACTGCAAGGAGCGCCTGGCCGAGTGGCTAAGATTGCCAGATTCTCATTTGGAATCCTTGGTAAGATGTGGATTGTTTTGTCGGGGGCACAAAGAAAACCCTAACCTGCACAGTTCATGACATCTGCAGTAGTCAGGCAGCCTTAATTCCTCAAGATCAAGAGAGAGGCCTCATCTACCCTACTACAAGGTACTATAGGCAGTAGATGAGAGTTGGAAACTGCCTTACACAAACTAGTACAACTAAAGTGATAAGATTTATGCAGTGTGATAAAAAGATAGCATTTGATTGAAAAGAATGTATATTAACAATTCTTTGAATGACATTGTAACTAAACAAAAGAATGCATACTAACAATTCTTTGAATGACATAGTAACTAAACACAACAATGTATATTAACAATTCTTTGAATGACACAGTAACTAAACAAAAGAATTTATATTAACAATTCTTTGAATGACATAGTAACTAAAGAAAAGAATGTATATTAACAATTCTTTGAATGACATAGTAACTAAACCATTGAGGCAGCAGATAGTGCCAACACATCGTTAGGTGTAAAAGAGAAACAGGTTTGACCATTTGGAAGTACAAGGGGCGTACAAGGATGGACAGTGTAAACAAACTGACCAGATGATCAGAAGCCTTTTATGTATGTAGTTTCAAAAATGTTGCTTTTATGACTGTAACTGTTCATAAAATAACCTTTGGCTTGTATTATAATTTATCTACGTATCTCCTGTGTGAACCATTATGTTAACAAGAAACATATGTGGGTTTCACTCCGTTACTTTTGTCCCATGTGTGTAAATAATCCAATATTCCATCCTTCATTTTTTGTTTAATTTCATTTGTATTTGTACATTTTTATACTTCTCAAAGACTCAAGAAATGGGTCTGACTCACAGCATGTTTCACAGAATGCTTAAAATATACATTGAGACTATCGGAAAGTAAGGAAAGCAAAAGGTAAACAGGAAATGTCCTGATATTATATTATATATTTGATAGAATAGAGCACAAAGCACCTAATCTCAGAAGAAAGCGGAGAAGTCGGAGAGTATCTACCAGCATGGCGAGGAACCACCATTCTGCACACCAATAAGCCAGACATGGGACAACAGATACTCACGCAAACCTCAGGTCCTGTATGACATCACACTGATGTTGGACAACAGGATGTCTTCATCCGACGTACAGGACTTCACGCTGGAATTCACAGCCAGTGAACGCAAGCAAGAAAGCAGAGCCTGTTATGCCAGGGGACTAAATGAAAATTTGATATTTAAGATAGAAACTTGGAGTACTGTGCTGTTGTCACGTCAGGTGAAAGTATTGCTGCTGAGCCTTGTGAAATGTGTCTTTCAGGTGGCGCCAGTGTGCAGGCGAACTGTAAAGTGTCACAGTACGAATATAAAAATGACCACGTCACGACATGCACTGAAGAGGAGCAGTGTTCTCTGACTCATTATTTAGCAACATAGGGTTCAGCCTATAGAACTGACTTGAGAATGGCATGATATTTCACATTTCAATCACAACTTTGTTTTAGTTTGAAGCCTCCTCATTTATATGATCTCAAACATTTTGCTTCCATAACTGCAATGATTCATAGAATTTTAATCTGTGTTCATATTACGTTTGCCAGTAAAGAAACTGTTATACTGAGTGCATTTATGGTCTGTTAGTTCATATAATTAGGTTTATTTGAGTACTGGCTTGTCACATTCATAATATATGTTAGTTTTATATTGTGCAAGAAACAGGAAGTTTGAGGCTCATGAATATTAAAACTGTGCAGTTTTTCTAGTATTGTATTTAATATTACGCAGGCATGTTAATTACAAGTGCGCAAAACATCAATTATTGATGTATTGATGACATAAATGTTCTATACTGTGGTGGTGCTATGGTACTTGCTTCCATCAAGTTCTGATTGTGAAATTGCATGATAGTGTACAACATTAAGTCATGTATCACACTGCATGCTCTCATCTAGTTCTGACTGTGAAGTATTTAATACCTTCTGTTATTTAGTTGTGTATTTCAGGGTGTCTTTCACATGCTGTTGTAAGACATACATTGCCATGTCATATCAGAGTAATGGAATATGATTTCTTTAGGTATGTACTGTATGAGACAGTATACCACTGAAATATTTAGTTTAGATATTGTGAAAGACTGCATAAATAATCTCTAGTTGTGGTTGCCATTATATTCACATTTTATTTGTATCCCTTTGAATGATAATCAGATTCTTTTGTAAACAAATCGAGAGTTAAACAATGGCATTAATGTGTGGCATTTACAGGGTCGTGCATATATTCACTATATTTTTGTTATTAACAGTTTGCTGCAGCATTTAAATTCTTCTAATTGAAAATGCCATGTGTTCATGGTTTTAAAAACATTGATGATACCGTTTGGTGGTAAATTGGTTTTTTTTTCTAATTATAGGAAATAGATGGTCTTATGGTAACTGATTTTTGTAGCGATTTGTTCTTGTTAGTAGGATGGGACTCTACTGTATCACCTTAGCAACTTGTCATTAGTGGGATAACCACAGAATGATCTTTGTACCCTTGATTTAGAAGTAAGTCGATGAGAGTCAAGAGCTAATATCACTTAGCTTCTGCCACCGCATGTCTGATGCTGAGGTAGTTTGGTGCAGACCAGTCGATGCTATATGTTTGTGGTCTAGGTGCAGAAGTCTTGTATAGAGGTTCCATGAGACCCAGCAAGGGTACTGGTAAACTTTTTGTCACCTTGTGGCTGGCCGGCAGTCACAGAGAAAGCACAAGGAGCCCCCTAGCACCACAGGCTGTAACTGTGTCTTGTACTTGTACATGGCCAGCTCTGAGGTGAAGGAATTACAAATGCAATTTGTAACCCTGCATACTGCATTCGAAACAAAGCTGCTGGCGATTTGGAAGCAAACAGCCTTGCTTTGGTTCCTAGGCAAAGGTATGAATACCTGTCATTCAGAAAGCAATGGCAAACTACTGAACGTAAACTTGCCCAGGAATCATAAACAGCCAAAAAAGTCTGGGGTTGAATGCTGCATACCTTAAAGGATATACAACTAACCTGTAAATGGAGTAACCACACTATATCTCGGACATAAATAAAAAATATCTCTTGTCACAGTAAGTCTGGTGGTTTGGTCATGTAGCAAGGGGACTCTGAAACGTTCTACTACAAACATCATTGGTATTTAAATACAATGAAAGCAGCAACAGGTGAATCCAAATGGAAGAGCAGAATAGTACAGGCAGTGATCATCACCTTGTAAGCAGCTCCCTATACAAAGACTGGCCTGAAAGATCTTCCAAAATTAACACTGAAAGGCATAGTGAAAGAAGTTGTGCAGGTCTGAACTCCAAATCAGCAAGTCATGTATATGTATAAACATTGTGTTAGAACTCATAGATCAACGCAAGATAGAACTAGAAGAACTGCTTCTACATCCAGTAACAGATTCTGGGAAACAGTGTTGATTTATGTTAGCAGCTTTAGAACAGTTCTTGGCATTCATACAAACTTCTTCAGTGTCCTGATGGAGTTGCTGTAAGGCAGATTTGGATCTGTAGTATGTGCATGATTCAACAACATACAATAAGAGCCTGTACACATTCACATTTTTTTTTGTTCTGCCGTTTCTGGGGAAACATTGCTTTCTAGTCGTTTAAGTCAGCTTTGATGTCTGATAAAGTGATATCTTATGTTGTTCCATATTTGTTTAAGTTAGCTTTGTTTACATCTGTAGAAGCCAGTTGTTAATTTTCACTTTTGTGTTTTTAACAGATTAACATAGTTTTATAAAGAATTTTAATCAAGTTTTCAGCAGTTTCAACATTGTTTAAAGTTAAATTATTTGAATATCTTATTCTTAACTCTTTCCCTGTGTGATACTTTTCTCAAGTGTGCGCTGAAAATTGGGAGAACTGTGCAGTGAGGTCAGAATAATTAATATTGTGTGGACACACTAAATGAGAAAATGCATATTGGTCTACATCTGATTGTAGGAAATTGGAAGTAGAACAGAAATGGAAACCTGTAAATTATACAGTGCAATCCGCTTAAGACGATCTCGGATGTGGCGAATTTCTGTTGTGATGAACAATTGGTTTATCCCCAACAATTTTTCTTCTTTGTCTCTTGTCTCATATATGAGGAATTTCTTGGGTTCCAGGTGAGGTCGCCTTTTCAGGTCTGAACTGTATATATTGTGGTTGATGACAAGACAAATGGGGACACACAAAATACTCCCTCAGCGGCACCCATTGGAATACAGAAGCCAAAATTCTCTGTACAAGGCATGGAATTTTGCCTGTAATTTCATTCATGATTACAAACATCTGGTGAATTTTGCTGAGATCTGTTCACATGTTAATGATACATTTCTCTATATTTAGTCTTATATTTTAAAGCATGTTATAATGTAGTGTTTTGTCCAGCTTGTGGTTCAGTACATCTGGTGTCACAAACACTACATAGAAATGTAGAGACACAACACACATGACAAGCCACTTACTCTAGTGGTCCATACAGAAAGAGTTTAAGTATGTAAGCAGTTGAACATATTGCATGTTTTCAATGATTGCTTTTGGATGTTGAAGTGTACAACCATGAGACAGTATTTTCTTGTTCTCTGTGTGCCTTGTATTTCTTCTGTCATTTTCCAGTGATCATCTTTGATAGGTTGGTTTCAGACCCCCACCTTACTGCATTTACTGTCATTGCAATACAGTATCAGAAAATGCACTGTATTTGAGAGATGACCAGTAGTGGGCTGAGAATCTCAGAAGCAAACAATGAAATATAGAACCATGACCTGACCTACTACCAGCTACTTGCGATTAGAAGAAACCTAAATATTTCTGTTTAGACATTAAGACATACACCTACATTAGTGTCATACACATTTGTCTTCATAACATTTGTGAACGACTTCTTCTGACATGGTGTGTAGAGTATGGAATAATGTCTGTTATTCTATTTATAATATTTTGGGTGGCGGGTGTATTATTTAAAAAGTACACAGCTCAATCATTCTCTACAGCAGTGTAGCATCACAAGCATGACTTTCATCATTACAGCTTTGGCACAACGACAACCGATGGCACACAATCACAAGAATTCCCATAATTTGAAATGCTTGTTAATCAGTCATTTATTAACTTCATTTGACAAATTCACCATTTGTCTTTGTTTTCAGAATTGAGTTTGTAATGACTATAAAATATTGCGTGTAAAGTTCTGTTGTGTTATTTTGTTTGCTAGTTCAATTACATTGCATTTAAGAAGACATTCTTTGAGATATTATTTTGTTCAAAGCGTACAGTATGTGATTGTTTAACTGCTGCTAAAACAAACTTGCATCTGTCACATCAGTAAGAGTTCATGTCACTTTGTTGGTGCCATGAGGACTTCAGTTTCAGCAAACAATTAGCTCTGAGCTTTAAATCGTCTCCAGTTAGTGTGTATCATTGCATCTTACTGGAGAAAGGCAGTCGGTTGTTCATCTGGATATGCTTTGATGTACCTTGCAGCCAAAATTGTCAATCATCATTTAAAATCTGAGTACCTTCATAGGAAATTATTGATGCACCTATTGTGGTATCATTGGGTTAGTCAATACACAGTGGTGGTGTTAAGGTCATCCGATCGTCACGCCACGATTCCCACTCTGATATTCTCTACAGCTTTATCTAAGTTTGAATCTTAATGTCCCTTCAAGCTTGTGTGATGTAGATATTTCCCTCTGATATTCTCTACAGCTTTATGTAAGTTTGAATCTTAATGTCCCTTCAAGCTTGTGTGATGTAGATATTTCTTGAAGGTTTTCATTAATTTTCCCCTGGATCTTGCCTCGTTTTTCATTATTAGATCTGCAGGTCCCATATTGTGACCAGTCCAGTATATTATTTTGTACACGTCAATAGAAATCTATTTTCCCCTTTAAGAATATGTTTATTTGATGTGTCCAACTCACTCTGCAAACTGTGACAACACATCGTCATTAAAACTTCCAGATTCTTTTCATCTTGATTTGTTTAAGGGTCGATATTTAAGACTTGTCTAGTCTTTAAGACTTGCCAGACATTTGTAACAATTTTTCTGTTTCACATCTCAGTGTTTATGTTACTTGAGATCATAAACAAATTCTCGGAGAGATAATGAGGTGGTTTAACTTTGACTTCCACACCCACATGAGTGGTTTGCAAGGTCTGATTTTGACAGTAACTTGTGGCAAGTCAGTACCCTGGTCTGCTGTTATGCTCATTCTGGTGGATACTTGGTCTCCAGAGCAACATTTGATGTGTTGTCCCTCCTCTGCCACATAGAGGTACCTTCAGCTAGTTATGAAATTATATTTCTCAAAGTGTCCAGTATTTTCCTGAGGGATGTTGAATGAAATGCAGAAATTGACCAGGCAAGTAGCAAGCAGAATTGTTGATAGAAGCATATATAAATAACGGATGGTGCACTCAACTTGAATCAGTTTGAGGACAGTGAAGATATAGGAGAGTGAGAATGACAACTGGGCAATACTAATGTGAAATCAAGAAGGAAATCATTGCACTCGGGGCATTCCCACACCTGCTCCGTCTGCTTCTTCAATAGCCAACGAAGAGTTCCCATGCTGTTGGCACCAGAGGCAGCCTGATTAAACATCCACCTGCATTTTTCCCGATGCACTGAGTGTCATTTGCACCCTGTGCTCACCCGCCACCAAATTAGACTCTGCTCACGTTTGTTTTGCTAGACCACTGGTTCTCAACCTTTTTTGGCCTGTGCCCCCCCCCCCTCCCCCATATTTTCAGAACGTCATTCCCCTCCCCCTTTCGTATTTCCTACCTAAATGCCCCGCCCCTACACATTATACGTAATAATGGAAGCTAAATTTAATAGCACATACTAAAACAAGTCTAGACGTCCACATAAAACATGATTTGTGGGTCTACTTTATAAATTGAATTTTAAAAGGGTGAGACGTACAGAACCGTATGAAGGGAACAACAATCGGTTCTTGTATTAATGCGATCTTGAAATAATCTTAATTTCTCCCCCCCCCCCCCCCCCCCCCCTCGAAACCTTAAAATTCCCCCCGGGGTGGGTGGGAATTCCCCACCTGTTGAGAACCACTGTGCTAGACTCCACGTGACCCCCAGTGTGTCGTGGTGGATGTCGTGTGTCTGTCTCCACGTGACCCCAATGTGTCGTGGATGTCGTGTGTCTATCTTCATGCTGATCTACCTCTGCATCTTGTCCCAGAACCTATGCCTTCCAGGACTTCTGTCCCAACCGCTGCCATTTTTCATTTGGCTAGGGTATCCCCATTGTTCAGGATCTTGTAGATCTCGGTATTTTCTTCCTTGTCCACAATATTCTAAGCTTAATCCAATTTAACATGTGCACTGTTTAGCGGGGTAGGGGTATCCTACCAAAGTAGGAAGTAGAACACCCTTGGGCAAGGTGGAGTACCCATTTGGGAATCTCCCTGGCAAAGTGGTCAAGCCGTTTGACTCGGGCTTCGAAGGTTGTGGGTTCGATTCCAGGCCACGTCCTTCGGTTCACGAGTCAAATGGAGACTCCTGTGGGTTGTCGCAAGAGCTACGGAGTTCGTGCTTTGTGCGACGCTTTCCGCGCTGCGGAAAGAGACCGAGCCATATGGGATAAAACCCGGTGCAATGAAGTCGACCATGTCGACTTTTAAGCGACTTTAAGGAGTACGTTTAATCAGGATTATGGGAAGCAGGTGGTGGATGGAGTGTGAGAGCAGCCGACAGATTGTTGTTGGTTAAGGTCTGCACTCTGCGGCGATAGGCAGATGATCTCATCAGTAGAGACAATGGCTATGGCCACCGACTAGTACAGTCACTGCCCAGAAGGAAAGCAATGGCAAACTACTTTCTGCAAAACTTGCCAAGAAACCATAACAACCATGAAAGAAAACATAATAAGAAAGAGATCTGGTGGCGAGACCCCCAGGCCAGGCAGATCAGATAACACTAGGGACCAGTACTAGTAATCGTGATGACGGAGTTAATCCTGACTGTGTTACCAAGGAAATCCCCTGTGTCAGACTAAGAAACAGAGTGAGAATAGCTACGTGGAATGTGAGAAGTCTATATGAGGGAAAGCTTAAAGTAGTATGTGGTGAGATTGAGAGGTTAAATATTCAAATTTTAGGAATTAGTGAACATCGCTGGAGAGGCAAGGGACATTTTACAACTGAAAATGGAAGTCTTCATTTATTCTGGTAGAGACGTCGGAGGCCAGAGTGGAGTGGAATTTTGTTTAGATGAAATAACTGCAAAAGCTTTAATGGGATATAACCCAGTTAGTGATAGAATCCTCACTATTAGACTTAAAAGCCGTCCAAAAAAGACAACTCTCATAAAGATATATGCACCTACTTCAACAGCAGAGGAGGACGAAATTGAAGATTTTTACAACACACTGCAAGACATTAAATAAGATGGTCATAGTGATATAGCAATAATATTGGGAGATTTTAATGCAAAAGTAGGTCCAGGAAGAGCTGAAACTGAGAGGTACGTTTTATGAACATTTGGATTGGGAAATATAAATGATGCAGGTGGCAAATAATTTGAATTTTGCACAGAAAATTAGAACTATAGCCAACACACTTTTTAAACAACACCCAAGAAGACTCTTCACATGGAAGTCCCTGGACAGTCTTTCCAAAAATCAGATAGATTATATTTTAATACAAAGAAGATGGAGATCAAGCATAACATCTGCAAAAGCCCTACGAAGTGCAGACTGTGATACAGATCATCTGTTATTAGAAGCAGATCTGAAATTAAAACTCAAAAAGCTTACCCGAGGACCAAGGCCACTGCGCTTTGATCTCACAAACATACCAGATGCACACAACATAGAAGTGAGGAATCGTTTTGGGGTCTTGATGTCTGTACAAGAGGAAATGACACCTGATGAACTGGCAGTACAGTGATCACAGATTGTTACAGGTACATTGCGGGTAAAGTTAAAGAAAGTCAAGTATACAACAGGAAACATTAAATATGATTTGTGCACATTGAAAAATGACAAGGAAATACAAGACAATTTTAACATAGAAGTAAAGAACATATTTGATATATTGTCTGATCTAGAGATACTATTGCAAGATGTGGATAAACAATGGGAAATGTTGAAGAATTCAATTAGTTTGGCTGCAGAAACAACTTCATAAATTAAAGAAAGTGGGTCTTAAGATATGGGTGACTGAAGAAATTTTACAACTAATTGAAACAAAAAGAACACAAAAATAATTCTGCAAAATATGGAGAAACTCACAGAAAAGTCAGAACATTATATAAGGAGGCAAACGAAGCATGGCTTGAGAAAATTTGCATAGCAATTGAAAAACAACACAACAGTAAAAATACCACATGAATGCACAAAATAATTCAGGAACTTACCAATAAAAGAACAAGTACATCAACAGGCTGCCTAAAGACAAAACATGGGAAAATCATAATAGAAAAAGATCAAATTTTACAAGTATTGTCAAATTGAACCTGTACTTTTATATGGATGTGAAGCGTGGACAATGAGCAGTCAGGCTGAAAAACATCTGATGGTTGTAGAGATGTGGTTTCTGAGGAAAATGCAAAGAATACCATGGACAGCCAGAAAGACCAATGAACAAGTCCTTCAAGAAACAAATGAAGATCGTAAATTGATTAGAGAAATTAGACGTAGACAGTCAAAATTGTTTGGGCATGTTATGAGAAGAAATGGATTGGAGAATTTGGTGACAACTGGTAAGATCGAGGGGAACAGACCAAGGGGAAGACCTAGAAGCAAGTACCTGGATGGCTTGGCCTTGTGGCATGGTCGAGACAGAAACACGGAGCTGATCCACGACTCTGGTGATCGAGTGAGATGGCAGAACATGACCGCCCACGCTTACCGGCATGGCACATGATGGATGGGATTGTCAAATTATCGAAAAACCTTTAGGATGATAACAGAGAAGAACATTATGATGTTTGAAATCATGAAGATCCGTCAATTTTGAAGATAGAGGTTCGGAATGTTCTTAACCATATGAAAACTGGCAAGACTCCCCGGTTCAGACAACATCACAACAGAAATGATTAATGCTTTAGAACAGGGGTGTCAAACTCAATCGCTCAGCGGGCCAAAACTTAAATCACACGTAAGGTTGCGGGCCGAACAGGATAAACATTCAATAAGCCGAAAATTAAACCTTTTTTAAACATTAATATAAATTAAAACAGAAAAAAAGTTTTAATAATAAAAAAAAATCATTTTCACTCTTATGTCAATTTGTCAGAGCACGATGTTTGGTATCTTTTCTTGGCGACAAGTTCGTTTATGTTGGGAGTAATGTTCTGTGTCATTGAGATTCTCATGATGGACTGCAAGTGTTAATCAGTGAGACGACTCCTGTGTGATTTTTTTGTTAATCTTCATCACAGAAAACAGCTGCTCACACAGATATGTGCTACCAAACATGCTCAAGATTCGAGCCGCATGTAGACGAAGCTGGGCATCTCTTCAGGAATGAAATTAGTGAATTGTGCAGGCCCCACAGTGTCGTACTTTGCCTTTTTTGTCCCATTATACTGCAGCTCTAGTAACTCCATGTGCAAATTTACAGGTGCAGTTTTCACATTTATGGCAAATGGATTACGATACAGCTCGAAATTACTTTTCTGTTCTTCAAAGTCACTAAAGCGCAGTGCGAACTCGGCACGAAGTAAGCTAAGTTTTTCAGCAAAGTGAGAATTGGGAAACACCATAGCGTTGACTTTGTTTAACATCGCTTGGCAACACGAAAAGTGAGACAGGTTGCACCGGTGCATTTGTGTCTCCCATAAGCGCAGCTTCACTTGACATGCCTCCACTGCATCATGCATTTCAGTGATAAAGTGATCCCGTTCCAGGAGCTTCCTTTCACAGCAGCTTCAGTTAGTGATTTTTCTTTGGTGAAAAAAAACATCTGCTGTGATGTTAGATGCCTCTGCAAATCTTCTACCTTCTGTAGCTTCTGCTCTGCATTCAGGCTGTGTAACTTGTCTTGATGTTTAGTCTCCTAGTGCTGTCTCAGTTTATATTCTTTGATTAGAGCCGCATTATCTCCACAAATTAGACACGTAGGTTTACCGCCAATATCAGTAAACATATATTCAGCCTCCCAGTGGCTTTGAAACGTTATGTTTTCAGAATCAACTTTTCTCTTGGTCATTTTAAAGGCTAGTTTTGATTTTTTTTTTTTTAAAGTTTGTGCATCTACCGACAGACGCTTGATTGATATCAGGTTAGCCGGAGCGGGAAAAGGTAATGTAATATCCGGGCACTATACTACTCCTTCCTATGCACCAATATAACGCGAGAAACTGAACGTTGCTAAGTCATTATAACGACGAACATCCACTCACTACACAACTTTTATTTTCGCTTATTCAGATTGAAGCACGAAAGCTCTCAGGTAGCCTATCATTCGGCAAGGCTGCTAATTAGGGAATTTGATTTGCACTTTATATCGTGGCCATTAAAAATATGTTTGCCTAAAATTCTCTCTCTGGCCGAATATATTTACACATCGGTTGAGACCTCTTGGGCCTGATATGATTGTACGACGGGCCTGATGCGGGCCTTGAGTTTGACACGTGTGCTTTAGAAGAATATGGAATAGACCAAGTCACCAGACTGCTGAACATAATATACGATACTGGAGATATACCTTCTAAATTGTGTAATTCTGTATTTATTGCAATCCCAAAGTAATCAGGAGGCATGGAATTTGATCAGCGTCGTACAATTTGTATACTGAGTCACATCACGACGATTTTGCTAAGAATTATCACGCAAAGAGTTAAGAAAAAAAATACAACCTGAAATAGGAGAAGAACAATGTGGGTTCGTAGAAGGCAAGAGTACAGTAAATTATTATCTATGCTGAGAACAGTAATTGAACGTTCTATAGAATGTTATAAAAGATCTATAAAAAAGATCTACATCTTTGCTTTATTGGCTACACAAAAGCTTTCGATAAAGTGAGACATGTCAACACGATAATGATAGAGATGCTTGCAGATCTACAAACTGGTGTGAAAGATATTAGACTTGTAAAATACATATATTGGAAATAACAATCTGCCATAAGGAGTAAGTAAGTAAATAAGTAAGTAAGTAAGTAAGTATGTAAGTAAGTAAGTAAGTAAGTAAGTAAGTAAGTAAGTAAGTAAGTAAATCTTTATTTTCCAAGAGTTAAGAATTGGGCACGCAGGCCCGTCTGACATTCTGCCCTTCTTCTCTATTTCCTCTCATACATTCTTTCATTCGACATCTCTTATGAAGCAATCCTTTAACAACAAAAGAACAATAAGCATTAAAACGCATGAAAAATAATCAATAATACATGACTCGTTGAGGCAAGGTGTAACATGGATTGATAATGAAGTAGGTCAGTATCAGCCAATTAAGAGGGATGTGAGACAGGGATGTGTAATGTGTCCAGATCGTTTTTTTTTTTTTTTTTCTGCACAGTGAAAATATTTTTAGAAATGTACAAGATATAAAGCGATTCATCATTGGAGGAAGAAACATCAATAACATTAGATATGCAGATGATACAGTATTGAATGAGACAATGAGCAGGTTCTGCAACATTTAGTAGATGCGGTTGTTGCACCAGTAAACAACTAGGGTTAGAATTAAATTATAAGAGTACACAGATTATGGTCGTCACTAGGAAGAACGAAATACCACACTGTAATATGCAAGTAAATGTGAATATTCTTAAACAAGTGAATCGGTACAATTATCTGGGAACAGTCATAACATCTGATGGGGGATGCCTTGAAGAGATTAAAACAAGAATCGTCATGGCGAAGGTAACCTTTTGTAAGATGAAAAACATACTGACCAATAAAAAGATGTCAATTGCTACGAGAAAAATAGTTCTGAGGTGTCATAAAGAGCCTGTACTTTTGTATGGATGTGAAGCATGGACAATGAGATGTCAAGCTGAAAAACATCTGATGGCTGTGGAAATGTGGTTTCTGGGAAGAATGCAAAGAACACGATGGGCAGACAGAAAATCCAATGACTAAATCCTACAAGAAACAAATGAAAATCGTAAACTGATTAGAGAAATTAGACATAGACAGTCAACATTTTTGAGCATGTTATGAGAAGAAATAAACTGGAGAACCTGGTGACAACTGACAAGATTGAGGAGAAAAGAACAAAGGAAGACAGAGAAGTAAATACCTGGATGGCTTGGCCACGTCGCATGGTCGAGACAAGAACACTGAGCTGATCCACGACTCTGGTGATCGAGTGAATTGGCGAATCATGACCACCCACGCTTACCAGCATGGCACATGATGGATGGTATCGAGTTTCCCGTGGACTATGCTTTTCCCTCTGTCCGTGGTTTACGTGGCTGGCCTCCTCTGCATTCAATTGATCTGTACATCATTGCTTGTTTTGGTATATAGTTAGTTAGTCTAGTTATATGGCAACACCATTGGACTTGATGTTTTCTGATGAAGTCTAGCGCTGCTATAATCCCCACGTTTGTCCTGATGTTTTCTAATGAAGTCTAGCGCTGCTGTAACCCCCACGTTAGTCCTGATGTTTTCTGATGAAGTCTAGCGCTGCTGTAACCCCCACGTTAGTCCTGATGTTTTCTGATGAAGTCTAGCGCTGCTGTAATCCCCACGTTAGTCCTGATTTCTCCATTTCTGACTTTCTCACTATATGATAGCCGCCGCCGCGGCGAAAATGTTACGGACGCAGTTCGTAATCTCGAATACTGCGTTCGAAACACAGCAGCGGGTGATATTGCTGCAGACCCCTTGTGTTGGTTTTTTTTTTTTACGAAATGGTATGGGTGCCGGTCGTTAGAAAGCAATGGCAAACTACTGAACATAAACTTGCCAAGAGATCACAAACAGCAAAACAAATTGCTGGGGGTAACTGCAACTAACTCCTCTTCATGATACATTGAGTAGTCTTCTCATAAATCTCATTTCTGTTGTAATTTTTCTTTTCTCCTTTGTTGTCAGTGTCCAGGTTTGGGGGCATGGTGTAGATTGAAGCTTTAGCTCTGAGAGCTTCTGGAGTTTGGGGGATGCTTTAGACTGAGGCTTTAGCTCTGAGAGCTTCTGGAGTTTGGGGGATGCTTTAGACTGAGACTCTAGCTCTGAGAGCTTCTGGATTTTGGGTTATGGTTTAGACCTGTGTTTCCCAACGTGGGGCCCACGCCCCACAGGGGGCAATTCGATTGTTAAGGGGGGCAATTCGAAAATGGAAGAAACCGGCTGGATATAACAAAACGGGCAGACATGAGAATGAAGTTAACTAAATTGGAACCTGACATAAAATCTCTTTGTAGCAAGCATCAAGCGCAAGGATCTCACTAAATTTAAATAATAAATAATACTAATAATTAAAATAATATAGAAAAATCTTTCATTAAAATTATTTTGTACTTCAATTTCAGTTCTCCATTATATGTTTTGAAAATTTACTTACTGCGTTTGCTCAATAATTTCCTATTTGTTCTTAAAACCTATCATTCAAGCTTTTTTAGTGAACATTTCAATTTTTGAATATTAAAAATAATGTATATGTAATGTAAGAATTTTAGAAAGGCTTAGGTGGTGCATAGCACAAAAAAGGTTGGGTAACACTGGTTTAGACTGAGCCTTTAGCTCTGAGAGCTTCTGGAGTTTGGGGGATGGTTTAGACTGAGGCTCTAGTTCTGAGATCTTCTGGAGTTTGTGGGATGGTTTCGACTGAGGCTTTAGCTCTGAGGGCTTCTGGAGTTTGGGGGATGGTTTAGACTGACGCTTTGGCTCTGAAATTCGATGCCTCTGTGTTCAGATTGTTCTAGCTCTGACATGAACTTTCATGCGTTGTGGTGGGTTTGGTGTAAGCTGTTCTCCCGACCCGGTACAACCAAAGAGGGTAATGCATGAACCACCAGAAAAAGTGAAGTAGATTGTGAGCTTTACTAGAACACGATTACAAGAAACAAAATGAACGTTCCGGCTAAAGCCTTCGTCAGCACAGAATAAAGAAACACAAACTGACACAAGTACATGAAACATACTACTTCAAGGGGGCGGCATTAGCACAGTGGCTAGGTTCTGGTCATTGGTTGAGATCTGCAGAGTTTTAAAATTCTCAAATCGACACAGCCTAAAATGAGTTCCAGAAAATGCTTTGGGAAGTTAAAGGCGATCGACATGCTACTGACCACATTACCTAGCGAATGCCGATTGGTCTATAGAAGTAGGTCAAAAACCAGCGGAGTGTGAAGAGACATAACAGAACGTGACCAGGTCACGGTTCGGCATAGCGCACACTGACAGCTGGGATTAGGCCTGAGACTGGTCATGTTTCTTGCACTGGTTTAACTGGTTGTCAACAGTCTCCAACACATAGCCACAATAGTGTGTAGGGCAGTTCAAGTTCATTTCCATCGCTTTAACATACCACATCGTGGAGAGACGAGTGTGGTCACAACCCTATGAGAAACAGCCGGTGACAGAACGATGAAGATACAGTCATAGCAACAATAACAACAAATATTTATATTAATTTATTTACATTATTTTAAATCACAATTTGTAACTTTAATGGTCAACATTAAAAACACTGATAAGACTTTATCTCAGATTTAATTCTGGTTTTCTAATGATAAAGAATGATATGTAACACCACAATCAGTACCGCTAGACAGTGGCAGTGATCTTATTGCGGTCGTTTGCAATCTCCCAGTGAAACTGAGGGGGAAAATCAACAACAACAACAACAACAACAACAACAACAACAACAACAACAAAGAGAAACCGAAAAGTTAAGTGTGGTCTGTTCTAATGTGTGGATATGAATGTTGGGTATTGAGAAATAAAATGGTGAAGAAACTGGAGGCAGTGGAGAGGTGCTATTTCGGAAGAATGTTTCACATCCATTCAAAAGAACAGTCTCTATGTATCCCCTCAACACTCTTTTTCTCGTCAATTGGTCAGAATGTTTTTCATCTTGCAAAATGCTACTTTAGCCACGGCGATTCTTGTTCTAATCTCTTCAAGTCATCTCCCATCAGATGTTATGACTTAGTTAGTTAGTCTTTCCTCTTGAGTCTAAGGCGGCGCATAGGGCAGAAGTCATGGCTCTCCATGTCCGGCGGTTCGCTGCTACCTGTGGTAGATCCTGGATGTTCTACGCAGGGTCTCTCTTGATCTTCCCCGTTTTCTTTTCCCTCCCGGTAACCATACGAGGGCTTGGTAGGGGAGTACTGTTCCGAGATAATTGAACCGATTGACTTGTTCAAGAATATTACCATTTACCTATATATAACATTGTGGTATTTCCTTCGGTAAAAATATATGTAATGACAGAGAGTGTCTGAGAGCCTATGTCTACCCCAGTCCAGGCGCATGAAGGAGGAGAAGAATATAATGTCCACACCGATATTTGAATCTGCAACCTCCACATGATGACAGCCGCTCTGTGTAGGAACTAGATCTGCATCTATCGGTGCCGCTACAAGGATGGAAAACCACTATCTAGAATATTGGATAATAAACAGCATTGCTACTGATATAGTAGCATAGGGAACAATCTATGGATGCGATCCACGAGCAAGAGACAAAGGAGATGGTCTAGGGAGGATGCAGCGAAATCTTTACAGTAGGATCGTCTCTCAGAGAATGCACAGGTCCCATGCTGACAATGAGGGGTACTTGTTTAACAACTAAGGGAAACATGACTGCAACAGGCTACGAAGTCTTAAATATCAAGTTAAAGAATGTCCTGGTGACGTACACTAAAACGTTACGTATTTTATACCAAAACAAACCACATAAGGGTCAGGATAAACGTTGTTTCGTAAATGTAACTACTAGGACAGTTTAACGATAACGACATGTGACTTGGCAAGAATGTGACCCTATTCTGAAGAATGAGAGGGCAAACATGGGACAGTAGATACATTCTGCTCTTGGATTGTAGACTCCACATTGAAGGTGTGGAGGTGACACTTTACTGGTTTACGTCCTTCACGCTGCCTGACGTCTCCGGATTTCTCCGCTCTAAGCCGGAATCGCTGTCACCATTTTGACTATAATACTTCACACTGCTCGGCTTGATCAGCGTGCTCTCTCCTGCCTGGTTGGTGTGCTGTCTAGAGAACCGCACAAGGGACACCTGTCCACTAGCTGAAATACAGATTGTTACAAGAATGTGACCAAAAACAATACGTTTTAGGCGCATATGGTAAAACTTGACTTAATAACTATCCACTGAACCTGTTTCGAAAGTCAATACTTCTAAATTATTCTGTAGCTCTTATATCCAGGAATAGAGTAGTCTCCTTATCTTCTATGATGGTGCCATATTTTTAACGGATCCGCACTCTATGGGTGATCATAATTAGCACAATGACTGCCTTTATTTCCCAGGAAAGTTCCTGACACCTATTTTTTTTTTTTTAGGTTGTGTCGGCCTGGAAGCTCATGTGGACAAACAAATTCATCACCTCGATGGGGGTTCGAATGCATGCCCAACCGTGCTATCCAGGGCGTTACCGCGGCTCTCCCAGCTGATAATCCATCACTATTACTGTGAGCAGCTGGTTGCCAACAGGAAGGTGGAACGCACTCGCTTTTCTCCATGCCGTGATTAGAAGGTTGGTTGTCATTTGACTGACTGGTTAATGGTTTCGTGGCTTAGAGGTTAGCGACTTTTCTCCGTAATCTCGTATACTCTCGTAGGTAACGTGATGACGGTGAGAATCAGCAGTGGTTCGAATCGCATCGGTAACTTGCGGGGTATGTGAGCCGGCCGCTCAGAAAGCACTGGCAAACTACTGAGCGTAATCTTGCCAAGAAATCAACATACAGCTGAAAGATGCTGGTGTTGACAGCGATGTCCTGTAAAGGATATGAAAAAAAAAAAACTGGTTAATATGAGATTTTTAACGCAGAAGCCACAAACAATATATTGCACGATTTCTTGCCTAGCATATTTCGCCGCATCTCATCAGGTGCATACAGCAGAGTTATTTATAAACCCATGTGCCGTGATGTTGATCCGTCGACTAAACTAAACTAAACTATTCATCATATAAAGTGAATAAGCGAATAATACTTATCCCCACGGTAATCTAAGATTCAAAAGTAAATCCTTCTGTTTGCATCGTAAGGCTGGAATCGCCTAATCGATAATGATTCCATATATTTGAGCAATCGATTATTGTTTGTATACAGTGTACGAAATGCATTCTGTTTATTAAATCTATGACTGCTAATAAGCAAATGATCCTTATTGGCCGACGTCAACGTTTTACGACGTGTCGAATGCTCATGGATTCCGGAAGATTGATTAACTGTTTTTTCCACCCTGGTTAGTTACTCGAAATGCTAATTGTCTTTCCGATCTACCTATGTAACTCTCCTGGCACTCACACTGAGATTGATAAATGAAGTTTGATTTGGTATACGGAGACAATGGTTCTTTCACAGAGATCAAGGTGGTCTTATACCTGATAATTGGTTCAGCAGCAAAGAATGTTCGATGTACTGCTGTTTTAAGTCGATTACGTATTTGCTTCATTTCATCGTCTCCTAGAAAAGTTAGTTGAAGAAATACTAGAAGTTCGGGGACCGTTGATCTTGTGGGGGTAGGTTTGGATGGCTGGTAGTCAAACGGCTTGACCACTTCGCCACGGAGACTCCCGATTGTGTTTTTTTTTTCATGCCCAAGAACTGTATGGTGTTGTTATGTTCGTGGAAATGTTCTTGTGGATTTGGTTCATGATGGAGGGAATAATTCAGCTTGTTGTCTGATCACTATGAGATAATAATATATCATCCACATACCAGCGGTATAGAAACGGGTCCTTAATATTCGTGGCCTTTTGTCTTCTAAGTGTGCCATAAAGATGTCCGCTAGAATGGGGCCTATAGGGCTCTCTCTGACAGAGGCCACTCTGTCAATTTGACTGTAAGGTGTTTTACAGAAAATTGAATTTAATATTATATGTGCACAGCAGTGGTAATTTCCCGAGTTTGGATGTTGGTAGGCCTAACTTTAATTTCTTCACTTTTATGTGATCACAGATTATACATTTTCCTTCACTGTTTCATTCAGGGGAACGTTAGCGAAAAGAGAGGCAATGTCCTTTGACGCCGTATCTTTTTGTTTAAGATCGAAGTTGTCCAGTAGTTCGACCAGCTCACATGCATTTTTTAGTATTAAGATGCCGAATGATTGTCGCATTGGTTTAAGAATTTCAGCAAGCCATTTAGCCATTCTAGCCGGCTCCCTGGCCGAGGAGTTTGCAGCTTTCTCCGTTAATCCCGAATACTCTCGTGGTTGACGTGAGCGCACGAGAATTAGAAGTGGTTCGAGTCGCGCCAGTGACTTATGAGAGTATGGAGCCCGTCGCTCAGAAAGTCGTGGCGTGCTGATGAGCGTAATCTAGCCTAGGAATCAACATACGGCTGAAAGATGCTGATGTTGACCGCAATATCCCGAAACAGGATGGAAACGCGGGGGAAATTTTTTTTTAGCCATTCTGTGTTGGGTAGAGTTGGCCATCGGTGAAATAGGTTTAAGTGGTCTCCCTGGTTTGTGCAATTTAAAGAGGCCATAAAGCTGGCGGGGTTTATGGGCCCCGTTGGATGAATAGCTGCCAAATAATTTATTATCTAAAAGTTTCTTCATTTTGTTTCTCACTTTTGCATCGATACCCGTTGATTTGTTGGCATTTGAATCTAACTGAAATAGGGATGGATTCGACAAAATGTCTTCCATTGTATTTTCATAGTCCGACTTATCCATCGCCAGTGCACCCCCAACCCCGTCTGGTATTAGTATTACCAATTGTTCGTTGGCTTGTAGTGGCTTTAGAGCAGCGCTGGGATCTTTGTTTAACAGACATTTCTGATTAGATCTGATGGGAGATGCCTTGAAGAGATTAGAACAAGAATTGTCATTGCGAAGGTAGCCTTTTGCAAGATGAAAAACATACTGACCAATAAAAAGATATCAATTGAAACGAGAAAAGAGTATTGAAGTGCTACATAGAACCTGTGCTTTTGTATGGAAGTGAAGCGTGCACAATAAGAAGTCAAGCTGAAAAACATCTGATGGCAGTGGAAATGTGGTTTCTGAGGAGAATGCAAAGAATACCATGGACAGACAGAAAAACCAATGAACAAGTCCTTCAAGAAACAAATGAAGATCGTAAACTGATTATAGTCATTAGACGTAGAAAGTCTAAATTGTTTGGGCATGTTATGGGAAGAAATAATTTGGAGAACTTGGTGACGACTGGCAAGATCGAAGGGAAGAGACCAAGGGGAAGACCGAGAAGTAAATACCTGGATGGCTTGGCCATGTGGCATAGTCGAGACAGGAACGCGGAGCTGATCCACGACTCTGGTGATCGAGTGAGATGACAGAACATGACCGCCCACTCTTATCGGCATGGCACATGATGAATGTATGGATGGATCCACCAAACTGGCTTTGAGCCATCCGATCGATTCAGCAGTAGTCGACATTTTCTCCTTTCTTGCTATTTACCAGCTTGGGGGTAGGGGTGATTGTCAACATCTGCCAAAATGATGCCCCTAGACGTGCATTATTATAGTGTGTAACTCTAGAGCAGAGGCTGCGGGTGGGTTGGGAGTGGGGTGTGGGCCTGCAGTAGTTCAGTAGTTTGCATTTATTTTTAATGTTGCATATCCCTTACAGGACGTTGCAGTTAACATCAGCATTTTTCAGCAGCTGTTGGTGTACTAGGCATTATTACGCTCAGTAGTTTGCCATTGCTTTCTGAGCGACCGGCTCATATACCACCGTAAGTTACCAGCGTGGTACGAACCGCTGCCGATTCTCGCGCAGCTGCGTTACTCACGAGAATATACAGGATTACGGAGAAAGACGTTAACGCTTAGGCCAGGGAGACCGGCTTGCATTCATTATATCTCCGTTAAACAATTATTTTGACGGCTGCGATTTAGACTAACTCTAGATTTCTTAAATGATTACATTTAGAGTGGTATGAATTTTGTGTGTGTGGATATTATATTCTCATTTGATCTTGGTCCCAAGTTTGCAGGTTGCTGGGCAGGGTGAACATGTTTGCAGTGGCTGCCACGTGAGATGTGTGTTTATTGTTGGCGACAACGGTACTTATGAGAGTATGGAGCCGGTCGCTCAGAAAGTCGTGGCGTGCTGAGCAGCGTAATCTAGCCTAGGAATCAAGCTTATGTAATCCACTAACAGCGCTGAACATGATTGCCATATCAGTGTCTTCTTTATGCTCCTGGTCTTTAGCAGGCATTGGCGATCATAATTCTTCAATTCTCTGTTTTCCAATATTTTAGTAATGCTGTTGCGTTTACATTTATGTTGTTACCAATCTGTTCAAGCTTTTGGCATAAACATTTCTCTGTCCTTTTTTTTTAATTTCTTACGCTCAGTATGTTTTTTCTTGAGACTGATTTCTATATTCAATCTTTTAGCGAGCTATGTATTAGTATACCATTAAGCCATTCCAACGATGAAGCAATGGTGAGTATATGTGAGAGAACAAATGTTAACATGCTTGTATATAAATGTATGTCTGTGCGTATGTGCGTGAGTATGAGAATGTCAAAAGAGAAATAGCTGAGATAAACAAAAAAGCCATGAGTGCAGCGGCAAGTGTGAGTGTCTAGGCAGTGCTAAGCTCACCTCTGAACTTGTCGGTTTGTCGACCGGCCAAGGTCAAGCAGATGTAGAGGAGGACAGCCGTGATGCTCAGCGTGAAGCAGAACACCAGGAAACTACCTGGACCCGAGCTAACCATCAGCTGGGGAAGAATGGACAATGATACACATGTCATTAAAGCAAGTTCACATTTGTAAACCATGAAAATAAACTTATATATATATATATATATATATATATATATATATATATATATATATATATATATATATATATATATAATGCGATGTATGTCTGTCTGTAAGTATGTATGTATGTTATTTATGCGTTCGCGAACGGTCCATCCGATGAGATGAAATTTTCTACACGTCTTCTTCTCATTCCGGTGCTACCAACTGTCATAGTTTGTTAGTGTACAAACAGTTATTTACTTAATATTATTTAATATTTTAATTTACATTATAATTTATATATAGCGAGGGGACATAATTTTTAATAGCATTGCTATATATGTAAAATTGTTGCATATTTCTCAAATAGGTGGACCTTTTCGCTACAGTTATCTACAGGCATATGCGTTATAATCCTCCTCCTCCTCTTTTTCTTCTTCCTCCTCCTCCCCCTCCTCATCCTCTCCCCTGCTCCTCCCCTCCTCATCCCTCCTCCCCCTCCTCCTCGCCCTCCTCCTCCCGGCAGGCAGGCAGACAGACAGACAGACAGACAGACAGACAGACAGACAGACAGACAGACAGACAGACAGACAGACAGACAGTTTGCAAGCAATGGAGATGTGGTTTCTGAGACCACTATTGCAAATATCTTGAACTGTCCGAGTAACTAACAGCAAAGGCACGGAAAAGGCTAATGAAGGAGAAAAGTATATACAAACATAATAGAGACAAAACTCACGTTACGTAATTTGAAGAGAGACATTGGAAAACGCTATGACGATGGGAAAGATCTGTGGAAAAAAGAGACAGGGGCAGACAGAGAAATAATGTAGGATTGCATAAGGGCTGTGGCATGAAGGAATATCATCAATATAATTGGTTCATAACACCAAGGACCGAGAAACACGACCGCCTACATTGTTTAGCAAATGACATGATGATATATATATATACTAGCTGCCCGGCCAGGCTTCGCCCAGGCTCTGGTGGGGATCTATGTATCTATCTATGTATCTATCTATGTATCTATCTATGTATCTATCTATCTATCTATCTATGTATCTATCTATGTATCAATCTATGTATCTATCTATTTATCTATCTATGTATCTATCTATGTATCTATCTATGTATCTATCTATGTATCTATCTATGTATCTATCTATGTATCTATCTATGTATCTATCTATGTATCTATCTATGTATCTATCTATCTATGTATCTATCTATGTATCTATCTATGTATCTATCTATGTATCTATCTATCTATCTATCTATCTATCTGTCTGTCTGTCTGTCTGTCTGCTTGTCTGTCTGTCTGTCTGACCCGGCCCGGCTTCGCCCAGCTCCTGGTGGGGAGCATCTCATTTAATTCATATAAGTAGTCATATAAGCTCCCGTTCCCGACTATCTATCTCTCTGTCTGTATGTTTGTCTGTCTGTCTATCTGTCTGTCTGACCCGGCTCGGCTTCGCCCAGACCCTGATGGGGAGCATCTCATTTAATTCATATAAGTAGTCATATAAGCTCCCGTTCCCGATCTATCTGTCTGTCTGTCTGTCTGTTTGTCTGTCTGTCTGTCTGTCTGTCTGTCTGTCTGTCTGTTTGTCTGTCTGTCTATGTATGTATGTTCGGCCCGAACATAATAAAATATAGATAGAATAGAAGAATAGATAGAAAATATGATTGGAAAAGATCTATCTAAAGTAAACTTGGCTCCCGTTCCCGACTATCTGTCTGTCAGTCTGTCTATCTGTCTGCCTATCTGTCTGTCTGACCTGGCCCGGCTGCACCCAGTCCCTGGTGGGGAGCATCTCATTTAATTCATCGTCAATCAACTCATTTAATCTATAGCCAGGGGACTTAACTTAAGATATAACAATGCTACTAAATGTTATATCCCTTTTTTAAATATTTTTTAAATATTTTCTTATGTTCAGTAATGTAATTACAAAATTAAATTATAGGAAGGTAATAGCTGATAGCTGATAGATAAAACTATGACAGTTGGTTGCACAGGAATGAAAGGAAAACGTGTAGAAAATTTCATCACAATCGGATGGACCGTTCGCGAACGCATAAAGGACGGATCCACATACATCCATACATACATACATACAACGATTTTATATATATATATATATATATATATATATATATATATATATATATATATATATATATATATATATATATATATATAAATTAGCGTAACTGCAGTAACGCTTTAAAAATACAATGAATGAATTACATACACAAAAGTAAACGAGAAGAGGGTGATCAGCTTTACTAGAACACGACTGCAAGTTGTACACGATATGTATATAAAATATTTCATCTCACTGGCAGGCCTTAGCCATCAACCAGACGTTGATTTTCGAGGCAATGTTACGTTCAGGACAACGGAAGCCTGCAAGGTAGATAAACGAGGCAAACCAACTTCTGACCAAAATTTTAAAAACAAACATACATACAAGACTGCAGAGAACACATACGATCCAACATTAACACGGCACTTACATTTCCAACGATGACAGGGCACACCGCCTCTCCCAAGGCGGCAACCACAATCATACAAGTCGCTATTGACGCTAAAGAATGAGAAAAATAACCGTTTAATGTATTTTTATAATACAGAACAAACAGTGAATTCACAGGGTATGTAATAGCGCATAGAACTATATTAGATGATAGAATTCCTTTAGACATTAGAACCCCACTATACAAAAGAACCCCATCAGACAATAGACCCTCATTATACGATAGAACCCCATCAGACGATAGAACCCATTATACGATAGACCCCCATTATATGATAGACCCCCATTATACAATAGACCCCCATTATACAATAGACCCCCATTATACAATAGACCCCAATTATACAATAGACCCCCATTATATAATAGACTCCCATTATACAATAGACCCCCATTATACGATAGACCCCCATTATACAATAGACCCCCATTATGTAATAGACCCCCATTAGAGGGTCGACCCCCATTATACAATAGACCCCCATTATACAATAGACCCCCATTATACAATAGACCCCCATTATACAATAGACCCCCATTATACAATAGACCCCCATTATACGATAGACCCCCATTATACGATAGACCCCCATTATACGATAGACCCCCATTATACGATCGCGTATCAAAGTGTGAAATCCGACATATTAAAGTGCAAAATCGGACACATCAAAGTGTGAAATCAAACATATCAAAGTGTGAAATTAGACATATCACTGTGTGAAATAAGACATATCAAAGTTTGAGATGTAATACACATGAAAGTGTAGAGTCAGACACATCAAAGTGTGAAATCAGACATATCAATGTGTGGAATCAGACACATTAAAGTATTAAATAAGACATATGAAAGTGTGGAATCAGACAGATCAAAGAGTGAAATTAGACATATCAAAGTGTGAAATTGGACACATCAAATTGTGAAATCAGACATATTTAAGTGTGAAATTAGACATGAATATGTGGAATCTGACGTATGAAGAAAATGTGAAATCAAATGAATCAAGTTGTGAAAATATATTCTTGATTGTTCAACATTCTCATTCGTCCTAGAAAGAATACTTGCAATTTCTGGGCCTTGTGACCGACACATCCGACGACAGACATGGATAGAACAGGGTTTGCTTTCTCTCTCCTAAACATTCTCAAGTTTAACGCATGTCCATCTGTGTCCGTGTGACATGTTTAACTGTGTTTGTGTATATCTGTGTCCGTGTGACAATGTTAACTGTGTTTGTGTATATCTGTGTCCGTGTAACATGTTTAAATGTGTTTGTGTATATCTGTGTCCGTGTAACATGTTTAAATGTGTTTGTGTATATCTGTGTCCGTGTAACATGTTTAACTGTGTTTGTGTGTATCTGTGTCCGTGTAACATGTTTAACTGTGTTTGTGTGTATCTGTGTCCGTGTAACATGTTTAACTGTGTTTGTGTGTATCTGTGTCCGTGTGACAATGTTAACTGTGTTTGTGTGTATCTGTGTCCGTGTAACATGTTTAAATGTGTTTGTGTGTATCTGTGTCCGTGTAACATGTTTAACTGTGTTTGTGTGTATCTGTGTCCGTGTAACATGTTTAACTATGTTTGTGTATAACTGTGTCAGTGTGACTTGTTTAACTGTGTTTGTGTGTATCTGTGTCCGTGTAACATGTTTAACTGTGTTTGTGTATATCTGTGTCAGTGTGACTTGTTTAACTGTGTTTGTATGTATCTGTGTCCGTGTGACAATGTTAACTGTGTTTGTGTGTATCTGTACCCGTGTAACATGTTTAACTGTGTTTGTGTGTATCTGTGTCCGTGTAACATGTTTAACTGTGTTTGTGTGTATCTGTGCCCGTGTAACATGTTTAACTGTGTTTGTGTGTATGTGTGTCAGTGTAACATGGTTAACTGTGTTTGTGTATATCTATGTCAGTGTGACATGTTTAACTGTGTTTGTGTGTATCTGTGTAAGTGTAACATGTTTAACTGTGTTTGTATGTATGTGTGTCAGTGTGACATGTTTAACTGTGTTTGTGTATATCTATGTCAGTGTAACATGTTTAACTGTGTTTGTATGTATGTGTGTCAGTGTAACATGTTTAACTGTGTTTGTATGTATGTGTGTCAGTGTGACATGTTTAACTGTGTTTGTGTATATCTGTGTCAGTGTGACATGTTTAACTGTGTTTGTGTATATCTATGTCAGTGTGACATGTTTAACTGTGTTTGTGTGTATCTGTGTCAGTGTAACATGTTTAACTGTGTTTGTATGTGTGTCAGTGTAACATGTTTAACTGTGTTTGTATGTATGTGTGTCAGTGTGACATGTTTAACTGTGTTTGTGTATATCTATGTCAGTGTGACATGTTTAACTGTGTTTGTGTGCATCTGTGTCCGTGTAACATGTTTAACTGTGTTTGTGTGTATCTGTGTCCGTGTGATAATGTTAACTGTGTTTGTGTGTATCTGTGTCCGTGTAACATGTTTAACTGTGTTTGTGTATATCTGTGTCAGTGTGACTTGTTTAACTGTGTTTGTGTGTATCTGTGTCTGTGTGACAATGTTAACCGTGTTTGTTTGTATCTGTGTCCGTGTGACAATGTTAACTGTGTTTGTTTGTATCTGTGTCCGTGTGACAATGTTAACTGTGTTTGTTTGTATCTGTGTCCGTGTAACATGTTTAAATGTGTTTGTGTGTATCTGTGTCCGTGTAACATGTTTAAATGTGTTTGTGTGTATCTGTGTCCGTGTAACATGTTTAACTGTGTCTGTGTGTATCTGTGTCAGTGTAACATGTTTAACTGTGTTTGTGTATATCTATGTCAGTGTAACATGTTTAACTGTTTTTGTATGTATCTGTGTCCGTGTGATAATGTTAACTGTGTTTGTGTGTATCTGTGTCCGTGTAACATGTTTAACTGTGTTTGTGTGTATCTGTGTCCGTGTAACATGTTTAACTGTGTTTGTGTGTATCTTTGTCCATGTAACATGTTTAACTGTGTATGTATCTGTGTCAGTGTAACATGTTTAACTGTGTCTGTGTGTATCTGTGTCCGTGTGACATGTTTAACTTATTTGTGTATATCTGTGTCAGTGGAACATGTTTAACTGTGTTTGTGTATATCTGTGCCCGTGTGACATATTTAATTTAACTGTTTGTGTATAGCATATCATATTTACAGGGCGTTGCAGTCAACACCCGGATTTTTTAGCTGCTGTTGATGTCTTGGAAAGTTTTACGTTCAGTAGTTTACCATTGCTTTCTGAACATACATTTCCGTAAGAAACCAACGCGACGCGATCCGCTGCCGAATCTCGCGCAGCTGTGTTTCGTACGTGGGTATACGGGACTACGAACAGCATTCTTAAAGCTTCGCCAGGGAGCCCGGCATATATATATATATATATATATATATATATATATATATATATATATATATATATATATATAATTAGCACCTTGCCGTCATGACAGACGATATTTTGTTACATTGTGCTTCCAAAAGGTATAATAACTATAACCCATGGCGGTAGCGCATGTGATTGATTAGACCAATTCGCCCTGTAAATGTTCGTCCGCAATGGATGCATGTGAGCACATGGTCATTTTCATAATAACGCACCATCACGAACGCACCAGACAGTCTCACGCGCTCAGTGTGTGACCTATCTGCAATCATTTTCTCCTTTGTCTTTATTCCATTTCTGATCTTTGCCCTCCATGCAACACATTCGGCGGCGACTTGCTCCCAATGTGCATTATCATATATATATATATATATATATATATATATATATATATATATATATATATATATATAATGTGTGTGTGTGTGTGTGTGTGTGTGTGTGTGTGTGTGTGTGTGTGTGTGTCTGTGTGTCTGTGTGTGTATGTGTGTACACCGTGTTTTGTTCTGTATGTATATGTGTCCCTGTGACATGTTTACCTCTCTGTGTGCATGTACACAGAATGAATGCAGGAATCGTCAATTAAAGACACCAAACCCAGCAACAGCTGATTCACAGGAAATAAATGAACTTCTATTTGCAGACGATCAGTGCCTGTTTTACAGCGATTAGGGTAGACTACAAAATCATATTAATAATCTGAGTTCAACATGCAACAGATACAATATTAGTATAAACATAGCCCGAACCCAAAGTAATGCAAGTTAGCAGATCGCCTGGTCCACTAAGTATACAGATACATAGCACAACTCCGAAACAAGTTAAAGAATTTAAATATCTTGGATGTATGATCACAGAAGTTGGCAGATTGGACAGAGAAATCGAAATCAGATGTTATAAAGCTAGTGCACTTACATATCAACTATCACCCTTACTGAAACATCCAAATATACCCATGTCCGCAAAACGACAGATCATAAACAGCATATTCACACCAAGCCTATGCTACCAATCTCAAACTTTGACTTTATCCAAATCACACTTTCGCAAAATTAACACCTGCGAGATGAGATGCCTGAGGAGAGCTGCCAACTTAACAATCTGAGACCAAGTAAGAAAGGCTATTATCAGACAGACAGTGGGATCAACACCTTGTGCCACATTTATTGAAAAACAGGCGATCAAGGGGTTTGGCCATGTCGTTAGAATGCAACACCATCAACTACCATCACTGGCCTTACATCAAAGATCATCTGCGACGAGACCAAGAGGACGTCCTAGAAGAAAATGGATTGACGACATCAACAACATTGTACGATCACACGGAATGACACTATCTGGTGCCGCCCATCGGGTGCTGGAGCGCAAATTATTCCTCCCCACGACGCTTGGTGGCAGAAGTGGAAGATGATGATGATGATGATGATGATGATGATGATGATGATGATGATGATGATGATGATGATGATGATGATGATGATGATGATGATGATGATGATGATGATGATGATGATGATGATGATGATGATGATGATGATGATGATGATAAAACCCAGAATCAGTGCGCCAGCTACAAGATGTTGCTGGTACACCAATGGCTGCCAACTGGCACGCTACTCACAGTTGATGTCCACGAATTGTTCCGTCATGGCCATGACTGTAGGAGACATGCTGCTCATGAAGAGACCCACACTGCACGTGCCCACGTAGATGACTGTGTGGCTCCAGCGAAACATGATCGTCATGAGCAGTGCTACAGTACATCCAGCCTACAAGATGACCGAAGAGAGGAACAACCTGAGGCAATTCAACAACCCGTGCATATAAGAGATCTTCTTAGACTTACAACATTATTTTTACATAAGAAACATCCGTAAACAAGATTTGAATCTCTTAACGTTAAAGGTGGTTGTTGTTGTTGTTGTTGTTGTTGTTGTTGTTGTTGTTGTTGTTGTTGTTGTTGTTGTTGTTGTTGTTGTTGTTGTTGTTGTTGTTTTGCGTTCGCTTGCTTTGAACTCAAGCGTAGTCCAAACACGTGTTATTTATTCTAGTGAACTGGGCTGATTTTTGCGTGTGAATTAGCTTTCCCTATTACCAGTGTCCCTCGCCATTTCAGACGAACCCAGTTCAACCTCTGAGATACTCGTAATTTACGCCTCAAAGTCAAGGACGAGAAGTCAACATTTTAGCCCAACTGATCAGTGTTGGGTTTGAGGCTACTACTTCTGTATCATCACACTGGAAGTTTAAGAACGAGCGCTCTCATCCATTTGGCTATGCTGAACCCCACGTTGAAGGTTGGGAAGGGTAGCAATGTGGAGGATTTGTAAAATACTGTACGGGAAAAAAGTGTTGAAATGGATGGCATGTTTGTGAGGAAGCGGTGCCTGAAGATTAAAATAACTGTTGTAAGAGATTATTTGTCCACACACACACACATATATATATATATATATATATATATATATATATATATATATATATATATATATATATATATATATATATATATATATATATATATATATAAGCGAATTCAACTAAGTTTGGCTGAACAACTACAATAGGTTTATATTTCGACTAAATGTAATTTGGCTTCCTCACTGGATCAAGACAGGCTATGTTTCATTGCTAATGAACGCATTTATGATAATACAAATAAAGACCAAACTTCACATGCATTTAGAAGCAAGAAATTATGACGTGTGTTGATGTGTAACTATGTACTATTTGGACAGCCATTCCCGTCAGTTGGATATAAAACACCATATTCAACTGTTCATCTTCATTTCCTGTGCGATTGATTGGATTCTCATTACTCTTTCTTATTTTCTTCCACCTAAGCGAATGAGAGGATAGTCATTACTCTATTTCTTGCTTTCTTCCACCTAAGCGAATTATAGGATAGTCATTACTCTATTTCTTGCTTTATTCCACCTAAGCGAATTATAGGATAGTCATTACTCTATTTCTTGCTTTCTTCCACCTAAGCGAATGATAGGATAGTCATTACTCTATTTCTTGCTTTCTTCTACCTAAGCGAATGAGAGGATAGTCATTATTCTATTTCTTGCTTTCTTCCACCTAAGCGAACGATAGGATAGTCATTATTCTATTTCTTGCTTTCTTCCACCTAAGCCCTAAGAGAATGATATGATAGCGATTACTCTATTTCTTGCTTTCTTCCACCTAAACCCTAGGCGAATGATAGGATAGTCATTACTCTATTTCTTGCTTTCCTCCACCTAAGCGAGTGATAGAATAGCTGTGCATCGTATCCTGTTGGACCGACACCTGCTGTATCTAAGTAATCTTGTTTGTCTTTTTCAAACCTATACTTTTAAACTTGTTCATGAGGCTATTCCGGTAAAATTAATGTGGCAGTTTCTCCTTGTGTTCCTCATTCACTATCAACAGAGCTGTCAGACGTTACATATGTCTAACATTTGTAGGTTTGGTTTCGTTTGATATCTACAGGATCACTTTCACTACAAATTGAAACCTCCATAAATGTCCCAAGTGTCTCGTCCAGACGACACTCATCATCATCATGTGCCATGTCGGTAAGCGTGTGCGGTCATGTTCCGCCATCTCACACGATCACCAAAGTCGTGGATCAGCTCTGTGTGCTTGTCCGGACCATGCCATCTGGCCAAGCCATATAGATATTTACTTCTCTGCCTTACCCGTATTCTTTTTCCCCAATCTTGCCAGTTGTCCTCTGCCATTAGATGTCTTTCAGCTTGTCCGCTCGTCGTCCACGTTCCAGACTACATTAGGAGAATCTCAACACAGTGCATGAACTCAGTAGCACCAGGAGGATCCCAATCCATGTATACTACAACCCCACATGCTCTAATCATTCTATTTGTGGTGAGATTTTCTCATGTAAAATGTAGCCATCTCAGCGGCCTATCCGGCAACTCTTATCAATGTCCGAGTGTCTGACGCTGTTAATGTGACAAATTCCCCGCCTTTGAACGGTGTCCGTGATTGTGTACGTTATGTATTTCAGCCAAAGTATGATTCATCTGTTCTTTTCGTATGACATGCAGTATGCACCTGACAAAATGTGTCAGGCATCACATGGTGCAACCTATTGTTTGTACATTCTGTATTTTTGCTAAGTTGTTTTCAATACATTGATTTATGTTATGGGGTGTTTTCAACGTATAAATTCCGATATACTTACAATGTTGATTACTAACATGAAGGATGCGGTGACCTGAGATGCTACAGGAACAGCAATAATTCTGCCTACGGCAAATAAACCCTGCAAGAATAGATGAATATTACATGGCTGAGTTGATTAATGTTTAAATTTTACACAGAAACAACAGACAGCGAATAGTTCATTATAGCGGTATCAATGGAGGTATTATGGTTAGGAACTCTGTTAAAATACGTAGATATAGACACATTGCGGTCCCTTGAGTATAGTCGCTAGGAGGCTATGCTGACGATGTCACGGGCGCAGTCGAACCGCGGATCGGTGCCTGCGTTGGTCGCCCGCTAACTGAAGGAAAGAACGTCCCCCTATTTCTCCGAGCATTCAAGTCTGCAAAATTTCATGGCCCTAGCACATCGCAGATCCGCTTGGGGACAGTTTTTTTTTTTTTTTTAATTTGTTTATTATATATGGAGGTTTACAAGGTGTGTACTGCGCCTATTTTTGCAGCCAGTAGAGTTAGGATCGTTTAGTCTCTTTCAGACGGGGTGAAAAAGAGAAAATTAGTAGCCCGCCGATGACCCGTAGACTACACAAGTCAACCTCACCTCCCGGTGGTGTAGACCGGGAAACAATGACCGTGAGGTCATGGGCTAACGGGACTCTGGCTCGCCGGTTGGGGGGGGGGGGGGGGGAGGAGATGAACTCCTCTTGGTCAGATTATCCTGTCCTAAACCTGCCACTGACATAGAAAGCCGGCAAGGATTATTTCTACTGCTTGAAAAAAAAAAAAAGAAGAACGTTGAAGGAAAACGAGACAGATAGCGGGGTGTGTCAGGCCGGTGCTAGAACTTCACATCTGAGGAGAGGCATATTAGGATATCCCAAGGTCATGATTCAGCACTGCACGTACAGACTGGTCGGGATTAGGCCCTGATTGGTCATGCCAACTCGATCAGTTTGAGGTATTTCTTTGTCGACGGTCTCCATTTCAATGCAAGAATGTAGCCTGATAAAATACCTATTGTGATATATAATCATCGTTACACGAACATTATACAGGATAGATATTCCCATGTTAATAGAAAGTGAGAGTGGACAGTGAAGACTCGCCAAGATATGTAACTCAGGGTCTAACAACAAATCTGTCCGATGATCCCAAGATACTGACTATAAACAGACAGCCAGGGGTAGCAGGACAGTTCAAACGTTGTAGTCGTGCACACCTGGAAGCACGCGGGAAGTTGTTACACACATGATGAGCGCTAGAACGGAAACACAAGCTGCATTTACATTGTTTTAACTTAAGGGTAGTCCAGTCACGTGCTACTACTAGTAATTGCTACTAGTGCGTGCACTGGACTGACTTTTGCGTGAGGGGTAGCTGTCCCTATTACCAATGTCTCACGCCATTAGGTGAGCCCTCTCGGGCTTCTCAGGTACTTGTAATTTACCTCCACAAGTCAAGGGCGAGAAGTCAACATTACTGGTGAGTGGAATGAACCCGCAACACTTCAACCACCAAAAGTTTAAGAAAGTTTAAGCGCGAGTATGTTAAACGTGTTAGCCACGCCGACTTCTAGTTGTACATTTTAAGTCACTAAAGATAAAACATCAGTGGAATAGTGAAACAGCCATCCACTTCCAGTTATAGTCCCCTTCATAAACAAGCGTTCAGCAGCAGACACGGAGAGAATGGCAGGAGACAGCCAAATATAGACTTGGCAACAGTTGGTTAGGAACATATGTTCCCATTGGATATAAGAGGCAGAAAACACAAGAAGGCCGTTACAACAGGAGCCTCAGTAGCTAGCGCGCTTCTCTACTGGCCCGGAAGACATGTAATTGAATCCTTCGAGGCAGGGATTTGTGTCTTAAGTCCACCAAGTCTAAAATGTGTACCATGAAATGTTCGGGGAAGTAAAGGTGAGTGGTAATTGTAACCACATCATGAACTGGGAGCCGATAAGTATAAACAACTATCCCAGCACCATATACCCAGTAGTGCCCCATCGAGAGAAAAGGGTCATTGACTAATCAATCCATCCATCAAAGCGTGGGCGGTCATGACTCGCCATTTCACTCGATCACCAGAGTCGTGGATCAGCTAAATGTTCCTGTCTCGACCATGTCATGTAACCAAGCCATCCAGGTATTTACTTCTCGGTCTTCCCCTTGGTCTGTATTACTGTAATACCATTTTTTTGTGTGGTTCGCATATCCTTTTACAGTACATCGCTGTCAACATCAGCATCTTTCAGCTGATTGTTGATTTCTTGGCAAGATTACGCTCAGTAATTTGCCATTGCCTTCTGAGCTACCGGCTTACATACCCCTAAGTTACCAACGCGGCGAGAACCGCTGCCGATTCTCGCGCGGGTTATGTTCCTCGCGAGGATATACGGGATTATGGAGAAAGACGTTAACCCCTAAGACAAAGATATAAAACACTACCCAAGGCAAGTTCTGTCCGTGTGGTTACTATAGTTACCGTCCTATTCCAAACATGACAGACATGATGCTAGTTATGACTCATCAAGCAGTTGGTGAAGAATCCTCGGACGGCCCTCGCTCTCGTTATTTATCGATCTGGGGTTAGCTAGCCATTGTCAACAGAAGCCATTCCGACTGGAAGACAACTAACTACGTCGCACGTACTTTTTCTACAGGCTTGCTGCCAAAGTGCGCTCTTCGTTCTACCTACACTGAAATATTTGCGTGTTTGGAGACTCATTTACTGACATTGTGTTTGTAACTAGGTAACATATGTTTCAGTATAGATGTTGTAACATGTCTGTGTTTCTAACGGAGACACGTGATCTTGCTGAATTCACCGGTCTTCTGTTGCTGTGCGTGTTTTCATTCAAGCTGTCAGCGCTATTATTAACATCTTCTTATGTAGTGCAGGGTATCGTCGATAGTCGACAACAGGGGTGGGCAAACTTTTTGTGCGTAGGGCCACATTGACAAATGTAAAGCTATTGGGGGGGGGGGGGTCGCATATAGGCACTCTTCCGAATTCCGGTCCCAAATAGTTCTGCAGTGAATAAGAGATTAGGGTTAGGGTTAGGGTTAGTTATATAAAATTATTCACTGCAGAACTATTTGGGACCGGAATTCGGCATATATATATATATATATATATATATATATATATATATATATATATATATATATATATATATATATATATAATGTCCACTCTTTGTTTACAGCAACCTATCACAATAAGTAATTATTAGTTATTTATAGGTTTTTAAACAGTATAAATAACTATTATTGCAGTTTTTTTAGTTATACACTTATACATTATATTTTACAATTTGGACAAAACTTTTACTAATTTGTTAACAAGAGTTTACAATTGTTTATTATAATGATTTAAAAAAAAAAAATTATCTATCAATGGCTTTAATTTAGACACAAACCGACTAGATTGTCACTACAATTGTTGATTTCTAATGAGATGTATGTAACTGTTTTCAATATCCTTGAAATCTGGAGCAAGTTTACTAGTTGAAATTCGCATGACAGCATGCAAGTTGCAATCCGACAATAAAGACCAATTCTTAGATTTGTTGATCTTTAAGCCAGAAAATGCTTGTTCGCAAATGTATGTTGATCCAAACAATGATAAAAGTTTAGCTGCAATATTTTTCAAGTTGGAAAGTGATTCTTCTGATAATCATCCATAGAAATCCATCAAACTATCTGGCTTGAATTTCTCTTTCAGGTCATAATCTGCTTGTAAGTCAAGCAGCTCCAACCGTATGTCCTCTGTGGCTGTAGCAACTTCTGCACTAAACGGGGAACTGAGAATATTGAACTATGGCTCTAAGTTCTTGAAATCTTGGAATCTCCATCCAAATTCTTCAGTCAATGCATCTAATTTGGTTTTTTATTTCTCAGTCACTTCACCAGAAATGGTTTCTTACAGGTAAAGGCAAAGGGAAGTGACAAAACCCTTTTTCACTTGCTTGTCTGGAGAACAGTGAGAGTTTTGTCTGAAATAATTTTGCATGTACATACAATTCATGTGCGAACACACCATTGCCCTGAAGTTTGACATTCAGTTCATTTAACTTTTCCATAATTTCAATGGCAAACATAAAGTCTAACTGCCACTCTTTATTGACAATGCTAGTAATTAAGTCACATTCAATGCCCTTAATCTCTAGGAACATCACTATTTCTTCACTGAGGTCCCACACTCGCCTCAACATCTTGCCGAGACTCAGCCACTGGTGAGACTCGAACACTGGTGTGGTACAGGACATCGGAATGTTCAGTTTCCAAATCGTCAAGTAATGCCTTGAACTGTTTGTGATTAAGTCCTCTTGATCTGATGAGGCTGAAGACACTGACAACTGGGTCAATAACATGCTTGATATTCAAAACCGATTTACACAGACTTTCTTTATGTATCACACAGTGAAGTGGTAATGATGTATGGTCAGAATATTCTGCTTTAATCTTATCCTTATCAATTTTACCAGACCTACATTTTTTCCAGTCAACGCTCGAGCTCCGTCAGTTGTAACACTTGCCATCGTGTTCCAAACCAACCCAGTTCTTTCAATACAGTTAGTAACAGCCTGTGGTTGTGTCTTTGAGTGACTCAACACTCAGTAACTCTTCAGTGAGTTTGAAAGGAGTGTTTACTCCACGTATAAATATCAATAATTGGGCAGTATCATGTACATCGGTACTCTCATCCAATGCAAGAGGGTACCACACAAATTGTTTATTTGTATCTTGAAGTTTATGCATAAAATTGTCACTTATCTTGTCAAAACGTCTGACCACAGTTCTTCTTGATAAAGTAATGTTGTCAAATTAGTTGCTTTTTGTTTGTTTTGTTCTGGACATATAATGTTTGCTGCATCTAGCAAACATTCCTTGATGAACTCGCCATCAGAAAATGGCTTGTTCTGTTTTACAATTCTGTGTGAGAGCACACGACTAGCTTCTGTTGCAGCATCTTTTCTACTATATTACGATTTTTAGTGACATTTATTGTTTTAATAACATTCTAACAGTTGGAATTTTACAAAACTTTAAAATGGAAATGAAACAAAACCTACTTCCGGCTGTGTGTGAAAATAACATATTGGGAAAACAAGGAGTAAACTCAGAATAAATTTCAGAAATACTGTATATCAAGACTACTATAACAAACATATTAATTTGAACATTATAAATGTGAAATAATTTATAACAGCAAAAAACTTTTAAATTTAATATTTTCTTTGCGAAATAAATCATTTTATTCACTTGAGAAATATCTTGTTTCATAAAATCATTCTTATTGAATTTTTACATGTCGATAAATATTTCTCTATATTAATATCGATAAATTCGCATTTTAGCATTACATTACGAAGGTCAAGGACTATTTACAAAAATATATAATTAGAAGGAAATTTTATCAAAAATGTTAAAACAATCATAACGATACATGAAATTCTGTAAAATTCAACAAAATAACTTAAAAAACGAAGCAAAAATTTTTATTTCTAAACGCCTTCGAGGGCCGCATAATATGAGTTGCCGGACCGCATGCGGCTCGCGGGCCGTAGTTTGCCCACCCCTGGTCTATAATGTATCCATACTTAGTGGTAGAATTGTTGTTTGCTGCTAAATATATATCCCCCGCATGGTGGAAAATATAAGTTAATGTTTGAACGCCGACTGGTAGGTGGCCGGATGTAAGTGTCCAATTCTTAACCGTTTGAAGTAAAGTCCCTTCGTTCTCGTTCCTTGGTTCAGAATTCATGGCATAGTTAATATCCATGTCTTCTTTATGTTACACGAAGAAGGGACTGGACAAAGAAGGGAGCGAGTACCGCGTCAGGACAATACTAAAAAAAGTTAGTTGCATATCCTTTACAGAACGTAAACCCCAGCATGTTTGGCTGTTTGTTGTTTCTTGGCAAGTTTAAGTTCAGTAGTTTGCCAATGCTTTCTGAACGATCGGCCTAAATTTGTATAAAATCCAACGTAAGGCGGTTTTCTGGGTTTCGCCACGGTAAATTGCCACTGCAAAATAAGAGTATAGGATACCTCACATTTCAATAGAATGTTTTCAACACATCTTTATTTCATCATGGCTGCACTGTATTATACAAAGGTATGACTGCCAATCGTTCAGAGAGCAATGGCCAACTACTGAACGTAAATTTGCCAAGAAATCACAAACAGCCAAAAGTTATAGGATTGACTGCAACGTCCTATAAAGGATGTGCAACTAACTAACTAATGAAGGGAATTGGCATTATATTTTAGAAAATATACAACTACTGAGCATCATACAAAATGAAGGTTATCCTGGCTTGGTTATAATATTTGACATGGCGGTCTATCAGTTAAAATACTGGAGGGAGACAGGGTCGGAGAACAAAAGGGCGGTCTGGGAAAATACTACATCAAAAAGCATGCAATGACGCGACAGACTTATACTGAATTAAAGAGAGGCTGATAACTGGAAAAGGTCGGGGGATGGAGACATAATCAGACAATCTCAACACCAATATTCATACTGATTGACCTAATGAATGAATGAATGAATGAATGAATGAATGAATGAATGAATGAATGAATATGCATTTTATGATTGAATGAGAAACATCTCATCTCATCTCATCATGTTCCTCTTGTACCTTGCGGTGTCAAGGTGAAGTATAAACTTCGTGAGAATGCCCGGTTATGGGCTTCGTATATCGACATTCCCGTGGATTCTGTTATTCCCTCCATCCAAAGTTTACGTGGTCGGCCTCTTCCTCTGATTCCATCTGGTCTGTACATCATTGCTTGTTGTGGCATGCTGTTGACTGGTAGCCTACTTGCATGGCCAAACCATTTGACTTGCTGCTTTCTAATAAAATCTAGAGCAGCTTTAACCCCTACTTTAGTCCTGATTTCTTCATTTCTGATCTTATCTCTTCTTGATACGTTGAGTATTCTTCTCAGAAACCTCATTTCTGTTGTTGTGATTTTTCTTTTCTCTTTTTCTGTCATTGTCCAGGTTTGGCATTGGTAGCACAGAGTTGGTAGGATGATTGTGTTGTAAAGTGCCTTCTTAGTAGTTATTGATACATGTTTGTTCTTTATTATTGGTGCCATTTGTCCAATGAGTTGATTTGCCTTATTGCACCTATTTTCGATCTCGTCTTCTGATCTGCCATTTGATGATATTATACTTCCTAGGTACTTGAAGCTCTTTACTTGTTTCAAGGGATGTTCGTTTAGGTGAATTGTTGCTGTTTGTTCTTCTTTAGTTATAGTCATTACCTCTGTTTTGCTTGTGCTAATTTTCATGTTATGTTCCCTACACATTTCGTTTAGACTATTCATGTGGTCTTGTAATTCAGCTTCTGATTTTGCTATTAGTGCTTGGTCGTCCGCAAACAGGAGTTCTCTAATGGTTAGATTTGCAGATGGTTCTTCTTCTGTGTTCTCGTCATGCGGTATTCTTGCTGTCTCTGCTTGACTGGTTTCTTTACATATGTTGTCTATATATGTTATGAACAAGAGAGGGGACAGGACACAACCTGAGAAACATGAGAAACAATGAGAAACATGAATACACAAATCCTCATTATGTGAATTAGACAGACATTAATTAAGCCATTTAGAACATATAAGGCATTGCACAGGATATAAGAGATATTCCTGAAGACATGAAGACATAATGTACATGAACAGACATAATTTAATTTATCTAAAGTAAAAGAAGACACCCACACAGATTGAACAATATAGAACACCTTGTGTTTCACGCAATGACCGGTGTTGATGTACGCAGAAATATGGTTATATAGGAGAATATGTGGTAACAGACCTACAACAATTGTTGGACATTGTAGTAATAGAGAGTGCAAGGAAATGGCTCTCATTAAATATCAAGAAAGCTGTAACAATGGTGATATCAAAGAAAATGGTGGCACCAAAATGTGATATAGAAATAGAAGGGCAAATTCTTAAACAAGTGGATAATTTTAAATACCTAGGAGCATTTATAACATCAGATGGAAGATGTACAGCAGACATTAAGAGCAGAAGAGGGCAGGCAAACACCGCATTTCTGAAAATGAAGAGTATCTTATGCAATAATGTAATGTGTAATGGCGACGCGATGACTCGTTGTCTTGGGGGAGAAGCTGTTCAGTGTTTTTCTGTGGATTCCTTATGGAAATTCCCGTGAAATTCGTGTGGATAGTGTTTTTCCTTTGGATTATGTGATGTTATTTCGTGTTCGTTAATTGGAAGTGTTCAAAAGAAGCCACGGAAGGCAGGTGGTGGATGAAATTATGAGGGCAGCCGACAGATATTTGTTGGTTATGGTCTCGAGTTTCGCGACGGCAAGCTTTCTCTCTTTCGAGAGACACTGATTGCGGTCATCCGGCCAGTATGGTCACTGCCATAGAGGAAAGCAACGGCAAACTACCTCTTTGAAATTGCCTAGTTTATTATGATTCGCTTAAAGACTGATCATCGCAAGACAAGGACAGAGACATTAAAATTAGGAACATGGAACGTTAGGACGTTAAACAACGACGGAAAATTAGAGAACATAACACAAGAAATTCAAAGAGAAAAAATTAATATATTAGGTATGTGCGAAACGAGATGGACAGGAGCAGGCATCAAGATACATAAAGATTTTAAGATTATTTATTCTGGAGGTGAGGATCGACATAGGGGAGTGGCAATAATTTTGGACCGGAAAACATCAACGTCTGTTCAGGGATATTGGGCCGTGTCGGACAGAGTACTACTAGTTAAATTGAGTGGCAGACCTTTTAACATAAATGTTATTCAAGTATATGCCCCAACAGGAGAGTCCAGTGAAGATAGTGTAGAGGAATTTTATAATGACATAGAGTCTGCCTTAAAGAAATGTAAAAATTCAGAAATAAACATTATAATAGGGGACTTCAATGCAAAAGTAGGAAATCAAGGGGATAGATACACAGTAGGAAACTATGGTTTAGGAGAGAGAAATGAAAGAGGATACAGACTAGTAGAGTGGGCAAAAGAACAGGAAATGATTGTAGGAAACACCTGGTTCAAGCAACACCCTAGAAGATTATGGACCTGGAGGAGTCCTGATAGCAGGATTAGAAACCAGATTGATTACATTCTCATTAGCAGAAGATTTAGAAACGCCCTAACAGTAGCAAAAACAGTTCCCAGTGCTGATTGTTATAGTGACCACAGATTACTCACAGGAACATTGAGGATAAAGTTGAAGAAAGTCAAGTATACAACAGGGAACACTAAATATGATTTGTGTACATTGAGTAATGACAAGGAAATACAAAACAAATTCAACATAGAAGTACAGAACAGATTTGAAATATTGTCTGATCTAGAGATCCTATTCAAGGATGTGGATGATCAATGGGAAATGTTAAAGAATTCAATCAATATGGCTGCAGAAACAACTATTCCAAAATTAAAGAAGGTGGGTCGTAAGAAATGGATGACTGAGGAAATTTTACACTTAATGGAAACAAGAAGACTCAACAAAAATAATCCTGCCAAATATGAAGAAATTCACAGACAAGTCAGAATATTATGTAGGAAGGCAAAAGAATCATGGCTTGAGGAAAAGTGCTTAGAAATTGAAAAACAACACAACAGTCAAAATACCAAATTAGTGCACAAAAGGATTCAGGAACTTACTAATAAAAGAACAAGTACATCAACAGGCTGTCTAAGAACTAAAGATGGCAAAATCATAATAGAAAAAGATCAGATTCTACATGTATGGACAGATTATGTGAAAGACCTGTATAATGATAACAGAGAGGAACAGTATGCTATTAGATTTAATAATGAAGGACCAGCAATTTTAAAGATGGAGGTTCAAAATGTTCTTAAGCATATGAAAGCTGGCAAGGCCCCCGGTGCAGATAACATCACAACAGAAATGATTAAAGCTTTAGAAGAATTTGGACTAGAGCAAGTCACTAGACTGCTGAACACATTATATGATACTGGAGATATACCTTCTGAATTATGTAATTCTGTATTTATTGCAATCCCAAAGAAATCAGGAACCTTAGAATGTGATCAACATAGAACAATTAGTATAATGAGTCACATCACAAAGATTTTGTTACGAATTATCATGCAAAGAGTGAGGAAGAAAATACAACCTGAAATAGGGGAAGAACAATGTGGTTTTGTAGAAGGAAAGGGTACAGTAAATGCTGTGTATATGCTGCGAACAGTTATTGAACGTGCTTTAGAAGTAAACAAGGATATACATCTTTGCTTTATTGACTACACAAAGGCTTTTGATAGAGTAAGACATGTCAACATTGTGGATATGCTGGCAGATCTACAAATTGATGGGAAAGACATTAGACTTTTAAAAAACATATATTGGAAACAACAAGCTGCCATAAGAATTGATAATGAAGTAGGACAATACCAACCTATTAAGAGAGGTGTTAGGCAGGGATGTGTAATGTCTCCAGATCTTTTTTCCTTATACAGTGAAAATATTTTCAGAAATGTAGAAGACCTAAATGGAATCAGCATTGGAGGACGAAACATAAATAACATTAGATATGCAGATGATACAGTATTGATTGCAGACAATGCACAGGATCTGCAACAATTAGTAGACGCTGTGGTTGTACACAGTGAGCAGCTGGGGTTGGAATTAAATTGTAGGAAGACACAGGTTATGGTCGTCACTAGGAAGAACGAAGTACCACAATGTAATATACAAGTAAATGGGAATATTCTTCAGCAAGTGAATCGGTTCAATTATCTCGGAACAGTCATAACATCTGATGGCAGATGCCTTGAAGAGATTAGAACAAGAATCGCCATTGCGAAGGTAGCCTTTAGCAAGATGAAAAACATTCTGACCAATAAAATGATGTCAATTGAAACGAGAAAAAGAGTGTTGAGGGGATACATAGAGCCTGTTCTTTTGTATGGATGTGAAACTTGGACAATGTGCAGTCAAGCTGAAAAACATCTGATGGCTGCAGAAATGTGGTTTCTGAGGAAAATGCAAAGAATACCATGGACAGATAGAAAAACCAATGACCAAGTACCACAAGAGACAAATGAAAATCGTAGATTGATTAGAGAAATTAGACGTAGACAGTCAAAAATTTTTGGACATGTTATGAGAAGAAATGGACTGGAGAACTTGGTGACAGCTGGCAAGATCGAGGGGAACAGACCAAGAGGAAGACCGAGAGGAAAATACCTGGATGGCTTGGCCACATGGCATGGACGAGACAGGAACACTGAGCTGATCCACGACTCTGGTAATCGAGTGAAATGGCGAATCATGACCGCCCACGCTTTCCGGCATGGCACATGATTGATTGATTGACTTATGCAATAAGTCACTATCAATAAATGTAAAAAAGAGAGTGCTGAAATGCTATATAGAACTAGTTTTGGTGTATGGCAGCGAATCTTGGAATGTAAATGAACAAATTAGGAGGATCTTGGAAGCAACAGAGATGTGGTTTCTGAGACGAATGTTGCGAATTCTTTGGACTGCCAGAGTAACTAACAACGATTGCCTGAAAGAGGCTAATGAAACTAGAACCCATATATAACAATAAGAAAGAGACAAACAGCTTTCTTTGGTCATGTGATGAGAAGAGAGACATTGGAGAACATCGTAACAACTGGAAAGATCGAGGGGAAGAGAGACAGAGGCAGACCAAGAAAAATGATGCTGTGTAGATTTGAGACGGTAGCATGGAGGAATATCATCAGCAGAGTTGATCTAGAACATCAAAGACCGAGATCAGTGGAGAGCCATGAACACCTACGCCAGCTGGCAGGGCACTTGATGATGATGATGTGGTATTTCATACAGACTAGAACAAAATATGTAGATATCACAGACATTAAATAAAAGAGCTCATGTAAGAAATCAGAAAGACGCACGTCACATGGGACGGCCACGATTAACGATATGACACTCTTATAACAACAATACTGGATGGAGACGTTGAAGCGGGCATCTAAGTGGTAGGCAAGTAAAATTAAATGGGAGGACAACATCAACAGGCTGACGAAGTCGATCAGTCTACAACCAGAGCTTGAGATATGAGGCGCTGGAGATCGATTGTGCCTTCATTGCGGAGACGGAGCTGGATTGACTGAGCCAAGCTTATAGTTTCGCACTATACAGAAATGACAGTAACAATGTTATTCTCGGGGTCAACAATATAACTCTAGATATAAACTGACAGGTATTGCTAGGTACTCACATAACACAAGGGACATAAGCAGGTAACAAACAATTAGATAATACGCACAATGAAGATTGTCATGTCCAAACACTTGCGGAAACCATCAAGTTGGTTATCATCATCATGCCGATAAGCGTGGGGGAGGGGAGGAGGGGGTTATGTTTCACCATCTCGCACGATCACCAGAGTTGTGGATCAGCTCTGTGTTCTCGTCTCTACCATGTCATGTGGTCAAGCCATCCAGATATTTACTTTTGTGCTCTCCCCTTGTTTTTTTCCTTCAATTTTGCCAAATATCACTAAGTTCTCTCATTTATTTCTTCTTATAACGTGATCCAAAAATGTTGACTGTCTACGTCTAATTTCTCTAATCAGCTTACAGTTCTCATTTGCTTCTTGTAGCACTTGGTCATTGGTTCTTATGTCAATCCATGGTATCTTTGAATTCTCCTCAGAAACCACATTTCCACTGCTATTAGATGTTTGTTAGCTTGTTTGCTCATTGTCAACGCATCACATCCATGCAAAAGTACAGGTGCTATTTAGTTGCCATTTATTTTTTTAAAATATTGGTCAGTATGTTTTCCATCTTGCAAAAGGTGCCTTCGCCACAGCAATTCTTGACCTCCCATCAGTTGTTGTGACTGTTCCGAGATGCACCGATTCGCATGTTTAAGAATTTACCAATTTACCCGTATATTACATTTTGGAATTTCTTTGTTACATCCCCCCAAAGCCAGACAAAAGGAACTTCTCATAGAAACAATACAAAACAGCTAATGAAAATGTGCATGCAATACTGTTTAGAACAAAAAGCAAGGATCAACGTATCAACGATGACAACAGCAACAAGTTGAAAGCTATAGGAACAGCAGAATTCACGACTCTCGCTTCCAAATAACGACAACCCCTCGATAAAAGATCAAACTCAGTCAGGCTGCCACTTGCACTAACAGCAACTATCGGCAACTCTTCGTTGTCTGCCGTGGAAGGAGAGGAAGCACGCCTGGAAATGTCCCTAGTGTAAGAGTGTTTGTTGGTTCTTGATTTAATCTTTCATATTTAAAAGAACAATTGCAGTTCTGAGCATTTTCTACTGCATGCGAATAGAATTACTCTGATTGAGCAGTTTGCACATCGAGTTGCAGGTATTTAACTCTAGAAATCGCCGACCTATCGTGCAATTCGGCACAAGTACTGAACATGAATGCTGAACAAGACTGCTGTCTCCAAGGACTTCGTCACTGCATAGAACTGCCAAGGTTGCTGTTGCCGATAACCTTGCACACAAGTGTGACAACAAGACTGCCTGTCTTCTGTTCTCAGTGTCAAGCTCTAAGAGAAACAATGGCGAGTTTCGATGGCAAGGTTGAGGAATTCTTCACTGCTGCTGACCTCGAAGGCAACGGCTACCTGACTCGCCTGGAGCTGTGCAAGGTTCTGCAACAAGCTGGGGACGGGCGCAGTGTCGATGATATCTCAGTGAGTACTGACGCTAAATACGACTCCCAGTAGTTACTGATGTTCTCATCTTGTTTGCAGATCAAATCTGGTTTAACCTCATCAACAACCATTTATTAATAAATCGTGCTGTCTATTCGGTGAAGAGTGAAAACATCAACATGTCGTAGACTTCAATTTAATTAATAAATTATAAACAATGACAGTTGTTCAGACATCATTAAATTCTTTTCTTCTTCTCATAGTCCATGCCGTGTAGCAATGGCGATCGTCTGTCCACGATCTTCTGTCTCGTGTACTGCCAGTCATTTCTGATGTTCCTCCACGCCATGATGTCAAACTGTCCAGCATCTTCTCTCTTGGTCTCCCCCGGCCTCTCATCGCCTTCAGCTTTTCCGTTGTGACGACATACGGCAGCTGTCCCCTGCTCATGACATGTCCAGAGAATGTTGACTGTCTCCCCCGGCCTCTCCTCGCCTTCAGCTTTTCCGTTGTGACGACATACCGCAGCTGTCCCCTGCTCATGACATGTCCAGAGAATGTTGACTGTCTACTTCTGATGCGAGAAACCAGTTCTCTTTGTGAGTTCACTTCTGTCAAGATGTCTTCATTGGTCTTTCTGTCCATAGAAGTGTTCTTGGTATTTTTCTATAAAATCACAATTCCGCAGCTTCCACAAAATTCTTCACCTGTAACCTAATTCGTACATCAGGATTGGCTCAGTATAGTTACTACCATTCTTTTTCGTTGCCTGGATTGATAGAGATAAATTGCAGAGTATTCTTCATGTTCTGAAGTGGTGCGTTATTGACTTAGAACTAATTAAGTAGCGCATTATCGCCCAGTCGCTTTTCTGTAGAGCTATAGTGTCAGTCTTATGTTTGTTGTTGTTGTTGTTGTTGTTGTTGTTGTTGTTGTTGTTGTTGTTCATCATAGTAATCAAAACACAAAAATACAAATCATTAAGTTATGTTATCAATAATAAGAAGTGTATTATTACAACCATATGAATTGCCCTACAATCAAAGAATGTTTCTACCTTATATTAATATCCTCCATTTTGGTGATGATTGCGATGATGGTGATGATGGTAAAGCAACTGAAAAGAAGTAATTGACTAAGATTTTCGTCACAACCATTAATATAATTGCAATGAAAGATATCACAGTACTCGATGGCAGAAATGCCAACAATGCACCGGATGAATGTGATCATGGAACGTGAAGAGTCGCGGCAGGAGACGGCAATTACGGAAGAAGACTCCTACAATTTGCAAAAGTTATAAACTTTCCGGTGTGTATGACGTATTCCCACACACAATATCCAGTATAACATCAAGAGATGCCCAGAAACAGCATAACAACAACATTACAAGCCTAGAAACAGCATAACAACAACATTCCATCCATCATGTGCCATGCCGGTAAGCGTGGGCGGTCATGTTTTGCCGTCTCACTCGATCGCCACGGTCGTGGATCAGCTCCGTGTTCCTGTCTCGACCATGCCACGTGGCCAAGCCATCCAGGTATTTACTTCTCGGTCTTCCCCTTGGTCTCTTCTCTTCTATCTTGTCAAATGTCACCAAGTTCTCCAAGTCATTTCTTCTCATAAACATGCCCAAAAAATGTTGACTGCCTACGTCTAATGTCTCTAATCAGTTTACGAACTTAATTTGTTTATTGAAGGACTTGTTCATTGGTTTTTCTGTCAGTCCATGGTATTCTTTGCATTTTCCTCAGAAAACACATTTCCACAGCCATCAGATGTTTTTCAGCTTGACTGCTTTTTGTCCACGCTTCACATCCATACAAAAGTACAGGTTCTATATAGCACTTCATCACTCTTTTTCTTGTTTCAAATGATATCTTTTTATTGGTCAGTATGTTGTTCATCTTGCAACATTACATGCCTAGAAACAGCATAACAACAACATGACTTGCCTAGAAACAAGCGAATAACATGACATATCCAGAAACAATAGAATAACATGACATATCCAGAAACAATAGAATAACATGACAAATCCAGAAACAATACAACACGATATGCCCCAGGGCCGTGTGGTAGATTTTCTTAATATGTTGCAAGTCTTTCAAATTCCGCCCCTTAATGATGCAAGTCTTCGAAATGCCGCCCCTCCTTCGCTGCTTATGCCGCCCCCTTACGGTGCCTCCTGATGCGGCCGGCTCTCTGTATCATAGCACGGCACGGCCCCGACAAGCCCAGAAACAACGTTATACAAGATCAGGTGTTCGGTGTGGTTTCTAAAGTCAGTTGTATTGCACGCGGGTATCTCCATGAGTGCCCCAGTCTCCTGCCATGGTTCTCACAAGGCGATCACCTTCTCCCCCCCCCCTCCAGTGCATGCACCCCTCCCCAGGCCGGCAGGGATAGATGTGTGCCGTACACCAGTCATAGCTGCTATAAATGTGACGTGTGCATGTGTACTTTAATCTGGAACCAGTAGATTTGTAGTGTAAGCAACGTAAAGGACACTTGTACACGACTCAAGATTCATTGGGTATACAATGAACTATTAATATTCAACAACTGGCTGAGAATATGTAGAACTTCATCTCTACCTATTCTTCTCTCTCTCTTTATTCCCACCCCACCCGCACCCCCATTCGGGCATAGGCCCTGAGCTATCACAAGTCCAATCCTATCTTATGCTACCTCATACAGCTTCATTCATGTCCACCACATAATGTTCATTTGTCTCTATTTCTTTTCTCCGCGTGTGATTTTTTTTTTTTACTTGCACTGTTGTTTATAGACAATAGGCCTTTCTAGTTACGATAATCTCTGTTTTTCTCTATGTGTGCCATGTCTAGCGCCGGCATCTTTTGATTAATCTGATGTTGAAAAGATTCTTGTACACGTCTTGTGTTGGGCACAATGTGTTAGTCGCATATTTTTTATAAACTAAGGATGAAAGGATGATGTGCTGAATATGAGGCCAGTCCTGTAGATTCATTAGTGCTGAAATACTGGACTGAATATATGAAATACGGCCCTAAGCCTTGGTCAGCAAACTGGTCTAGAATGGAAGGTGTGACAGGCGGACAGTTAGAGCATTGCTTTTCTGATCCAGTAGCTTCTTCAGTTTGTCTTGTTCCAGGTGTATTGGTGAAGTTTACTCTAGAGTAAACTAGGCCGGCAGAGAGAGAGAGAGAGAGAGAGAGAGAGAGAGAGAGAGAGAGAGAGAGAGAGAGAGAGAGAGAGAGAGAGAGAGAGAGAGAGAGAGAGAGAGATCATGCTACATGGGAAACTCAGGGTCTCTGCAATTCAGTTCAGGCTTTGTGCTATGGTGAGGTATAACTCCATCCCTGGACTACGGCCATGTGTTGTAGCTTTTACGCCTTTTGTTAAGCATAATGTAACATACTACCGCCTGTCAAGACGGCAAGGTGCTAATGAGTGAATATGAAATACTGGACTGATAACACGAAATACTGCACAAAATATGAAATCATGGGTTGGTTACGGCCTTGTTATACTTAGGTGTATTGCTATAAGGGAGCAGGGGAAGCTTGACTGGGACCCAGAATCACCTACGGCGATTACGAGAAAGAAGAGAGAAGACATTCCAGGAGAATGAAGGTCTTTGTAGTGATGATGTGTCCGGGTGACTTATAACAGTGACGATAAGTACTTCACTAGTAACTGTTGACTGCTACTGTAGGAGTCGGTATAGTGCATCCTCCAGTCTAGATGGATACTGCTCTAAATGTAATGCTATGTTGTCGTTTACCAGGGCTGGTTCAGTGAAATCGATAAGAACAGTGATGAGAAGATGACATTGCAGGAACTGAAGAAGGCCTTGTCCTTGAGAGATCCCAAAGAAGTCAAGTAAGTAGGAGGTCACTGTGTGTGTCCATCCACAAGGTAAACTGAAGCAGAACGTTTTGAATAAGTTCACTTAAGAATAAGTTCACAATAAGAATCACTACACGGTGTGTGGAATCGCTTATAAGTACATGTACAGCGACGGTAGCTGACTTGAGAAGTGCCAGGCTGTGTTTAGTTGTGCATTACCTTGTTTACAAAATTCGATTCGATTTCACCATTACATCTACCCCGTTCAACCGCAAGGATAGGTTATAGTAGGGTCCATCACCGGCTCAGAATGATAGTCCTGTGACTAGACAGCCACCAAAGCAGCTGAATATGGTGTTGCCCTTACAGTCATATCGATCCGAAGGTGATTGTTGTCCACATCGGGTAATGGACTACGATTAATTTTACAAAATAAGGAGCCCCAGGATTGTGTACTCTCCCCTTGGTCTCTGGCTATTGGAAGGGATGTCTCAATATACTCTCCCTTTGGTCTGTAGCTAGTGAAACGGATATCTGGTTATACACCCCACACTTAGTCCTTAGTCTATGACTAATGGAACGGATGTCTGACTATACGCTGTCCTTGGTATCTGGGTACTGATTTATTATAACGATCTTTCATCGCCGTCGCTGGTGATACTGTGTTTGTGCAATGAGCTGAAAATCTTCTAGTGCTACCGAACAAACAGGGCGTAGGCGCTAATGGGTCATTTCACGTGTGATGAAGATGATTGCTGAATGCTACCAGTTAGTAAATTCACGACAAATCTGACTGATGATCCCTGAATGCAGTCAGCCAACGTTGTGCATGGGTCGGATTGGTAATACAGAAATAGCAAGAGCGGAAGCCTATTGGTCCGACTTTATTTCCACTGCTTCCACTGCTTATTTTTCACTGCTTAATATGCGCGACGTGCACAATGGTCCTCGGAAAATGTCCGCCTTGTCCGTGGAGAGCTGATGTGCAACCCAGCCACCCAGGGTCAGGGTCATAGCATACCACGCTGTTAATATTTAGTAAACATAACACACCTCCCACCACAAACATAACACACCTCCCACCACATGGTGAATCGATTCAACCCCCAAGCCAGCCCTCCTACATGTTGAACATAACACACCTCCCACCACATGGTGAATCGATTCAACCCCCAAACCAGCCCTCCTACATGTTGAAGCTGCCTTGAGTGCGGCCAAAGATTTGCCCTGTGTGTTCACATTGATCGTTTTAGATCCATGGAGGTAGTTCAGAAGTTCAGGCTGGGGGATTATGATGCTGGTCAATACAGATTACTTTACGTTTCTTAACACATTTCAGAGATCAGCACGAGCCCTATGGGCACATTAAACTGATTCACGGATAGCATTTATGTTCACCCTGAAATGTTTGCTTGTTGTTGTTGTTGTTGTTGTTGATGTTATTGTTGTTGCTGCTGCTGCCGCCGCCGCCGCTGCTGCTACTGCTGTTGTGATAATGCTGTTGTGTTGTTTTCGTTTAAACTATGAAATTGACATTCATGTAGCAAGTGCTTTGCAGAAAGTACTCCCACAGACTCGTAGATTATAGTGACATAGACAATGACTTGAATAAGTTTAAAAACTCAAAAACAAGTAGCATAATCAACATCAGCATGTGTCATGACGATAAGCGTAGACTCTCATGGTTTGCCATCTTGCGTGATCAGCAGAATCTTGGAGCAAGTGTTTGTATATTTGAATTGACGAATTATCATGTTCTAGATATCTGGGAAGAAGGCAGTTTGCCATTGCTTTCCTTCTTGCCAGTGACCATACAGGTCAGTGACGGTTCCTTTGTCTCTATACAGAGATCCTCTGCTACAGCTGTGAATTTGCGACCATAACCAACTACTATATGTCGGCTTCTCTATAGCTCAGTCCACCCCTGTTCATACGGTTTTACGTTAACTTAGCTCAAGGATGTCCCGTAGGCTTGTGGGGTGAAAGGAGACGCCACACTTCTCCATTGATGGGAACTGACCACTGCCCTTATATATCGCAGCCTAGAATATGTGAAGACCTGGAACTAAATACCCCAACACCAGTATCTGCTATGGGACTACTTATACAGACAGACAGACAGACAGACTGAGTGACTGACTGACTGACTGACTGACTGACTGATTGACTGATTGACTAACTCACAAACATACAGACAGACGGAAAGACGAAAACGCATGCAGTTAGACCGACAGAGACAGACGGATACAGACAGACGGCAGGACACATATATGGATAGAGAGGTAGACAGACGGACAGACATGCAGGAGACAGACAGACAGACTGACTAACTGACTGACAAACATACAGACAGAAAGACGAAAACGCATGCAGTTAGACGACAGAGACAGACGGATACAGACAGACGTCAGAACAGATATATGGATAGAGAACTAGACAGACGGACAGACAGGCAGGAGACATGCAGGCAGACAGGCAGGCAGATATACAGGTAGAAATAATGGAAGATATACAGACAGACAGACAGACAGACAAACTGACAGACAGACAGACAGACGGACGGACGGACGGACGGACTGAGTGACTGACTGACTGACTGACTGGCTGACTGACTGACTGACTGACTGACTGACTGACTGACAAACATACAGACAGACGGAAAGACGAAAACGCATGCAGTTAGACCGATTGAGACAGACGGATACAGACAGACGGCAGGACAGATATATGGATAGAGAGGTAGACAGACGGACAGACATGCAGGAGACATGCAGGCAGACCGGCAGGCAGATAGACAGGTAGAAATAATGGAAGATATACAAACAGGCAGGCAGGCAGACAGACAGACAGACAGACAGATTGACTAACTGACTGACAAACATACAGACAGAAAGACGAAAACGCATGCAGTTAGACCGACTGAGACAGACGGATACAGACAGACGGCAGGACAGATATATGGATAGAGAACTAGACAGACGGACAGACAGGCAGGAGACATGCAGGCAGACAGGCAGGCATATAGACAGGTAGAAATAATGGAATGTATACAGACAGACAGATAGACAGACAGACAGACAGACAGACAGACAGACAGACAGACACTGACTGTTGAAAGCGTTGGTAATAAATGTAAACGGTTTGACATCTGGCAGGGAGTGTGAGCTGCGAGCTGTCTTCAGACAGATGGACAAGGACAACTGCGGCAGTATCACCATCGAGGAGCTGAAGCAGGTACTGGCTGAATATGGGCTGCAGGCTGATGCAGAGGCAATCATTGACCAGGTGGACAAGGACGACAATGGTAAAGTCAGTTTCGAGGAATTTCTCCGAATGTGGAAGACCAATTGTTAGAGGAGATTGTGAATGAGTCTGCTACCAAGTACACGAACATGTTAGTCTAGACTGCTGAGGATTGAAGAAAATAAACAGAGATGTACCCAGTTGTATGTGATCAGATTTACAGTTATGGCTAAGATAGAAGAATCGTCCTTATAAACTAAATTAAACATAACAACACGGTTTTTAAATGTGTAAATATATTAGTAATAAATCACATGCAAAACAAAAAATATTATTAACCGAAGATTGAGAATGGCATAATCGTTTTATAGCATCACTGAAACACTTTGAATTGGACTAAGGAGTATACTAGGGCTAACGCTGACGGATCTTGAATTGGACTAAGCAATCTACTAGAGTTAACGTGTTTCTAACAATTGAGCATTTTAATTTGATTTTGCAGTATATTAGGACTAGCATGTAGCTAAAGCTGAAACACTTTGAATTTTAAGTAAGCAGTATACTAGGGCTAGCGTGTGGCTAAAACTGAAACACTTCGAATTGGACTTTGCATTATACTAAGGGCTAACGTGCTGCTGGACAAAATGAAGCCATCATGCTTTTTTCTTTTAATTTATGGAAACGAAATATAACCATGTCTATGAACATTTGAATCAGTATGACTGAGTTTAAGTTGTAAATGCCATATCCATCTGGTTAATGTCACGTCTATTCTGCTGAAGTCGGCTTTAGTAACTCAACCGAATCCACCAAAATCTCCGCTCTCCCTCTCAGGCCCGGAGTCACGGCCTGGGTATATTGTACTGCAGCCTGTGTTCTGAAACACGAATGTGTAAATGCTACAGGATTCACTGAAGGATGTCGGAAGATTCATCAACGAGTTTGGAAAATGGAACCAACCATGTGACCACACGGTTAATCATGAAAGAGAACTAGTCTAAGGTGAAGTACATCACATGAAACGCACACATGATGTACATTGTAACAGTAAGCATCTCAAACCATCATCAACGGAGGTGTGCACCCATTAAACAAAGTGAACCAGACCCGTAAACTGTTTTCTGAAACAGCTGATTAACCACTCCTCCGTTCCTCTTTCTCTGTTATGCGTTTTAGCGTCAGGCTGGTAATCAAAACACCCAGATTAAAAACTGTTAAATGCTGACAAAACTGACAATGGAATCAGCAGTGCTGAATTAACTTGAGTAAACTATTCACAAACGAATGCTAGTTGATTGTGTACACTCTGTGAGAAACCATACACGCCTATAAAGTAGCCGGTGATGTGTACTTACAGCAATTCTGTTGTGCTAATTGTGTTGGATTATTACGCGTTTCGCCGTGCCATGGTGTACTCACACCTCCCCTTCAGGAAAACAACTGTTGCCTTAAACGTCTCACGTTGCCTTACAGCGTGCAGTATTTATTAACATTGCATACATCAAACTTTGTGAAGATTGTTAGCACTAGGGCGATGGTTGTCTCTGCGTGTCTGGCACTAGAACTGTGGTTGTCTCTGCGTGTCTGGCACTAGTCTTGTAGCCCTCGAATAAAACAGCTAAGCATGTGAGCTGTGTGCTTGTTATTTTTGTTTGTTCCGGTCTTTATAAAGGCATTGTTGAAGCATGAGCTTGGGCAGCTGATGTGGTTTATGCACAAGTTTCGGCTCACGGCGATGTCTCCAATATTTGTCTTATAGTCCTCCAGTGAGACGAAAGGTAAACGAGGTTGCAGTTCTAAGCTATATTCGTGCAGATATTGTGAAGATTTTATCATAAGAAATAAAATAACAAGTGAAGGCTGATTCACTCCTGCTCACACCCATGATACAAAGAACGACGACGAGAACAAATACTAGACGACAAACACTGGAGGAAAAAGAGGTTGATTGACCTAGAAAATGTCTAATACAGTCAATCAAAGATATGTTAATGCGTGGAACAAACGACAGTGACACAAAACAAGCAACAATGACATGGAACTATGAAGAAGCTGCACGACCAGTCCCGGGGCTGAAATACTTGACGATTGTGATGGTGATGTGAAGATTGTTGCTCCGGTTACAATGTAAGTAATGGTACAGTGACATCACCATGCCTTCACTGACCTGGCATGACGTTACTGTCCTCATTGCTCAGTGTATGGCTATGGTAATCATGATAAAGTATAGATAACACAGAAATAAAACAGCTCCCAGAGGCTAGGTACCTATATAGCTTTTTTCTCAAAAGGCTTGTCACAGAAGCAGAAACAATGTGTGAAGTCGGATGCATTGGCCTACCATCTATTACAATATCTCAAAACATTCGTATTTCAGTACAAATATCAGGCGACAATATACATGCAAATGAAATCACAATGTGAAATTAAAAGATTAGGCATCTGTTGATTCTGCGTGGAGATAACAGACAAATGTGCATACCAAAACAAGAAGCTAATAGATGTTTTATTCGTCGCAACAATGCGTTACAAATGCCAGATATTACAGTTCTAGAAACAAACATGTGTAAAATCACATGTGAGATGAGATGGGTAAGAAGGGCAGCTGGAAAAACAAGTAGTGATAAAAGCAAATGAGAAACTAAAAGCAAGTGTAAGAATACCACCGGCTGTCTGTATAGAACACTAAAGAATTAAATGGTTCAGGTATTTAGCTAGAACCGAACAAGATCAACCTAGAGCGTTTCACATGAGAACATCTGAATACAAGGCGAGAGAACTCCCTAGGAAGAGATGGCTAGAAAGGAGACATTGAAGAAATCAAATATGACAGCACAAGCAACAGGACAAGTGAAAAACACAAATTGCACCCTTCTCCCCTGTGCCACACTTCAATGCAAAAACAGTAGGAAACTAGAAGAAATAAAGGCAAATGTGCAGAGAAATAAACCAGTGTACGACTGGCAAAATTGATGGGGAACGGACAAGGGTAAGGCAAAAAAGATTTATGAGCTGCATGACTTGACCATATGTCATAATCGGGACAAACGCATAACCTTGATCAAAGTCATATATATATAAATATTTACTCGTACACCATGTCACTTAGCTTCTACATTGATGGAGGATATATATATATATATATATATATATATATATATATATATATATATATATATATATATATATATATATATATATATATATATATATATATAATCATCAAGTGCCGTGCCGACTGGTGTAGGCGTTCATGACTCTCCACAGATCTCGGTCTTTGGTTTTCTGGATCAACTCTGCCGTTGATATTCCTTCATGTCACTGTCGCAATTCATCCAGCATCATTTCTCGTGGTCTGCCTTTGCCTCTCTTCCCCTCAATCTTTCCAGTTGTCACGATGTTCTCCAGCTCCTCTCTTCTCATCACATGACCAAAAAAAGTTGTTTGTCTCTTTCTTATTTGTATATAATGTTCTAGTTTCGTTAACCTCTTTAAGGCATTCGTTGTTAACTACTTTGGCAGTCCAAGGAATTCGCAGCATTCGTCTAAGGAACCAGATCTCTGTTGCTTTCAATCTCTTCCTAATTTGTTCATTTATATTCCAAGATTCACAGCCATATAACAAAACTTGTTCTATATAGCTCTTCAGCACTCTCTTTCATACATTCAATAATAGTGGCTTATTGCATATGAATATTTTTCATTTTCTGAAATGCGGCTTTTGCTTGCCCTATTCTGCACTTGATCTCTGTTGTGCATCTTCCATCTGATGTTATAACTGTCCCTAGATATTTAAAGCTATCCACTTGGTATGTATATATATATATATATATATATATATATATATATATATATATATATATATATATATATATATATATATATATCAAAGTAAAATCACAACAGAAATGAGATGCCTGAGAAGAATACTCAATGTATCAAGAAGAGATAAAATCAGAAATGAAGAAATCAGGACTAAAGTGGGAGTTGTATCTGCATTAGATTTTATTAGAAAGCGGTAAGTCAAATGGATTGGCCATGCAAGTAGGTTACCAACTAATAGTATACCACAACAAGCAATGATGTACAGACCAGAGGGAAGCAGAGGAAGAAGCCGACCACGTAAACGATGGACGGAGGGAATAGCAGAGTCCATGGGAATATCGATACATGAAGCCCATAAGCGGGCATACTCCCGCTGTTTATACTTCACCTTGACAAGGTACAAGAGGAACATGATGAGATGAGATGAGATATACAAGGGCGAGTCAATAAGTAAATCACACAGTTCTGTGGGATGGCAGGTAAATGTAGTTGGCGTTTTCTACAGGTGTTATTAGGTTACAGCAACATCGAACTTTATATTCCCGTTCGTCAAGTGGAGCTAGGTAGCATTTCAACACTCGCTTTCTTGCATTTAGTGATAGTGACTTATTGCATAAGATACTCTTCATTTTCTGAAATGAGGGTTTTGCTTGCCCTATTCTGCTGTTGTACATCTTCTATCTGATGTTATAAATGCCCCTAGGCATTTAAAATTATCCACTTAGTTAAGAATGTTCCCGTCTATTTCTATGTCACATTTTGGTATCATCATTTTGTTTGATATCACCATTTTTACTGTTTTCTTGATATTCAAGGAGAGTCCTTTCTTTGCACTCTCTGTTACTACAATGTCCAACAATTGTTGTAGGTCTGTTGCATTAACCGCCACCAATACTGTGTCATCTGCATAGCGTATATTATTTATATTATAACATCCGATTAGTAGTCCTTGCGTCTCTTTGATCTCTCTCATTATTACTTTATATATATATATATATATAATCATCATCAAGTGCCCTGCCAGCTGGCGTAGGCGTTCATGGCTCTCCACAGATCTCGGTCTTTGGTTTTCTGGATCAACTCTGCTGCTGATATTCCTCCGTGCCACCGTCTCAATCCATCCAGCATCATTTCTCTTGGTCTGCCTCTGCCTCTTTTCCCCTCGATCTTTCCAGTTGTCACGATGTTCTCCAATGCCTCTCTTCTCATTAAATGACCAAAGAAATCTGTTTGTCTCTTTCTTATTGTTGTATACAGTGTTCTAGTTTCATTAGCCTGTTTCAGGCAGTCGTCGTTAGTTATTCTGGCAGTCCAAGGAATTCTCAATATTCGTCTCAGGAACCACATCTTTGTTGCTTCTAATTTCTTCTTAATTTGTTCATTTACATTCCAAGATTCACTGCCATACAGCAAAACTGGTTCTACATAGCATTTCAGCACTCTCTTTCTTACATTCAACGATAGCGACTTATTGCACAAGATACTCTTCATTTTACGAAATGCAGCCTTTGCCTCCCCTATTCTGCTCTTAATCTCTGTTGTACATCTTCCATCTGGTGTTATAAATGTCCCTAGGTACCTAAAATTATCCACTTGGTTAAGAATTTTTCCTTCTATTTCTATGTCACATTTTGGTGTACCATTTTCTTTGATATCACCATTGTTACTGTTTTCTTGATATTCAAGGAGAGTCCTTTCCTTGCACTCTCTGTTACTACAGTGTCCAACACTTGTTGGAGGTCTGTTGATTTATCTGCCACCAATACTGTGTCATCTGCATAGCGTATATTATTTATATTATAACCTCCAACTAGTATTCCTGGCATCTCTTTGATCTCTCTCATTATTACTTCGCTACATAGGGAGAAGAGATCTGGTGACAAGACACCTCCCTGTCGTACTCCTAGCTTTATGTGTTCGTAACTACCCTCTTTATTTCCAATTTTAATTGCTGCTACTTGGTTCCAGTAAAAATTCTTTATTATTCTTAAATCTGTCCCATCAATGTTGATATCTTCCAACATTTTAATCAGCTCATCATGTTTTACTTTATCAAATGCCTTAGTGTAATCTATGAAGCATAAATATATGTCTTTCTGTTTCTCTATTGACATTTCTATTAGTGTCCGTAATGTATATATTGCATTGTTTGTGCCCTTTCCCTCCACAAATCCATACTGTTCTTCACTAATTTCCATTTTTATTTTCTTTCTGGTTCTTCTCATTATGATTCTGAGCAGAAGCTTAGTGATATAGTTTATGAGGTTAATTGTACGAAAATCTTCACATTCAATTGCTCCTGGTCTTTTTGGTATAGCTATAAATACAGATTTCAGCATATCACTGGGTAGATATCCATTGCTGTAAATATCATTTAACATTTTGGTTAATATATCTACTCCAAATTCTTCCAATACTTCTAATTCTTCTATTGTGATTTCATCTGGTCCAGCTGTTTTTCCTTTCTTCATATATTTCATAGTGTCAGCGATTTCTTCTTTTAGAATAGGTGGACCTTCTAAGTTACTTTCTTCTGTTAATTCTTCCCTTTCCCCATCATATAATTCTTTTATATACTCATTCCACCTCTTCATTATATCATCTTCCTCCAATAATATCTTTCCTGTTTTTGATTTCAAACACCCTGTATTCTTATTTTTCTTCCCGTGAGCTCACTGATTTGTCTGTGCATATTTGTTGTATCTTTAATTGCATTTAATTCAATTTTTTTTTTTTTTTTTTTTTTGCACTGCTCATTTAACCAACTTTCTTTTGCCTTCCAACATTTATCTTTTATTTCTTTATTTATCTTAGCGCATTCTTGTTTGTCATTTTTACTCTGTTTTCTTTTGTCCATCAGCATTAAGATTTCTTCATTCATCCATTTTTCTTAGCTATTTGACTTCTCTCCGGTAATATTTCTTTGCTAGTTTGATGAATGGAGTCCCTTAACATTTCCCATTGTTCATTTATATTCTGTAATGCTATTGCATTGTACCTATTTTTCACAGTCACTACGTATTGTTCTTGAATTTCTTTATCTACTTTCAGAACCTCTTTATTAAGTCTCATGTTCCTAACAATCTGTTTCCCTCTCTTTAATCTTATTTTTATTTGTCCACATAGTGGTACATGATCACTATTACAGTCGGCGCCAGGCATCGTTTTTACATTAATTAGAGCATTTCTAAATCTTTTATTAATTAGTATGTAGTCAATTTGGTTGCGTATTTTCTGATCAGGGCTTTACCATGTGTATAGTCGTCTTTTATGGTGTTTAAACCACGTGTTTCCAATTATCATATCATTGATATTTGCCCATTCTATTAGCTTTTCACCTCTTTCATTTCTTGTACCTAAACCCTAATTCCCCACTACATCCTCCATTTCCCCCTTTCCTACTTTTGCATTAAAATCTCCAAGTATTATTTTTATTTCCTGTGATCCAATTTGAGCCATCGCCATTTCTATTTCGTCGTAAAAGTGTTGTATTTCTTCATCACTACTGCTTGTTGTTGGTGCATATCTTCTTCCTCTTCTTCTTCAGCTTTCCGAGCCATTGAGGTTCTTTGCTGCAAATACAATCCGTCTCCATTCGTCTCTCTGGTGGACCTTCTCTTGCCAGTCGTTGATTCCAAGTGCTTGTAGGTCTGTACATGTATTATCTCTCCACCGTCTTCTTGGTCTACCTCGGGGTCTACGGTCATTTATTTCTTGAGTGTAAGCGAGTTTTGTTTCCCTATTATCTTCCATTCTTTCGATATGCCCCAGCCATTGTAGTCTATTAGCCTTCATGATACCAGTGATTAGCGGGGATTTAAACAGATCATAAATGTTGGTGCATATACTTGTATAATATTTATATCTATTGGTTTGCCTTTGATTTTGACCATTATAACTCTATCTGAAAAACACCAGCATCCATTAAGTGACTTGGCTGATTCTTTGTCAAGTATTATACCTACACCTTTTTCATGTGTATTCCCTCCAGAATAAATTATTGTGTGGTTGTCAGCTATAATTTTGCCCGGTCCCTTCCATCTCATCTCACTAACGCCTAGTATATTCATATTCATGCTGTCCATTTCTCTTAGAACATTGTTCAACTTTCCTAGCTCATTTAATGTCCTAACATTCCATGTTCCTACTCTAAATTTTTTATTTTATTTATGATTTTGCCATCAGTAGCTGGATGACGGTCTGGTGTCACCTGTGGCTCATGACTGTCCCTGCCGGACGAGGATGTCCTAAGACAGCCATTAACGTCGTTCACTAACTCTGATATGTGTTTTGCCATAAAGTCTTGGGAAGATAATGTGGTGGTTTCCCCTTGCCTTCCACATTCACATGGTGGTCTTTTACCTCTACCTTTAACAGCCATTTCCGACTGTAAGGACAAGTGAGTGCCCTACTCTGCTCAGCTGCAGAGTTGTTCACTTATTCCGGTGGATACTCGGTCCCCAGAGCTGTGTTAGCCACACCGTGGTGTGTTTCCATCCTCTACCGCGGGGAGGTGCAGTTGGGATTTTCCCTTCCTAAAGTTATGGTCTATGACCAAAACTCTCCAGTACTTTTTGGAGGACATATATATATATATATATATCCCATCCATCATGTGCCATGCCGGTAAGCGCAGGCGGTCATGATTCGCCATTTCCCTCGATCACCAGAGTCCATTAATCAGCTCAGTGTTCTTGTCTCGACCATGCCACTTGGTCAAGCCATCTATGTATTTACTTCTCTGTCTTCCCCTTGTTCTCTTCCCCTCGATCTGGCCAGTTGTTACCAAGTTCTCTAATTTATTTCTTCTCACAAGGTGTCCAACAATGTTGACTGTCTACGTCTAATTTCTCCAATATTGTTGTTAGTATACACCATCCAGTGATCTGTCCTACCCACCCACCCACACACCCACCCACCCACCTGTCCAGACGTCGGCTGGTTTCCAATTACTCTCTTCACATTATAAGACAAGAACGCCATTTGTCTGCTTCTTATGTTTGTGTCTAATGTTCTTCTTTTTCCAGGTACACAGACAGTCTATTATTCTGGTATATTTAAAACAAAAACACGTCTCCATTGCCTGCAGACTCTTCCTAATTTGTTCTTTGACGTTTCATGATTGACTGGCGCCCAGCTAAAGATTTTCTACATAACATTTCAGTACTCTCTTTCTAACATTCAATGAAAGTGTTTTATTGCTAAATTACCTTTCATTTTCTGAAATGCACTTTCTTCTAGTCTTATTCAGTTATTAATCACTGTCTCGCGCTTTCATCTAATGTTATGATAGCCCTTAGGTATTTGAATTTATTAACCTGGCTACGCATTTTCCCTTCTATTAATATATTAGTACTGGTTTTAGATTTGTCTTTGATATATCTTGGTGGCATGGGTAAATTATCTATCACATCTTGAAGATTTTTACGGTAAGGTATTTTTCTTCCCCACCTTCCTGGTACACTTCCCTCCATCGATGTAGAAGCTTAGTGACATGGTTTATGGGGTTATTTGTACGAAAATCTTCGCATTCAAATGCTCTTAGTCTTTTTGGCAAAGCTATAAATATATATTTCAGCATATCACTAGGTCTAGCATATCTACTGTTGTAAATATCATTCAACATTCTGGTTAATATATCTACTCCAAATTCCTCCAGTACTTCTAATTCTTCTACTGTGATCCCATCTGGCCGGTTGTTTTTGCTTTCTTCATATGTTTGATAGCGTCAGCGACTTCTTTTAGAATGGCTAAACATTCTAAGTTACTTTCCTCTGTAAATCTATCCTTTCTCCATTATATAATTCTCCTATATACCTTGCTTTTACTTACCCACATAGTGGTACGTGATCGCTTTTACTGTCAGCATCAGTTATTGTCTTAACATTTATTAACGCAAGTCTAAATCTTTTATAAATGTAGTCCTTTGGGTTGAGTATTTTATTATCATGGCTTTTCCATGTAGAAAATGGTATCTTGTGGTGTTTAAACCAAGTGTTTCGAAATATCATATCATTTATATTTCCTCGCTCTATCAGTTTTTCTCCTCTTTTATTTCTTGCTCATAAACCATTATAGTAGTCCTACTCTGTTTCATGTGTATCCCTTCCAGAATAAATGTGTGTGTATTTGTCAGTTATTACTTTACCAGATGGGGGGTACGGGGTGTCAGGCATTGGTAGCACCTTTGGTAAGGATGACTCTCATGTCCTTTTCAGGACCCATCCCCCACTGGTCCAAGCCTGACACCCAGCTCGCGCCTTTGGCTCCTAGTAGCTGTCAGCATGCGACAGCGGCCACCCCCCAGGCAACAGCTGTGAGAGGCTGGCTAAATCAAGCGTGGGTAGCCGATTTGGTGTCAAACCAAGCGGTAAACAAGGGTATGCCTACCCAGCATGTGAAGACAGGATTCGGCAGACTGCGCGGAAGAAATCATTCCTGATTCAACGGGCAAGACGGCGTTTACCTGCAAAGCGTTGTGGAAAGTAATGAGCACGTCAAGGCACGTAGAGCGCCCTGGTCCTCCACTGCACCTGTATTCGTCTCCAGTCGTCTCGACTTGTCTTGCCACTAGACTCGGATGGACTCAGGCGAGAGAGTGAGGTCGACGAATTGTGCAACTCTTCCTCACTTTAATCCAAGTCATCGCGCAAGTCATTCTTCACCCAATGTCATATATCACCTTCAAGCCCTGTGGCGATGGGCGAGCGGCGAAGCGGCAGGCGTGGGTACGCTGGCAGCCGTAGTCGCAAACCTGCACACGGGCGGCTCAGGCCATATGGTCGTCTTCTACTGACCGGAGCAGCAGTGGGATTCGGCAGCCCCCTGAGCGACTGAGCAGCCCTCTATAGGAACACACTGCTCACCTCCATAGCATGAGGAAGGGGCTAGAAAAGGTGCCCTAAGCATTGTCTGCTCCATCACTACCTAACCAGCTAGCCGCGGTTGGTGGGTACCCTAACTGCGGTCGACATACAAAGAAAGATAAAACAAGTAAAGCTAAAAGAGGAAATCATATTCTCTTAACAATTGGAACTTGGAATGTACGCACCCTACTTGACAGAGACGGCGCGTCGGGTCCAGAGAAACGAACAGCACTGATTGGGAGAGAGCTGGGCAGGTACAACATCGACATTGCAGCCTTGAGCGAGACACGACTTGCAGAAGAAGGCCAAATCTGTGAAATAGGTGCCGGCTACACATTTTTCTGGAGTGGAAGGAAAAAAGCGAGGAAAGACGCCAATCCGGTGTGGGATTTGCCATTAAGTCGGCCCTGGTCGGTAAATTAGCTGGATTTCCAAAGGCTATAAACGACAGGCTCATGACCATTAAGTTCCCCCTGCTGAATGGAAGGAAGCATGCAACCATTGTGAGTGTCTACGCACCAACTATGACCAGCGAAGATGATGTCAAGAACAAGTTCTATGAGGACCTGCACAATGTATTAACATCTGTTCCCAAAGGAGACAAACTTATATTCCTTGGGGATTTCAATGCCAGAGTAGGCACGGACACCACCTCTTGGAGTGGCATTATTTGAAAGCACAGAGTCGGAAATTGTAATAGCAATGGACTCCTCCTCCTTCAGACATGTGCCGAACACGATCTCCTGATTACCAACACAATTTTCCGTCTTCCCATGAGAAATAGGACATCATGGATGCACCCTCACTCAAAACACTGGCACCTCATTGACTATGTCATCGTCAGGAGAAGTAACAGACAAGATGTTCGGGTAACAAAATCCATGTGTGGTGCCGAATGTTGGACAGACCATCGTCTCATTGTCTCAAAAATAAACATTCACATCAGGCCACCACGGCGCCCTCAAGGGGTAAAAATGCAAAAAAAACAACTAAATATCACCCGCCTAAACAGCAAGAAAATGCAGCAGTCGTTTGAAAATATGCTGGAAGACCGCCTCAAGCCCAATGCTGCTGCTAAACAGGATACAGAAACAGAGTGGAGAGCCCTAAAGGACATAATTTACAACACTGCTATGGAAATCCTGGGTCGAGCCCCCCGAAAGCATAAAAATTGGTTTGATGAAAATTCCGAAGACATCAACCAATTGCTGGCCGAGAAACATCTTCTCCTCAAGGCACATTTGAATGATCCGAAGTCAACATCAAAAAAAGATGCCTTCAAGAACATTCAGAGAGTAGCGCAGCAGAAACTTCGGCACATGCGGAACTCCTGGCTGAGCAGCAAAGCTGATGAAATTCAAGGCTTTGCTGACAGACATGATATGAAAAACTTCTACGACTCACTGAAAGTGGTCTATGGTCCTACATCACCAGGCAAAGCTCCCCTCCTCAGTGCAGATGGGGGAACATTGGTCACCGATAAGAAAGAAATCCTTCAACGCTGGGCAGAGCATTTCAGCAACATTTTAAATGCAGCTTCCTTCTTCGATGATGAAACCATCAACTGCCTTCCTCAAGTTCCCACCAATGAGACACTTGATGACCTGCCAACCATAGTGGAAGTAAACAAAGCCATCCAGCAACTCTCCAGCGGCAAGGCACCTGGTCCTGACTCCATCCCAGCAGAGATATACAAGGCAGGTGGGCCGGTCCTAATAAAGCAGCTTCACCAAGTCTTTACATACATATGGGTGAACGAGACCATGCCACAAGATTTCAAGGACGCGTCAATAGTCCACCTTTACAAACGTAAAGGAAACCGCCAATCCTGTGCCAACCACCGAGGCATCTCCTTGCTTTCAATTGCAGGGAAGATACTCGCCAGAATTCTGCTCAATCGCCTCACGGCCCATCTCGATCAAGGTCTTCTTCCTGAGAGTCAATGTGGCTTCAGAAAAGAACGTGGAACTGTTGACATGATTTTCGCTGCAAGGCAGCTGCAAGAGAAATGTTAGGAACAGAACTGCGAAATGTTCTCCACTTTCATTAACCTTACCAAGGCTTTTGATACAGTCAGCAGAGAAGGACTGTGGAAGATCATGGCAAAATATGGCTGTCCACAAAAGTTTGTCCAAATAGTGCGGCTATTTCATGATGGTATGCAGGCAAGAGTACAGGAAAATGGTGAACTGTCTTAACCCTTTCCTGTCACCAATAGAGTGAAGCAAGGATGTGTCCTGGCACCAACACTGTTCAGCCTCATGTTTTCAGCCATGTTGATGAATGCCTTCGAGAATGACGATATTGGAATAGACATCAACTACCGTATGGATGGAAAGTTAGTCAATCTCAGAAGGCTGAAAGCTAAAACCAAAATTAACAGCGACACCGTCAGAGAGCTCCTGTTTGCTGATGATTGCGCTCTATACGCCAATTCAGAGGCGGACATGCAACATAATGTTACAGCTTGCTCACATGCCTGTGCCAACTTTGGGATCAATATCAACTTGGAGAAGACTGTAGTTATGTACCAGCCAGCTCCAGGGAATAATCACACTGTGCCGAATATCAAAGTGAATGGTCATAGACTAAGTGTTGTGGACAAATTCACCTATCTTGGCAACACTGTGTCACAAGCTGCCACAATTGATTACGAAGTGAATGCAAGAATCTCCAAGGCCAGTGTGGCCTTTGGCAGACTGTACAAGAATGTATGGGACAGAACTGGAATAAGCCTGCAAACAAAGCTAAAAGTCTACAAAGCAGTTGTATTATCCACACTGCTATATGCTTGTGAAACCTGGACTGTTTATCAGCGACACGCTAGGAAATTAAACCACTTCCACACAGTCTGCCTAAGGAAGCTACTGAAGATTAAATGGCAAGACAAGATCCCAGACACTGAAGTCCTAGAAAGAGCGTCCATGCCCAGTATCCACACTCTAATGATGAAGAATCAGATTCGTTGGGCTGGTCACTTGACTCGCATGCCAGATCACAGGCTCCCTAAACGAATTTTTTTACAGCGAACTGCGTTGTGGTAAACGCTCCCAAGGTGGCCAGAGAAAACGCTTTAAAGACACTCTGAAAATCACTCTGAATGCTTTTGGAATTCATCATGACACCTGGGAGACTGCAGCCAGAGACCGAAATCCGAAATACACAAGGGTGCAGTCATGTGTGAGGCAACCAGGACTGCAAGAGCTGTAAATAAAAGGCAGGACAGAAAAACCACTGCAAGAAATCCTCCAGAAACGTCAAGCATTCTTTGTCCACATTGCCAAAGAACATTTCGAGCCAAAATAGGCCTTATCCGCCATCTTAGAACCCACGGCTCCATACTTTCAACCCCACTGGATGAAATGAATGGTCATCATCATTCTTGATGGACAAACAACAACAACAACAACAACAACAACAACAGCAACAACTTTACCAGATAACTTTCACCTTATTTCACTAATGCCAAGGATACTTATTTTCATATTGTTTCATTTATCTTATTAATTATCCAAGTTTTCCGACGCAGTTAGTGTCCTCACATTTCATGTTCCTATTTTAAATTTATTCACTTTAGTATGTATTGCCATCAGTATCTTGATGACGGTCTGTGTTACCTGTGACCGATGAATGTTCCTACCAGACGTGGTTGCCCTCCATTCATCATGTGCCATGCCGGTAAGCGCGGGCGGTCATGATTCGCCATTTCACTCGATCACCAGAGTCGTGTATCAGCTCAGTGTTCTTGTCTCGACCTTCCCACGTGGTCAAGCTATCCAGGTATTTACTTCTCTGTCTTCCCCTTGTTCTCTTCTCCTCGATCTTGCCAGTTGTCACCAAGTTCTCCAGTTTATTTCTTCTCATAACATGTCCAAAACATTTTGAATGTCTACGTCTAATTTCTTTAATCAATTTACGATTTTCATTTGTTTCTTGTAGGACTTGGTCGTTGATTTTTCTGTCTGTCCATGGTGTTCTTTGCATTCTCCTCAGAAACCACAATTCGACAGCCATCAGATGGTTTTCAGGTTGACTGTATTGTCCACTCTTCACATCCATACAAAAGTACAGCTCTATGTAGGACCTCAACACTTTTTATTGGTCAGTATGTTTTTAATCTTGCTGAAGACTACCTTCACCATAGCGATTCTTGTTCTAATCTCTTCAAGGCATCTTCCATCAGATGTTATGACTATTCCGAGATAATTGTACCGATTCACTTGTTTAAGAATATTCCCATTTACCTGTATATTAAATTGTGGTATTTAATTCTTCCTAGTGACGACCATATAATCTGTGTTTTTTTACAATTTAATTCTAATCCTAGTTATTCACTGTGTGCAACATCCGCATCTACTAAATGTTGCAGATCCAGCTCATTGTCTGCAATACATACTGTATCATCTGCATATATAATGTTATTGACGTTTCTTCCTCCAATGATGATTCCTTTCATATCTTGCACATTTCTGAAAATATTTTCACTATACAGGGAAAATAGATCTGGAGACATTGCACATCCCTGTCTCACACCTCTCTTAGTAGGCTGATATTGACCTACTTCATTATCAATTCTTATGACAGCTTTTTGTTTCCAATATATGATTTTTACAAGTCTAATGTATTTCCCATCAATTTGTAGATTTGCAAGCATCTCTATCATGTTGACATGTCTTACTTTATCGAAAGCCTTTGTGTAGTCAATAAAGCAAACATTTATATCTTTATTTACTTCAATAGAACGTTCAGTTACTGTAATTAGCATGAACACAGCATTTACTGTATCCTTGCCTTCTGCAAACCCACATTGTTCTTCTCCTATTTCGGATTGTATTTTCTTCCCAACTCTTTGCATGATAATTCTTAACAAAATCTTCGTGGTGTGGCTCATTATACTAATTGTTCTATGTTAAACACATTCCAAGGCTCCTGGTTTCGTTGGGATTGCAATAAATACATAATTGCATAATTCATTAGGTATATATATATCTCCAGTATCATATATTGTGTACAGCAGTCTGGTGACTTGATCTATTCCATATTCTTCTAAAACAATAATTTCTGTTGTGATGTTGTCTGAACCGGGGGTCTTGCCATTTTCCATATGGTTAAGAACATTCTGAACCTCCATCTTCAAAATTGATGGTCCTTCATTATTATTTCGAATATCACACTGTTCTACTCTGTTATTATCATACAGGTTTTTCACATAATCTGACCATACATGTAAAATCTGATCTTTTTCTGTTATGATTTTTTCCATCTTTTTGTTTTTAGGCAGCCTACTGATGTGCATATTCTGTTATTATCAAGCTCTTGAATTCGTTTGTGGTTGCCCTAAGACAGCCATTAACGTCGTTTTCTGACTCTGCTTTGTGGAAATTCATGAATTCCTGGAAATATAATGTCGTTGCCAAGCAGCAAGTGCGACTTAATGTCTGCACTCCTACTTGTCAGGTGAATTTAATTTTCGTCAGTTAAAATAAATGATTGCATCATTTTCAAAGGGGAGGGGCATACTGCCAAGGAGCAAGTGCGACTTAATTACGTAAATTAAGTAGAGTAAAGAATCCCAGAACAGAAACGCTAGTAATACGAAGGAAGTGACGTAACAACACAGAATCGTCACACGGCAATGTCAATAGAAACAACAGACTTGCTTGGGAGATGATAGGAAACGGTCGCAGATGTCGATTTGGAGAATCATAGGTTGGCTGTAGGTTGGCTTCACGTCGCATTCGTGGCTGGATAGATACCTATATAGTGAGAGGCGACAGTCACAACAGCAGTGAGCGAATAGGCAAGCGAACGATGGGGAAAACTAGATGTCGCGAAGCGGCGGGACGGAGCCTTTGATGGAGTGACAGAAGAACGCCGAAGGAGGGATAGGGATCATGTTGATATGTATATCAACAAGCTGAGCACGTAACATAAAGCTTAATTTATATATTCTCGATGCTGACCTGGTATGACAGGCACTTCGAATAGTTAATGTTTTAATGTTTTTCGTCGCACCAAGCTCATGCGCTGGGTTATTAAAAACAGCGTTTGTAATTTTAATCGTCAAATTAGTCGGTTTCCGTCATTCTGTTACAGTTGGCTCTGAAACTGCTATTCAATGCGAGCCGAGTTTGTATTATTTGTTGAGAACGTCCATCACCCCTTAATCACAATATAGCAGTCGTGGTTTTCCCTTGTATTCCACATCCACACTGTAGTCTTTTACTCTGCCTTTGAAAGCGATTTCCAATTTTCAGGACACGAGAGTGCCTTGCTCTGCTCATCTGCCGTGCTGCCCTATAATTTCGGCGGATCTCGATCCCCAGAGCTGGGTTTTCCACACCATGGTGTGTTTCCCATCCTCTACTGCTGGGGGGGGGGGGGGGGTGCTATTATGGATACTACCGTTAATAATGTCAATACAAAAAGTGAAGACATCTTATAACGCCACGAGACGTAGTGAGCACATGTAAGGTCGAGTTAAGTTCCGCTTGAGGTTTGACACGATTAGAGGCTTTACCTGTATAGTGCTAGTTTTATATTTCTATAGAACAATCGAGACTCGATTAGTGGTGAGGCCAATACCATACCGGCGGCCTTAACTTCCCAGGACAGCTCCCTATACGAAGTTTAGTACGGGTTGACCTGGGAGTTGTGGTCAATTTGTAACAATCCGTCTCAATGAGGATCCGAATACACAACTACTGGACAGGCAAACAAGCTCACTGTGCTACCGCGGCTACCGTTGCATGTATGATACTAGCCTCTTATTGTTAGACCGATCGATTGGTGATGTCAGCATACAACTGTCGCCTTTACTTCTCAGGAAATGTGTGGTACCAGTTTTATGCTGTTAGACCCGGAAGCCTAAGTCACTTGGAAAAATCCCCACCTCGAATATGATTTGAATAAATGTCTACCAAGGCGAAAGGTAGCGTTCCGCTGGGAATAAAGTTCTACGGTTAATGTAACAGGCGTCTTGCATCCTTGATAGACGATAGTTTGTAAAATGGAGTTATACTTCTGCATAGTACAAAGCTTGGGCTGAATTTAGAAACCACGTGTTGCCATTGCAGCATGATCCCTCTCTTGGCTGCCCAGTTTACTCCAGAGTGTGTCAAACTCAAAGCCCGCTGGCCACATTAGGCCCAGCGTACAATCATATCAGGCCCGAGAGGTCTCAACCGACATACAAATATATTCGGCCCGAGAGAGAATTGTAGGCAAAAATATATTTTAATGCCCACGATATAAAGTGCAAATCAAATTCCCTAATTAGCAGCCTTGCGGAATGATAGGCTACCTGTGAGCGTTCTTGCTTCGATCAGAATAAGCGAAAATAAAAGTTGTGTAGTGAGTGGATGTTCGTATTTATAGTGATCTACCATCGTTCAGTTGCTCGTTTTGGATTTGCGCATAAGAAATGAAAGTAGTGTAGTGCCCGGATATTACACCACCTTTTCCCGCTACGGCTAACCTGATATCAATCAAGCGTCTATCGGTAGATGTACAGTCTTTTTTAAATCACAGCGGCAGTGCCTTTAAAATGACTAAGAGAAAAGTTGATTCTGAAAACAGAGCCTTTCAAAGTCTCTGGAAGGCTGAATATATGTTTGCTGATATTGGCGGTAAACCTGTGTGTCTAATTTGTGGAGATATTGTGGCTGTGATCAAAGAATATAATCTGAGACGGCACTACAAGACTAAACATCAAGACAAGTTAAACAGCCTGACTGCGGAGCAGAAGCTACAGAAAATAGAAGAACTGAAGAGGCATCTAACATCACAGCAGATGTTTTTCACCAAAGCAAAATCACAAACTGAAGCTGCTATGAAAGCAAGTTTTATTGTGGCGGAGAAGATCGCAAAATCAGGTCGACCATTTACAGAAGGAGAATTCCTGAAGCGCTGCATGATGAAAGTGTGTGACGTCTTATGTTCAGCGGAAAAGCAGATGTTTGCAAAGGTAAACCTTAGCAGAAATACGGTTATTGATCGGGTTTGTGAGATGGCCACTGATGTGAAAACACAACTGATCGAAAAAGGCAAAGACTTTCTTGCATTCTCCTGTGATGTCGATGAAAGTATTGACACCACTGACACTGCACAGCTCGCCATCTTCATTTGCTGAGTGGACTCCAGTTTGAATGTTACAGAAGAAATATTGGACATGAAATCCATGCATGGGACATCGACAGGATAAGACATTTTGACAACGTTTGTCAAAGTTTAACCAACATGAACCTGCCTTGGAACAAACTCGCTGGACTGACAACAGATGGAGCACCGGCGATGTGTGACGAACAAATTGGACTAGTTGGAGGGATGCGGTTAGAGATGCAGGAGAACTGTGCTGGTGAATTGATAGCATATCACTGCATCATACACCAAGGATCGCTGTGTGGTAAAGTCCTCAACGTGGAAGATGTAATGAACACTGTAACCGTCAACTTTATCAGAGCCAAAGGTTTTAATCACCGCCAATTTCAGTCTTTTTTGCAGGAAATAGAGTCTGCGTTCGGTGACATGCCTGATCATACTTATGCCTTATGGCTATATCGGGGAAAAGTTCTCAGTAGATTTTTCCAGCTGATCGAGGAAATCTGTCAATTCATGAACAGTAAAGGAAAAGATTCAACAGTTTTTCGGGATAAAACGTGGAAATGTGAGTTGGCATTTGTGTCTGATGTCACCACTCATCTCAACGACTTGAACCTGCAGCTCCGGGGACGGGATCACTTTATCGCTGATATACATGATGCCTGCCTCGCGCTCCGAAGGTTGTGGTTCGATTCCGGGCAACAACATTCGGTTCACGGATGCAATTTACTCTGAGACTCCTGGGGTCGTCGCTGGAGCTACGGAGTTGGTGATTTATGAGAGACTTTCGGCATGGCCGTCCTGTGAAATGAGATCGATCCATATGGGATCAAACCCGCTGCAATAAAGTCCATCTTCTTGGCCTTAAACCTGTTAAAACCTCTGAGCACAATATTCTATGCTCTTGTATTAAGAGGGTAACCCCCACTTCCTCCAGATTATGTATATTATCAGTTGATTTTTAAGAAATCCGATATCAGGAAGGATGCGAACATCATCATACAGCACATGCAACTGTATTTATGCGTGTGTATCCTGTATTTTTTTTTGTTTTTTATGCCTTTAGCAAGATGAAAAACATTCTGACCAATAAAAAGATGTCAATTGAAACGAGAAAAAGAGTGTTGAGGGGATACATAGAGCCTGTTCTTTTGTATGGGTGTGAAACTTGGACAATGAGCAGTCAAGCTGAAAAGCATCTGATGGCTGCAGAAATGTGGTTTCTGAGGAAAATGCAAAGAATACCGCGGACAGACAGAAAAACCAATGACCAAGTACTACAGGAGACAAATGAACATCGTAAACTGATTAGAGAAATTAGACGTTGACAGTCAAAATTTTTTGGACATGTTATGAGAAGAAATGGATTGGAGAACTTAGTGACAACTGGCAAGATCGAGGGGAACAGACCAAGAGTAAGACCGAGAGGAAAATACCTGGATGGCTTGGCCACATGGCATGGACGAGACAGGAACACTGAGCTAATCCACGACACTGGTGATCGAGTGAAATGGCGAGTCATGACCGCCCACGCTTTCCGGCATGGCACATGATTGATTGATTGATTGATCCTGTATTAAAGAGGTCTACGTAGCAAGAGAGGTTTAAAGCGCACGCACTTTAACTTCCAATGCACTGAGGGCGAGATGGTGGATTCATACCAAACAATGCACTGAGGATGAGATGGTGGATTCATACCAAACACCGGTCAGTTGCATTAAACGTTGACTTCTCGTTCAAAAACCAATGGCAAACTACTGAACTTAAGATTTCCTGAAAAATACACCTGGAGTTTATCTCAATGTCCTGATAAAGACATGCAACATTTGTTTGTCCTGTATTATATCGTATCTTGTGTGTCTCATAACCCATTTCATGTAAGTCACACCCCACTGTATTATATCGTATCTTGTGTGTCTCATAACCCATTTCATGTAAGTCACACCCCACTGTATTATATCGTATCTTGTGTGTCTCATAACCCATTTCATGTAAGTCACACCCCACTGTATTATATCATATCTTGTGTGTCTCGTAACCCATTTCATGTAAGCCACACCCACTGTATTATATCGTGGCTTTTGTGTATCATAACCCACTTCATGTAAGTCACACCCCACTGTATTATATTGTGGCTTGTGTATATCATAACCCACTTCATGTAAGTCACACCCCACTGTATTATATCGTATCTTGTGTGTCTCATAACCCATTTCATGTAAGTCACACCCCACTGTATTATATCGTATCTTGTGTGTCTCATAACCCATTTCATGTAAGTCGCACCCCACTGTATTATATCGTATCTTGTGTGTCTCATAACCCATTTCATGTAAGTCACACCCCACTGTATTATATCGTATCTTGTGTGTCTCATAACCCATTTCATGTAAGTCACACCTCACTGTATTATATCGTATCTTGTGTGTCTCATAACAGATTTCATGTAAGTCATACACCACTGTATTATATCGTGGCTTGTGTATATGACAACCCACTTCATGTAAGTCACACCCCGTTGTATTATATCGTGGCTTGTGTATTTCATAACCCATTTCATGTAAGTCACACACCACTGTTTTATATCGTGGCTTGTGTATATCATAACCCATTTAATGTAAGTCACACCCCACTGTATTATATCGTATCTTGTGTGTCTCATAACCCATTTCATGTAAGTCGCACCCCACTGTATTATATCGTATCTTGTGTGTCTCATAACCCATTTCATGTAAGTCACACCCCACTGTATTATATCGTATCTTGTGTGTCTCATAACCCATTTCATGTAAGTCACACCTCACTGTATTATATCGTATCTTGTGTGTCTCATAACAGATTTCATGTAAGTCATACACCACTGTATTATATCGTGGCTTGTGTATATGACAACCCACTTCATGTAAGTCACACCCCGTTGTATTATATCGTGGCCTGTGTATTTCATAACCCATTTCATGTAAGTCACACACCACTGTTTTATATCGTGGCTTGTGTATATCATAACCCATTTAATGTAAGTCACACACCACTGTATTATATCGTATCTTGTGTATATCATAATCCATTTCATGCAAACCACACCTCACTGCCATTTATATATCTCAACAATGAACTTACCCAAAAGCAAGCATCCAGAACTGCTCCTTCATATGTATGTAATCCACGGACCCCTGACTCAAACGCATATGTGTATATGTAGTTGGCAAATGAAGACTGGGGAATAGAACGTTTCACTGACATGAGTACATATAACTGTGGCAAATCAACATCTATAACTTCTGCTAGCAAATGTAAACACATGATACAAGTCACACTGTTGTTATCTGTTATACAGCCCCTACGTCACAGATACAAGTCAAATGTTGTTATCTGTTATACAGCCCTATGTCACAGATACAAGTCAAATGTTGTTATCTGTTATATAGCCCCTACATCACAGATACAAGTCACACTGTTGTTATCTGTTATATAGCCCCTACATCACAGATACAATCACAATGTTGTTATCTGTTATACAGTCCCTACATCACAGATACAAGTCACACTGTTGTTATCTGTTATATAGCCCCTACATCACAGATACAAGTCACAATGTTGTTATCTGTTACACAGCCCTTTGTCACAGATACAAGTCACAATGTTGTTATCTGTTATACAGCCCCTACATCACAGATACAAGTCACACTGTTGTTATCTGTTATACAGCCCCTACATTACAGATACAAGTCACACTGTTGCTATCTGTTATACAGCCCTTTGTCACAGATACAAGTCACACTGTTGTTATCTGTTATATAGCCCCTACATCACAGATACAAGTCAAATGTTGTTATCTGTTATACAGCCCCTACACCACAGATACAAGTCACACTGTTGCTATCTGTTATAAGCCCCTACATCACAGATACAAGTCACACTGTTGTTATCTGTTATACAGCCCCTCCATCACAGATACAAGTCACACTGTTGCTATCTGTTACACAGCCCCTACGTCATAGGTGGACATTTTAACCATTTGACTTAGGCTCCCAGGTCTATCCGGCCTAATATTTTTTAAAGTAAAACATTAAAGGACATATCTATAAACCTTAGACGACTTGGAATTAAGGTGCTAGACGTATACATCAAACTTCGGTTTTCGTCGGTAATCCGTCCGAAAACAATCGTCGAAATTCGAAACCGACGAAAACTGAGGCAATTATGTCCATATAAATCAATGTAAATGCAATTAATTCGTTCTAGACACTCCAAAATACATACCAAAAAAACACATTTTATAGAGAATAAATATAATGTTTATTTCTATCTTTCATTCCCCAACCTTGTCCGAACTCGCATCATCGCCGTGCCTAGTAACACTGTGTTTGCCAGTGAGCCTGTTGAATTTTACTGCTGGCCTTAAAATCACAAAATATACTAGCACTCGTACCAAGCATTTTCTTACTGAGATCGGCATACAACAGTCTGGCCTTTTCACATATGATTGCCTCTGAAACAGAATTGCCATCTAACTGTTTTTGATTTATCCAAGCTAATAATAACCATTCAACATCTTAAATTGTTTGCAATCTCTGTTCCGTTAGTACATTCACGCCTTAGGCTACATTTGCCTCTTTTATTGCTTTTTTCTTTCCGCCACAATGGAACTTATTGTGGATGGCGAACTCCTGTACATGCAGCCGATTTCAGCAATCTTAACGCCGCTCGCGTATGTTATTATTAGCAAGTGATGCTCACACAACGAAAAACAGCGCCAAACTGAGCCAAACGCGTGGGTTCCTTTGTTTTCGCAGAATTAGCAGCGAGGTCACGTGGACACGTCGACGAAATCCGAGGCAGTCGGCGAAAACCGAGACACATTTTTCGCGGCGAAAAGAATCGACGAAACCCGAAACCGACGGCAACGAAAACCGAGGTTAGAATATATCGTGGACGCTGTGGTCAGTGTCATGTTGGCCGCCTGTACATCCTAAGACATCCACTGATACCCGTGTAAGGATGGGTTGACAGAGGAGACACGGTCAGTTATTCAAAATTTGCTTCTGACCAATACAACCGGGCAAACCATAGATGCTCAGTCTCACGTAGCAGATCTCGCAAAGTGTAGATGCCAGTCGTTGGACAGACACACTGGTTGTAAAACACCTCGACTCTGTCCTGCCATACAACACCCCCCCCCCCCACCCAACCGCCATACCGGGTCCACACTTACCACCTTAAACCTCAACAGACAAATAAGGTGGAGGGGTTCTCCTCCTGAATCTAAGAAAATGCAGCAAAGAAGACACAGTCTGTACCAACTGGAAGGTTCTCAAGTGACTTCAGAGCAGACAAAGGAACTGAAAACTGCAGCAGAAATGTTGTTAACAGAGAGAAATAAAGAGAAACCAAACAAAAAATATAGCTATCTTTACAGAACCGAAATCAGTTGTTACAATACTGAAGAGAAGAAACTGTATAGAGCTTGCAGACCTAAGGGTATAACTATATGAACTATGCCAGAAATCCGAAAGTGATGTTATACAATGGACTCACTTACTTTGTAACATATCCGGAAATGGAGAAGTCCACAGATTGATAAAGTGAGGTAAAAGACTACATCAGCCTGATACAGACATAACTATGATGGGCCCAATATATTTATGAAAAGAAATTATAGAGCGGATGCTAGGATTACAGAACAAACATGATGAGATGAGATGAGATGAGCTAGGAAGAAGAAGGCCAAAGAGAAGATGGGTGAAGGATGTGGCGGATGATCTCCAAATGGGTGTATCGGACGCGAGACATCCTGCTTATGAAGTTATCCGGATGGTTGTTATAGGAGCGAGGCTCTGCAAGGGACATGCTACTGAATGAATGAATAAATGAATGGGTGGATGAATGAATGAATGAATGAATAAATGAATGAATGAATGAATGAATTATAGAGCCAAATAGAAACCAGAGCATCCAGGCCTCCCGAAAGAGAGGCACATTGACAACTCTACCTAGGAGAACAAACAACAATATTCAGACTCAGAATGGGACACAACAGGCTGAAATGCCATGTTTAATAAACTACAGATCGGTGATAATGATGAATTTAACTGTGGAACTGGTTAAATATGACAGCTAAACCATGGTTTCAAGAGTGTCCGACATACAGAACAGAGACAACTGGTTTGGCCTACACCTGTTCTATTTGAGGACAAACTCTAGGGGATGACAACAAGCTCCCGGTGTGCGAAGATGAAGAAGAAGAAGTGCTGTTTATAAGGCAGTGTTCTGCGATGTACAGATCTGGAAGAATGTCGATATGTTATGCTTTATCATCACTGTATTCTAATAATGTTTCTGCAGCCTTTAAGTTTAACCTTTGATTGTTTGTGAAATGGTCTCTGGTTCACTTTCATTAACCTAATATATTACCCATAATATTGCTGCCAAGAATACCCTCCTAAGGCACCTATCTATTCTCCAGGCAGACCCAGTCACTCTCGATGTCTTTTCAGAGCCACCCCCTCCCCCCTCCACCTGGAGGCTTACAGGCGGGATCGTAACCTCAGGGATGTGCTGGTCCATGGCAGTCTGTCTACCTCAACCTCAACAGTCCCTTCCTGGCACGATGGCTTGTCTTCGATCACGTTGTAAGACCTTCCCACATGTACTTCAAACCCAGAGTCTGGCATTCCCTAAGACCACTTTCCACATTCGTGGGGGTTTCTCACGCACGAGTCGCAACGTTATCTATGGGATCATCTGCATACGTTGCGACATGAGATATATTGGAAAAATAGGTCCACGTTTTGCTGACAGATTTAGACAACACCTATCTGATATCAACAGTGGTGCCAAGAAATCGGTATCCACACACTTTAGCAGTTCTGACCCCTGTGGCGTGGCAGACATACAGGTCACGGCGCTCAGATCGTGCACATCTCACGAACGTGATCGTAAGACATTGGAAAACCGCCTCATCTTCCAGTTGGGTTCACTCTCCCCCCCCCCCCCCCACAGCCTCAATGTCCAACATAGTTTCATTTAACTTCCAACCTCCTCTCCCCCACTTTTCCACCCACGAAGTTGTATAGCCCACTAGAAAAACGTGGGAGTGTATCCTTTACAGAACGTAGCAATCAACGCTAGCACTAATTTTGCTGCTTGTGAATTCTTGGCAGGTTTGCGGTCGGTGGCTTGTCATTGCTTTCTGAGCGAACGGCACTCATGCCATTCTATGCAAACCAACGCAGGGCGGACTGCATTCCAAGCGCCAACCGCTGTGTTCCTACGCGGTATACGGGAGTGCGTACTATACCTCGCCACAGAGCAGGCTGTAGTTCACGGCTAATCCGCTTTTCACCATTCGCTCGCATGGGCGTCCCCCATCCCTCTCACCGGGCGGCAAAGCCAATCCCTGTCGCCCATCGACCCGTTTAAACCATGTATCCGGTTCTTTCCATTCACGTCAAATGGTAAGCGCTTAACCAGGATTCGGATAAGAAACCTTTGTATTTTCACGTAGTGTTTCTCGTGTAGTTGTGTGTCTGTTTGTTATGTGCTCACGAAGGCTTTGGCTGCAACGTCCATTTTGTTTCTTGTAATCGTGTTCTAGTAAAGCTCACAATATACTTCTCGTTTTGTTTTGTTTTTTGGTGGGGGTGATTCATTTTCTGATTCTCATACGTATTGCCACTAAAACCATGTATGTTTTTGTTTTGTTTGACCTAATCTGTGTGCTAGTGGTGAGTCTAGGTTCTTCATGCTGTTTAATCTAATCTGTTTGCCAGTGGTGAGTCTAGGTTCTTCATGCTGTTTAATATAATATATCTGCTAGTGGTTAGTCTAGGTTCTTCATGCTGTTTAATATAATATATCTGCCAGTAGTGAGTCTAGGTTATTCATACTGTTTAATCTAATATGTCTGCCAGTGGTGAGTCTAGGTTTTTCATGCTGTTTAATCTAATCTGTGTGCCAGTGGTGAGTCTAGGTTCTTCATGCTGTTTCATCTAATCTGTTTGCCAGTGGTGAATCTAGGTTCTTCATGCTGTCTAATCTAATCTGTTTGCCAGTGGTGAGTCTAGGTTCTTCATGCTGTTTAATATAATATATCTGCTAGTGGTTAGTCTAGGTTCTTCATGCTGTTTAATCTAATCTGTTTCCCAGTGGTGAGTCTAGGTTCTTCAAGCTGTTTAATTTAATCTGTTTGCCAGTGGTGAGTCTAGGTTCTTCATGCTGTTTAATATAATATATCTGCTAGTGGTTAGTCTTGGTTCTTCATGCTGTTTAATCTAATCTGTTTGCCAGTGGTGAGTCTAGGTTCTTCATGCTGTTTAATCTAATATGTCTGCCAGTGGTGAGTCTAGGTTCTTCATGCTGTTTAATCTAATCTGTTTGCCAGTGGTGAGTCTAGGTTCTTCATGCTGTTTAATCTGATCTGTTTGCAGGTGGTGAGTCTAGGTTCTTCAAGCTGTTTAATCTAATCTGTTTGCCAGTGGTGAGTCTAGGTTCTTCATGCTGTTTAATATAATATATCTTCTAGTGGTGAGTCTAGGTTCTTCATGCTGTTTAATATAATATATCTGCTAGTGGTGAGTCTAGGTTCTTCGTGCTGTTTAATATAATATATCTGCCAGTGGTGAGTCTAGGTTCTTCATGCTGTTTAATCTAATACGTCTGCCAGTGGTGAGTCTAGGTTCTTCATGCTGTTTAATCTAATATGTTTGCCAGTGGTGAGTCTAGGTTCTTCATGCTGTTTAATATAATATATCTGCTAGTAGTGAGTCTAGGTTCTTCATGCTGTTTAATCTAATATGTTTGCCAGTGGTGAGTCTAGGTTCTTTATGCTGTTTAATCTAATCTGTTTGCCAGTGGTGAGTCTAGGTTCTTCATGCTGTTTAATCTAATATGTTTGCCAATGGTGAGTTTAGGTTCTTCATGCTGTTTAATCTAATATGTATGCCAGTGGTGAGTCTAGGTTCTTCATGCTGTTTAATCTAATCTGTTTGCCAGTGGTGAGTCTAGGTTCTTCATGCTGTTTAATCTAATATGTTTGCCAGTGGTGAGTCTAGGTTCTTCATGCTGTTTAATCTAATATGTTTGCCAGTGGTGAGTCTAGGTTCTTCATGCTGTTTAATATAATATGTTTGCCAGTGGTGAGTCTGGGTTCTTCATGCTGTTTAATATAATATATCTGCTAGTAATGAGTCTAGGTTCTTCATGCTGTTTATCTAATCTGTTTGCCAGTGGTGAGTCTAGGTTCTTCATGCTGTTTAATATAATATGTTTGCCAGTGGTGAGTCTAGGTTCTTCATGCTGTTTAATCTAATATGTTTGCCAGTGGTGAGTCTAGGTTCTTCATGCTGTTTAATCTAATATGTTTGCCAGTGGTGAGTCTAGGTTCTTCATGCTGTTTAATCTAATATGTTTGCCAGTGGTGAGTCTAGGTTCTTCATGCTGTTTAAATCTAATCTGTTTGCCAGTGGTGAGTCTAGGTTCTTCATGCTGTTTAATATAATATGTTTGCCAGTGGTGAGTCTAGGTTCTTCATGCTGTTTAATCTAATATGTTTGCCAGTGGTGAGTCTAGGTTCTTCATGCTGTTTAATATAATATGTTTGCCAGTGGTGAGTCTAGGTTCTTCATGCTGTTTAATATAATATATCTGCTAGTGGCGAGTCTAGGTTCTTCATGCTGTTTAATATAATATATCTGCTAGTAGTGAGTCTAGGTTCTTCATGCTGTTTAATCTAATATGTCTGCCAGTGGTGAGTCTAGGTTCTTCATGCTGTTTAATCTAATATGTCTGCCAGTGGTGAGTCTAGGTTCTTCATGCTGTTTAATCTAACCTGTTTGCCAGTGGTGAGTCTAGGTTCTTCTTGCTGTTTAATATAATATATCTGCTAGTGGTTAGTCTAGGTTCTTCATGCTGTTTAATCTAATCTGTTTGCCAGTGGTGAAGCTCTGTTCTTCGTGCTGTTTAATCTCCGCTTTTACCGCGCTTTAGTTTAATTTGCTGTTCGTGTTGTATCTTAATCATATCTGCATTTTAATCATTTCTGTATTTTAATCATATCTGTATTTTAATCGTATTTGTACTTTAATCATATGTGTATTTTGATCATATTTGTACGCCATTGCATTGAAGTCTCGTGGCTTCTTTCAAAATGTTTAGAATACTCGACTTGGCTGTTCATATTGTTCCGATGTTTACAGTAACGCAATTGTAATATTTCCAAGACTTACCTGTAAACCATCGAACACAAACAGCGAATATTTCCAAGACAACTTACCCGTAAACCATTGAACACAAACAGCGAATATTTCCAAGACAACTTACCTGTAAACCATCGAACACAAACAGCGAATATTTCCAAGACCACTTACCTGTAAACCATCGAACACAAACAGCGAATATTTCCAAGACCACTTACCTGTAAACCATCGAACACAAACAGCGAATATTTCCAAGACAACTTACCTGTAAACCATCGAATACAAACAGCGATAAGCAGGTGAGAAATGTGACCATGACGATCTCGCGGGGGCCGCAAGTAAAGAAGCCATCGCTGCAGCAACCACCGATTGAGTGAACCTGGGAATCTGCAATCATCAGTCACAATCATTCAGTTGTCGATCTCTCTTCTACCGCTCAGTGTAGAGTGAACAGTGTTTGTTTTCCTTTAATTAACTGATAGTGCACTATTGATATGTTGTCAAACACGACATATGACATCCTTATGAACTCTACGATTATGTACATATACACCCATACACACAGCGCATTATCCAGTGGCATGGAATGTCGAGAACGTACCCTACATTACAGTCTTCCGTGCTGTCTGTTTACCTTCAGCCACATGTCCCGGCTCTGTTTTTTTTTTTTTTTTGCTGCTGCTGCTGACGATGATGTCATTGTTGCAGTTGTTGTGTGTAAATTATCTCTCACACTGTGAATTGATCTACCTTGTGGCCTTCCTCTGCTTGGCTTCTTCGGTACAACTGCCTGCATAGTCATCGTTCTTTCAGACGTGTATGCCTTTGTACATGCCAACAATATTTCATTCTCCTCAACTGTGTTTGTCTTAATGACCAATCTTCTTCAGTAATTAGTATTTATAGTGAAAGTAAATGAGTGAGTGAGTGAGTGACTGACTGACTGACTGACTGACTGAGTAGTGAGTGAGTGAGTGAGTGAGTGGTGAGTGAGTGAGTGAGTGAGTGAGTGAGTCAGTGAGTGAGTGAGTCAGTGAGTGAGTGAGTCAGTGAGTGAGTCAGTGAGTGAGTGCGTTAGTAGTGAATGCGTGAGTGAGTGAGTGAGTGAGTGAGTGAGTGAGTGAGTGAGTGAGTGAGTGAGTGAGTGAGTGAGCGAGCGAGTGAGTGAGTGAATGAGTGAGTGAGTAGTGAGTGAGTGAGTGAACGAGCGAGTGAGTGAGTGAGCGAGCGAGTGAGTGAGTGAGTGAGCGAGAGAGTGAGTGAGTGAGTGATGGGGGAGGGAGGGAGGGAGTGAGTGATGGGGGAGGGAGGGAGGGAGTGAAGGATGGAAGGAGGAAGGGAGGGAACTGTGAAGTGGAAAATATAATATTGGGCGAATGCCTAGGAATCCCGGATGGGATGGGTTAGCAGTTTAAATCAACCTTCTTGAGGAGGCCATGGCTCCGACCCCCATCGTAAAGACCAAGATAGAAAATATTCAAGTCCCACGCGAAATGTATAAAGAAATCGAATGCGTCGCTTGCATGGTCTGCCTGTTGTAGTTTCCATCCATCATGTGCCATGTCGGCAAGCGTGGGCGGTCATGACCCTCCATTTCACTCGATCACCAGAGTCGTGGATCAGCGCAGTGTTCCTGTCTCGACCATGTCAAATGGTCAAGCCATCCAGGTATGTACTTCTCTGTCTTCCCCTTGTTCTCCTCCCCTCGATTTTGCCAGTTGTCACCAAGTTCTCCAATTAATTTCTTCTCATAATCTTCTTCTTCTTCAGCGTTCCGAGCCATTGAGGTTCTTTGCTGCAAATACAATCCGTCTCCATTCTTCTCTCTGGTGGACCTTCTCTTGCCAGTCGTTGATTCCAAGTGCTTGTAGGTCTGTACATGTATTATCTCTCCACCGCCTTCTTGGTCTACCTCGGGGTCTACGGTCATTTATTTCCTGAGTGTAAGCGAGTTTTGTTTCCCTATTATCTTCCATTCTTTCTATATGCCCCAGCCATTGTAGTCTATTAGCCTTCATGATACCAGTGATTAGCGGGGACTTAAACAGATCATAAATGTCTTTGTTACTTCTTCTTTTCCACTCTCCACTTTGTGTATCCCTAATGGGTCCAAAGATGCGTCTTAAAATTTTGTTCTCAAAGGTTTGTAACAAGGCTTCGTCTCCTTGCGTTGTACTCCAGGTTTCAGAGCCATACAGCACAACTGGTCTGATCAGTGTTTTGTATATTGTGATTTTGGTGTTACGAGATAGCGCCTTTGATTTTAGTAGATGTTGTAGTGCATAGTATATCTTATTTCCAGAGTTGATTCTAGTTTGTATTTCTTCCCTTATGATGTTGGAGCAGTTGAAGATCGTACCCAGGTATTTGTATGTTTCCGTTCTTTTAATGGTCATATTATCTATTTGTATGTGGCCAGAGTTTCTAGCCATTCCGTCTCTTGAAATTACCATATATTCTGTCTTATCTTGGTTGATAACCAGCCCCATCTGTTGGGCTTTTTCCTTTAAGTGAGTCAATATTTCCAATGTCTTTTGTTCACTTTGCCCTATAATATCTATATCATCTGCATAACCAAGCAGCTTGGATGTTCCTCCAATATCACATTCCTCCTTTACCTTCCTTACAACTTTCTCTAGAGCCAGATTGAAGAGTAGCGGCGATAGTGCATCACCCTGTTTCAAGCCAGATGTTATTTGGAAGTGGTCTGATTTCCTGCCTTTATATGTTACTATATTATAAGTATCTTCCATGCATAGTCTGGTCATGTTGATTAACTTCCTTGGTATTCCAAATTCCTGCATAGCATTCCATAGACTATTCCTATGGACACTATCATAAGCCTTTTTAAAATCCACAAAAATGTTATGGAGATCTCTTTTATATTCCCAATGTTTCTCGGCTATTTGTCGTAAGATAAATATCTGATCTATTGTTGATCTGTTTTGTCTAAAACCCGCCTGGTAGTCACCTAATATGTCTTCTGAATATGGTTTTAGTCTATTTAGTAATACTGCGGATAGTATCTTATAGCTTGTGGACAGTAGTGATATTCCTCTATAATTTTCACATTGGAACTTGTCTCCTTTCTTAAAGATAGGTATCAATAATGACTCTTTCCAGTCATGGGGTAATTCTTCTGTCCTCCAGATTTTTATTATTAGTTCGTATAGCTTTAGATGTAATGC